>WWET01001167.1:189366-209719 GCA_011038615.1 Limnodynastes dumerilii
CACTGGCTTCTACCCCCTATGGTGGTAACTGTCAATCATTTGGGAATCCACAAAAACGGGCCAGCTGGCGCGGCAATCTTCTTGTCTCATCTCCCTGAGGAAGTCGCAGTGGGCACAGTCAATCCCACAGACGAAACGCATTGGAAGGACAATACAACCTGCAGACTCCAGACCGCATCAGGACGGCTCTTCTGAGCACCTCACCGCCTGCTTCATTCAGCGCTGTTAACATCAGAAGTATCGGCAGAGGAGGATAACAGATAAGCCAACCAGAGGGCTGGACATATAAGACTCTCATTACTAAATGCTTGTTTTTATCTATGTTTTGGTACGCAGCCAAATATCTTAAGTTTTTGAAGTAAAGTTTATTTTTAAAAACGGTATCACACTATATTGTTTTTAAATCTTTACCCCCTTATGATTGATGACCATATCTGAAACATTGTGAAGCTGGAAACAACTGCCCATTAATTTGGGAATCTGGTACGCTGATACTAAGCTTGTAGCAACACTGACATAGGTTACTTAGTTGCACTGATCCTCTATTCTATCTCCCTACTCCTAAACTAAGCAGTTTATTACTGCTGAAGTCTGGTATTTGGGTCACAGTAAAGATTAATACTAACTCTGTGGACACAATAAGGGTGTGCTATAATTGTTTATGAAATACTACACTATATTCTGTTTTTTATTTCCCTTGTTTTCCTTCCCCCTTTTATACTAAATATAATCAACATACGGACCCGCGGTGAGAAACCTGGAAATTAAATATTAAGGATTACAAAGTACTGTTACTCCCTATTTTGCTAATAAGAAATTCCTAAAACGTGACATCATTCAGGTTATGCACCGGCGCTCCAAATTGTCCCAAATATTGCCTACATATATATTAAATAATAAAAGTAGATCTAAACTCTCACAATCTTATCAGAATGTTGAACTTTATTCCCAAATAATATGAATTATAATTCGGGTAAAAAATATCAATTACCCTACAGATTTAGGGGGAGAAAGGAACACGCTTTGTAAGTCCACAGTCCCCTGTATCAAGTATATTGCTGTTCGGTTGACTAGACTGGAATCAGTAATGGATCAATGATAATGAATATGAGATCTCTTTTATCCTTTAATGTCAAGGCTTACAGCTTGAAGATGCTTATTAATATATAGTAATACTCACAGCTTGAAATTACAAATAATTATGCAGGGGTGGCCCTAAGTTTTGTGGGGCCCTAGGTGACACAGGTATCCATAGCAGGTATGCCATAGCAACACATACACAGTGCCTGGACGCAGCGGTCCGGGCACTGTGTATGTGATTACAGTGTCCAGTAAAGGCCCCGCGTGGGACTGGAGCAGCTAGTACAGTGCCGCCGGGATGATGAACCCGGCGGCACTGTACTAGCTGCTGCGGCCCTGTGGGGCCTTTACTTCACATTGACAGTCCAGTGGTGGCTAGTGGCAGACGATGGTGCGATATAGGCACAGGGCCCCCTAGGGACACCTGACCCACGGGGCCCTAGGCAGCCGCCTATACCGTCTATGCCATGGGCCACCTCTGTAATTATGTGATGATACTTGCGACTTAGAAGTACAGGAGAATACCTCCGTCTAGAACTCTCAGCTCCATATGATGAACAGTGGCCTGACGTCCGTTGGTGAAGAGGGTTACCACAATCAGAGGACTCCTGGGATATATCTTTTAGTCCCCTCGATCTCTGGAGTCCTTCTGCCTGTCAGAGCCTTACCGATATGCTGCCACTACTCAGCTTAATAACAAGTTGATATTTTTGGGTAAATTGGTGCAAAAGTGCATAAATATCAGCAGCATGGAGCGGGAGCAGTCTGCTTATGCGTTTTGTCTGAAACTTTAGACTTTTTCAAAGCACACGACTGACTGGTTCATTCTGTCTCTTATATGGTGGGTGCAATATATATATATATATATGTGTGTGTGTGTAACGAAAACAAATCGCATTCCTTTTTATCAACACCCTTAACTTACACTATGTTTACATCATAGCTAAATTTCCATTGTCTGATCCATGGCTATTTCCAACTTTCTAACAATCTCCCCTTCAATTATAGCATGAAAAATTACCCATGAATTATGTTCCCCTTATAAACAAATATAGAATAGCCACATTTTATAAGCTTAACTTAACACATGTGATCGGTCAGACAATGGAAATTTAGCTATGATGTAAACACTGGACCGGATTCAGAGATCCGTTCCTGTGCGATGCGGAATCGCGCTGGCTAATTTGACTACGGGCTATTCAAGGATGCACTTCCATGCATCCTATAGCCCACTCTGAATAGCACGTAGGGTGCTACTCAGTGTAGTATGCGGATGTGCCTAAGTTAAAAAAAACCTGTTCCCCTCGCCTGCCCCACCGCAACTTCTGTTAAAAAATTAAATAAATAAAGTCCCGGTCGACAGTGCATACTGTCACTAGTAGACACTATAGGCACAAGTATGCCCATGAATAACAAGGCATGCTAGCGCTTGTAGAACTACTATCGCCAGCATGCCCTGGCCCAAATCGCTACACATGCCAATATATTATAAAAAAAAACATACAGGGACCTCCCCCCAAAAAATAAGAACTCTTCCACTGCCTCACAAAAATGAAAAGTAAAAAAAAGTGGCAATACCCGTCCCCTTCTTAAAAAAAATACACATCCCACATAAATATTGTTTTAAAAAATGACGCCACATGTGCCCCTCTCTAAATAAAAACATATGCCCCAAGTGCCCCTATATGACTATTTAAATAACGGTGTTAAATAAAAGTGTCCCTCTAAAAATGTAAAAAAAAAAAAAAATTGCCCATAATATGCCCTGCTAAAAAATATAAAAATACTTACCTGGTCTGATGGGGGTCCAGTCTTGTAAGCTTTTAATCCGGGGGGGGAACTCGGCAAAAAAAAAAACATAAGAAAAGACACAAACTATGTCCTGCACCGCAGGACATCCCGACGCTAATGACAGGTCTACTGTCATAGGGGTATATTTATACCCTTTGGGCACTGCCACAATTGTCATGACAATGAGAATTCTGACCACAATTATCGAAAGAACGAGAATTATGACACTGAATTCTCATTCTCTCGATAATTGTGGCAGTGCCCAAAGGGTAGAAATATACCCCAATGACAGTAGACCTGTCATTAGTGTCAGGACATAATTTTTAACTATACAGTGCTTTTTTTTTTTGTTTAACATTATTTTTTTCAGCTCCGGTGAGCTGCCCCTACGATTCCACCATCCCTGAGATGGTTCCTTGGAAGTCGGATTGCGCCTGCAAAAGGGTGTGTGCCAGGTCATTTAAATACTCCTTGCACACCAGTCCGATGGATGCATTTAGCGCATGCGCAGTTCGTTACAAAAGCATCGCATCCGTGTGATTTTCACACGGATGCGATACTCTGAATCCGCTCCACTGTTTAACTTAAAGATTTTGATAATAAGGAATGTCATTTGAGTACAGCATCTTCAATTCAATTCATCTGCAATTCATTTCATTCAATTTATTGGCAATTTAACGGAAAAAGCTAGTGCTTATATTGATGCTCATCTTCGCAGACACGTGCTCTCTCTCCCATCCTATGTTACAGACACTATGGATGTCTTATCTTAAATACAGGGACTCCATTTGAAACCCAATACTCTCCTGGCTAGTCTTGATGTTGAAGCACTGTATACAAGTATTATACATGAAAAAGGATGTGAGGCAGTGCAGTTTTTCCTCAGTATGGAGAAAATTACACTTCTGAATGATTTCTTAATTAACCTTTTGAAGTTTATACTAAAGAGGAATTAATTCTCATTTGATGACAAGTTTTCCTCCAAGTGAGAGGAACGGCTATGGGCACGAAATGTGCGCCAACTTATGCAAATATTTATTTGGGTTGGTGGGAGAGAGAGCACGTTTTCTGTGAGCAGAACTCATATTATACCCAGTATATAGCAATCTGGCTCCGCTTCATTGATGATATCCTTATACTTTGGGAAGGAGATGAATCCACCTTCAGGAAGTTCACTGAAGTCCTAAATCATAATGACCTTAATTTAAAACTAACATCTAATATTAGTGACTCTAGAATTGAATTTCTGGATATCTCAGTCAGTATAGAACCCAATGGCCTCCTGAATACGGATTTATTCCGGAAAACAACAGCAACCAATTCAGTCCTACACTTCTCAATTGCCCTCCATTGCCCTCCAGTTTTAAAGGGGATACCCAAAGGAGAATACCTTAGAGTTAGGCGGAATTGTTCTTCCGAAGAAACTTTTAACATAATATCTAGAGAATTGCAACAAAGACTTATTCATAGGGGCTACCCGAATAAAATCTTAAAACCAGCTTATCACAAAGCTAAAACGACAGATAGAACGACTTTGATGCATCCATCTATGAATAAAACAGCAGCTAATTCTGAGGATGAAGTCCGGATGATTGGGACCTTTTGTCCCCAACACAAATTAATTAATCAGATTTTTCAAAAACATCTGAATGTATTAAAACTAGATCCAGATCTCAATACATGTTTGAAAAACAAAATTCCAATTTGCTGGAGAAGGGCTAAAAATTTGGGAGACCTTTTAACTAATAGCCATTTTGTGAGACATCAGAAAAAATCTTGCCATTTCCCTGGTTCTAGGAAATGTGGCCGGTGTAAGAGTTGTGTATTTATGACAGATAGGGAACATTTCAAGGATATATATAATAAAATATGGAATATCAAAGAATCAGTTAATTGTGAGTCAGATAATGTGATCTATTGCCTCTTTTGTCCATGTGGATTAAAATATTTTGGACTGACAAGCCAACCTTTTAAAAGAAGTCTTTTGGAACATGTAGTCAATATTAAAAATGCTCCTAAAGATCAAAATAACAATAAACCTTTGACAGAAGTAGCAAGACATTTCTCGTTACATCATAAAAACAATACATTTTGTTGAAGGCTTTTATTTTGGAAAGAGTTTATTTGGGGAGTAAAGGTGGGGACATCTCTAAGGAACTAGCTAAATGAGAAGCCAAGTGGATATTTTTGATGGACTGTATTAGTCCGAAGGGACTGACCGAGAACAATAGTTATATGTCATATTTATAAAGAAATCACTGAATAAGATTTAATTTGGGATCCAGACCTTGGTACTCCTAATACTTACCTTAACATCTCATAATTTCTCTCTACATTCACAATTTTATTCACATTTTAATATTCTCACCAGGTATTTTTGTATTGACTGTTCACTCATAGCACACCTACATATATCATCTGTTGTTTTCCCTTTGCAATCACTGTCATTCACTTGGTCTTATCGTATTATTTCACTCAGACATATATTGAAACTGACTGGTTGTCATTCAATTTTATTCCAACACATAATTTATCACTTTATTTTATCACTTTCACTAATTTCCTTAAAAATTAATCAATGAATATACTGACAGTTATTTTTGATTATATTGATTAACTGACGTATCACTTTTAGAAATTCATATAATTAAATAAAATCCAAAATAAATATTTAATTAATGTATTAATTATTTTACAAATAAACTATTTACCATTTGGTTTTTATATATTAATTGATTATTTTTTCTATTGATATTAATTTATTTACCACTATCATGATGAATAATTTTTTAATTTTTTATTTTATTAATAATGAATTAATCTTTTTATTTGCACTGTCATCATCTAATCAGTTTTTCATACACATAGCACTTCTTTACATTTATTGTATTCTTCTTCTCTTATATTAAATATCATTTTATTTAATTTATCGTTGGTTTCTATACCAACTTGATTCCAATATAGCCACTTTTAATTTATTTGTCTGGATTAATATAGCTAATGTTTCTCAATATATCCATTTGGGTTGTCCTCTCCATGTGTGGATCCTGCTCCACTTCTTGTCCTAGCCCAGTTCCTTTCTTGACTCTGCTACACGGCTTATTAGAGTCCGTGCATTGCTTTGATTGACAGCTCCTGGTCGGGGCAGAGGGTTTGTTCATAAACGGAACTCTGATTGGCTGCCTACTCCCTACTACCTGTCATATGAGCTCCCGTCATTTGCCTCGTTAAAGCTGTCTGCGAAACGCGCATAGGCGTTCTGCTCCTGTCCTCCTATGCCTCTTATTTATAATTATCTCGATGCTGTTAGCATTTAATATGTCCAAATTGTACTCCCTAAGTTTTTCACTATATGGCAATTGTATGCCGTAGTTGAAGCATTTATTTAACACTTCAGATCCATTTTTTCTATATTTGAGTCCATTATTTCTATAGAAGTAAATGGTTTGTTATTTGTGAATCTATCTGTGAATCTATCTACCTCAATTCTCTAACAATCTTGGCATAAGAAGCTGGTTTAGTGGGACACTTTGAACCAGATTAATTGGAATCAACAATACCTATTTCTATCTGGATAATTATAAAACTTTTTTACCATTACATCAACTCTATAGTATTAGTTGACCTCTATTTAAAACCCTATTATATCTCAGTGAACTTTTGGTTCACTGGTTTAAATCTCTGATAACATACAGATATTTTTAGGAGCATTATTTTGGATTTATTGGACTCACAATTATTTAGCATTTTGGGGTCCACTCCCATTATTAAGAATTAACTTTGCTCCAAATATAAAAGAGATTCATTTGTGTTATTTAATTTTAGGGGATTTGAGACATTATTAGCTATTCAGTCATCAGATTTATATAGGCAGATATTGAGGAGTGCTGGAGCTTCTTAGATTTTTTAATCACCTTTCTTACTATCACACACTCTATAATTTAGTTTTTATATTTCGCAAACCCTTCTTTTATTTTAAAATGTAATCAATAAAATTATAGTTTTAATATTATTTTCATCTGAGACCTTGATAGCTTCAAAGAGTGCATAGTAGTGATTCTTAGAGTGTGCATTAGTTATTCTTTCCCCCTTTTCTTGTATCTAATTCTGTTTGAATCACAGCAGCTGAACTTGAATATTATTATATTTAAGACATTGTGATTGTTATAAGTTTTGGAACTACATTGTCTCTGTGCCAGTGCAGAAAATATATCTTTCACAGAATCTTTATATTATAACATCTACGGCCTCACATTTACAGCTAAATTTGGAGGATGCAAACTGGAGTTTCTGGACATGTGGTTGGAAGCCCATGGCTAGCGTACAACACAATAAAATTTAAACCTCCACGTTTTTTAAAGAAGTCAACTCAAATGGGTATTCAGAGTAAACTAGTTGTCGTTACAATAAGTGGAAAAGGAACATCCTATTTTCTCAGTTTGTTCGACTTAAAAGAAACTGCTCTACAGTAGAAAAGTTTGACGAACAGGCTGAATTATACAAACAGAAGTTTGATGAAAGGAAATGCCCGGTAGAGCTAGTACAAAATTGTTTGTATAGAGCTAGGGTATTAGAAAGAGACTCTTTCTTAGAGTACAGAAACAAGAGTGAAACCAATAAATTAGTTTGCCCATTTATTACCAATTTTAATGTTAAGGGTACTAACATCAAACGTATTATGACTAAATATTGGCCCATATTAGACCCAGTCTTATCATCAATTCTTCCCAGAGGTCCAGAAGTGGTCTTTAGAAATCAAACACAGTTAAATCTATGTTATCTCCTAGCTATCTAAAACCTATTCTGAAACCAATACCCTTATACCAAGGATCACTGGGTTTTTTCCTTGTAGCCACTGTAAGGTTTGTAAATTTATCCATAAGGACAGAAAGAAGGATTAAAGAATTTTAAAATTAAACAATGTCTCAGTTGCTTGAGCTCATTTGTTATCTATATGTTGGAGTGCCAGTGTGGCCTCAAGTATATAGGAAAGACTAAACGTACCTTGAAAATTAGGGCTTTTGAGCATATGAGGAACAGTACTAAAAAAATTACAAACCACAGTGTCCCTAGACATTCCCCTCCGTGCCATAGCTCAAAGGTTACTGGTTTACAAATAAAGGCAATAGAACATATTCAGAATGATGCTAGGGGTGGGGATAGACTGAAACATCTGTCTCAAAGAGAAAGCTTTTGGATAATTACTTTTAATATTTTGTATCCAAAAGGACTTTTTTGGCACCAGCCAGCATGTGTTATTATTTATTAGTTTTTAATTGAGATATTTATTATTGGTTGGAAGTTTGTAATGCACTTTGACTTAAGTTGAAGTATAGGATAACACTAGTGCATTCCTCTTTTTGTAATATGACTAGGAACTTTTGCAACACTTGGTTTGCTTAGTTAATTTGTATTTAGTATAACAATAGTGATAGACTGTTTCTAGAGCAGATGACGTTTAATTGGCTTTTTATTCTATGAACTTTGAGCATTAAATATCAGAAGTTCCTATGTTTAATGGGATGCTGCTGTTGTATTGTTTTCCTACTCCCTTCCTTTTTTTGAATGTAAGTTCGGTCTACAGAAGTTTTAAGTGATTCATTTGTGATTATGATTCATGTCTATTTGTTACATTCTGGACTGCTGTATATTGTATTGCCCATAGGGGCAGACCTGGAATGGTTATTCTATTGTGGACATTACTATTACCTGCCCCTAGAGGCTGCTGTTGTGCACTCTGTCTGGGACTATCTTGTTATGTGCTCGTTATTCTACACCTGTGCTCTGGGGTTATCTGTCCCATGATTCCAGAGCACAGGTGTGGGTCATTACTTCCTTTTTCCTGCTTCCTATGTGTTAGTTTGCTGGTCTCTGCTGTATTTCTGAATCTGCCTCCACTTGTCTCCATTCTTGCTTGCTCTCTCAGCCTTATGACCGCAGACGTAGTCGTAACGGGGCTTTCTCAGCCCCCGACCCCTTATTTAAATATCTATCTATATATACAAACATATTTCCTCCCCCTGTAAAACATGGTTTATGCCAGTTGCACCAAAATTATATCACGTTAGTATTTTGTCATCCACACACATATCATTTCTAAGGAGACAATGTTGTGCGTCAAGACCAACCATGTACACAACAATGCATAATCAGTAATCAAATGTATAACCAAATCATTTTACATTAAAAACTATTTTAAATAAAAAAAAGACATCTGCAAACTTTAGTGTCACAGCTTAACACAAGTCTAACAAAAACACATGAAAATAACAATAACAATTCAAAAATCAGTGTTTAATTTAACATTAGCAGTGGCATTATTTATGATAAAAAAAATTGTCACATTAACAATACACTTACATTTGCAATAGTCACAAGAACAGACATTGTATTGGATTTCTAATCCCAAAAAAACAATCTAATGGAAAAAAAAAAATTAACAAATGAAAATATTTAGTTATAATCACATTACACAAATACAAAATCAAACCTATTTTGTTTTTTTTAAATAAAACAAACATACGTGAGCAACAAATAATTATTATTTTGAACCATGGATAAACACTATATAAATGAATAATGTGTACTTACACAAAAAAAATCCAAAGCTTCAAAGAATATACAAGGATCTCCAACCAACAAACACAGGCAAATGCAAACACTCCTACAAATCAGGAAAAGCACTCAGAAACACTAGCAGGGTTGTGGTTTAAATAGATTAAACAATTAACTAATTAGTCATTCATTCAGATGTGTTGCTACAGGTGCATTTCTCCATGTAAAGTATTTGCTCTGTTAAACGATCTTACGCGGAGAAACGGAATTCAGCTTCAGAAAGTATTTACGCGGCTGAAACCCTACCTTAAATTTTCCACACGGATAATCACTTACGTTTGTTGTATCGGACACGTGGATCGATTGTAAGTCCGTTCCCACGCCCACACTACTCATTAACATAACTGGGAACTCCCACAAAATACGTTAGTCATGCCCCCTCTATTACGTTGGCGTAAGTTCTAAAATACGTAATTCAGGATCTAACGGAAACTGAAATACGTAACCGTGGATCGAGCGGCCGTTTAAATACGCGTAAATACGCTAACAACGCATGCGCATAACCCCAATCTTTACCCTAATCCTTACCCTAACCTTCCCCTTCCATTACCCTAACCCTAATCCTCCCTTTCCCGCAGCCTGACCCTAAGACTCCCTTTCCTGCAGTTTAACTCTAAGACTTCCTCTTTCGCTGCCTGACCTTAAAACTCCCATTTCCACAGCCTAACCCTAAGACTCCCTTCCCCGCAGCCTGACCCTAATGCCGCTTTCACATCTCCATATCATAGCAACAATAAACAATTCTATTCAATCAGGTGTGTTAGTTGAGATCCAAGCTGAAAAACCCAGGTCAGCACCTTTTACACCACCACTTACTGGGGTCAGACACCGGAAAAACGCTTCTCTTTTCCAGTTTCTAAGTCCCAGGTCATTAGACCCGCTGGGAGTCTCTGGCCAGAAAACTGCCATTTAGAAGTAGAGACATTCAAAAAATTGTCCAATCCTCCTCTGGATGCTCCACATGGCCCTCTTAGATTTGGGCATTGGAATGCCTTAAGCAAGGTACACACTGAGCTTTTCAGCAGATAATCTTTCCAATCACACAATCAAAAGACCTTTTCACCAGAAATCTTACCAGTTAGTACTGTCCAAAGATCTCCTAATAGACATAGTACACACTTACCCATATACCTGTGAAGCCCACATTATTATATATACAAAAGCAAAAAATCTGGGAGCTATGCCTCCAGCGCCTTTAGGGAGGCCACTACATAAGAAAAATAAAATCAAAAGGCTTTTTAGGTGTGGCACATGTACAGTTTGTCGCACACACACTACTCAGGACAGCAAAATCACCATAGTTACCTCCACACAAACAAATCAAATATATCCAATCAAGTAATTCATAACTTGTTTAACTACTAATATTATCAATTTGATAGAATGCAGTTATAAAAACAATATACAAACAGAAAAAATCTGCGCCTAAAATCACAACTAGAGATATATATACAAGTATACAGTTGGAGGTATACGTATATATGAGATAATAAACAATTGTATCTATATAATATACTTTAAGGCTGCTCTTCTACAACGGGTCTGGGGCCCAACAGAGAAAATATCAAAAGGAAAAAAATATAGATTTCAAGGAGTCTTTGTAGTCTTGTATACTTTTGGCGCTATTCTACATTTTTTTCCTTTTGATAAAAACAATATATTGGCAGAACTCCTCAACAATTAAAAAAAAGATGGAGGGAGCATTTACGAAACATTGAAAAATGTCCTATCTGCCCACTTCAAGATCCAACATAAATGTTCCACCTCAGCTATCGTTAAAGTAGTAGGGACAGAAAGAATAAATGGACATTGAAGGAAGAATGATATTATGGAGACTATGGTTAAAACGGAGGTGAGGCATATCTTTGAAATGCAGACCAAGATACGTACTGGCTTGAACTCAATTTCAAATTAAAATGGTTTTTATAACTGCTTTTATAAGGAATAAACCCTTTTATGGTCATCATCTTCAATTTATCCCATGTAATCTGTATATCTGTTTAAATGTTATCCAATTTTTAATCCAATGTTACTTTTTATGGATCAATTGAATTTATATATTGAGTACTATAATGTTTTATTTTAATTTACAGTAACAATTTATAGTAATTTACAGAAAGGACAGGTTCCATATCACTTTTTATTTTATATACAGTAATGAACATATATTAAAATGAATATATTTTAAAATGACGTGTTTGCCTAATGTTTTTATCATTACCATTGTTGTGTATATTATGCTCTTATGGACTTATATATTAATTATTTGCACATAGCGCTTTTACAAGGATCATGTGATTAAAAGGAGGGGGACCTATCTATTTATAAGCCCCAGCCCCTTTAGGGAATTAGAATAAGCCTTGAGAAAAGGGGTAGAAATGCTTTGGTGTATTGAGGTTCCACAGAGTTCCTGCTTACTTTACCATAAAGCGCTTCTTGACATTTATCTCACCATAAATGTCCACTACTTTTATGAGTATCTTTTATCTCGTTCAGTTTGCTATAAAAAAGTTTAAACGTAATTGCACCAGAGAGGCTTCTCTGCTCTTGTTTATACATCACTAAGCAACCTCAGCTGCTACTACGATCCTGTATGTTACTGTATGATAGAAAGGAAAGAGGAGACAGCAGAAACAGCTGCCTTGAGGAATACACCACCGCACAGCAGAGACTACAACTCTGAGCCCAGCGCCGAGCTCTGAAAGAAGATATTGATTTCCTCAAATTGGACCCTGTCAAGAACCAGGAAATCATAGCATGTTGGTCAGCATCCTGACTGAGATTAACAGGGGACACAGAGCTATCCCCTGTAATGGTGCTTACACCAGTTTCTATGTGTATATGAACAGATTTATACTTTTGGGAAGCCACTTTTCTTCTGACCGCTTGCTAAGCAATTACAGCCTTTTACTATTGCAACCCTGCCCTGCCAACGGAATTGAATCAAGCAGAAACATCAGAGATAATGGTATCGCTAACAGGACCTGCAGATAGAGGATATTTTTCTCTATTTGGTTATCTTGACCTTTAATTGGTTCAATGTGACATTATATTATTTTTGTAGATAGAGGCTATCTTTTTTCAGTTGGTTACCCTTTTCCTTTTATTGAGTCCATGTTACATGGTATTGTTTTCAAACATACTACAAGGATATTTCATTAATTCATTTATTTAATTGTTTACTTGTTGAGTAAATATTTCTCTATACTATATTTTGATTATTTGTTTTTCTGAATCCTGGGTTAAGCACGCCAGTAATTAGCAGCCATACCTCAAAACTCTGCAACACACCTCAATAACACACATTTCTTACAATACACACTTGCAAAAAGCAAAAGATATCTTTCCATCATTGATCTGGTATATTAGGAACTTCAAAAGAGCATATCCAAAGATCACAGACAGCTTTAAAAGATTCTTAAGCAGCTTTGGACAGTACACACTAGCAAGATATCTGGTGAAATGGTCTTTTGATTGTGTGATTGGAAATATAGGGTCGTATGCGCAGTAATTCTGTAACGAATTCTACATTACTTGTTGCAACGTAGATTGCGTATATGCGGTCTTAAAGACCACGTATACGCAATCTACGTTGCAATAAGTAACAAAGATTACATTACAGAATTACTGTGAATACGCAGTAGAACATATCGGAAAAATCCGGCCGCATATGCAATGCGTAAGTATGCATACGGCCCATAATCTTTTGAAAAAGTCCCAGTGTGTACCCAGCCTTACAGCAGGGTCCAGAAATAGCGAAGCTCCCACATGCGAAGTTCATTGCTCTTGTCATTATTTTAGTCTGAAAAAGTGTTAAAAAGCTCATGATTGGCTGCATGAAAAAAGAACGCTTTGGCTAATTGTAAGGAATGCTGCCATACACTGGAACTAGGGGCCTGATCCAGAATAACTGCTGCCGTCGCTAGAACGGCGGGCGTAAGCGTAAGATCGGCTTTTCAGCCGATCTGCGCATGCGCCGGGCAGATGTTGGCTGTTGATCCTGGATCGGGCGTCCGTGCTCCTCAGGTTCCAACTGTCAGTTACTATGGTAACCACCTTTGTTGAAGAGGCAAATTGTTTTTTTTAATTATCAGTTAATTCATTTAAACCAGGTGAGTGACAGTTGGAAGCTCAGGAGTGGATTACCTAATGGAATGGGTCATGTTGGAGGCTCTGCTAGTGCCTGCAGCCTGGCAACATCTGTTACTAAAGTAGACATATGTAAACCACAGGACGCTGAATGATGTTCTTGTTCAATCCTCTCATCGGGCCTGATCCAGAGCTACGATGTAGCGCTGAACGTACTAACACTCAGCGTATCGGCGTTCACTTTCCCTGGCACTCCTCCTGTGCGAGCGTATGGCCCCTTCCTTACGCCGGCTGAAGTTAGGGTAGCCTTCAGCCGGCGTAAGGAAGGGGCCATACGCCCGCACAGGGGGAGTGCCAGGGTAAGTGAACGCCGATACGCTGTGTTTTAGTAAGCACAGCGCATCGGCGTATGTCTGGATAAGGCCCTAGGACACTAACAAAAATATGGAGATTGATACTGCAGTGTGTTTATGCAGATTGCTATTGGAGAGTCCTAAATCATCATGAACATAAAAACTTTATTACTCTAAGACATGCAATAACTATCTGCACTGTAAAATGCAAGGACATGTTAAAATGGTGCATGGTTGTCAGCCAATGGGAATCATATTAGGTTAGGTCTAATCTTAAGACTCCCCTCCCCACAGACTCCCCTTCCATGACCCTGCAATCCATTTTAAGTGTCTTTTATTTTTCTTTAGAACTGCAGGAGTCAGTTGGTAGAATAATGAATCTCACTGATAATAACACTTTTTTTATTGAAACTTTTTTAATGTTTTTTTTAAAACACAGACTCAAATGAACAATAAGTATTATGAGTCAGGAATCTGTCGTCTCATACCAAATTATACAAAAGTAGAATAGACATTAGATTAGGGACAGAAATACATAAATAGTCAAACACTTATTTCTGTTATTTTTACAATGAACAGAATACATTTTTCTTAAACAGAGCTATGTAACACATATCTAATAAACCCCCCTATAACCCTCTCTCCCAAATTTCAAAATCCTATTTGTCAAACTGCTTTGCATATTCAGTTAAAATGATGCATATATTATAGCATTTCATTGTTTCATTTGTCTTGTCTTGTCAATGAGCTACTAATAAATTCTGACTCATGCCACGAGCCGAGATTCTGTCGTATTTTATTTAGGTGTTTCTTTTCTCGGAGACATATCTTTCATGTGCCATAGTAGGGAAGGAGCAGTAGGTGCCCAGTGGCGCACCCAGGGGGGTTTCCAGTTGCCCAGAAACCCCCTTTTACAAACTGAAAGACCAAAAAAAAATTAAACACAGACTCAAATGAACAATGGGGTAGATCCAGAACTACGTTTGCCGTACGTTTATTCGCGTAGCGTATTTTTGTGCGCGTAAATTCGTTACACTCCCCTCTGCACACCCCTTGAACGTACGTATTTTGTCAAGATACGCTTTCCAAACCCTACCTTAACTTTTTCCAACGTAACCGCAGTCATACGCACACGTACGTATGGGCTAGACGAATTTACGCAGCTAAGCACGCCCATACTGTACACTTTAAATACATCCCCCCGCCTACTTCACGTATTTCAGACGTATTTTGGACGCACGTAAAATTGGCACGCCCACACGTAAGTATTTACGTGACACATACGTGAATGGCCCATACGTTCACAATTACGCTACGCTATTGAGCGTATTTTCTATGGTGCGCATGCGCAGTACTTACAAGTACGCGATTTTACGTCTCCGCCACGCGTAAATTCGCTCCGAAGCGTTGTTCTGAATCAGGCCCAATGTGTCACTTATATCAAATTATAAACAGCAAAGGGCGCTATAAAACTATGGGCCTGATCCTGGAGCACTCCCCCGACACTCCCCCTGTGGCCGGCTTAATTACCCACTGTTACACCGGCTGAAGGCTACATTAACTTCAGCCGGCGTAACAGTAGGTAATTACGCCGGCCACAGGGTCGTAACTGCCCTAACACCCTCTCTCCCTCATTTACTTACCTTTCCCCGCCTTCCTTCCATAACAGTTGCGTAGTTACGGCGAGGAACGTCTCCTTCACCGTAACTACGCAACAGTTAGGGACGCCTGATCCTAAGGATTGGGTTTCCCTAACTACGCCAGGCAACATCTGCCCGGTGCATGCGCAGAACGGCAGAAATACCGTTCTTACGCACACGGCCGCTGTAACTAGTGCGGATCAGCCCCAATGTGCTGAATTTGAGATAAGCTCTCTTGTCCGCCCAGATCAAAGAAATAAAATGTCCCTGTAGTTTAGTAAAGAAGTGATTAGGAATAAATATGGGAGAATTAGCTAGTACATACAGAAATTTAGGTTGCACTACCATTTTTATTAAGTTCACTCCCCCTATTACTAAGAAAGGAAGCTTTTTCCACACTTTTATTTGATGTTGCAGATATTCAAGCTGTTAACCACACATAATCAGTCATTTTTTTTGTGATTTATTGCCCAAGATATTTAATTTAAGCAGCCCATTGCAGTGGAGGAAACAGGAGAGAATCCACTGGGGAAGGGCCGTGCAGTGGGAGCACATGTTACTTATCCCAGTTTATATGCAGCCCTGAGTATACCATGAATGTTTCAACTACCTGCAGCATGGTTGCTATTGAGCCTTAAGAACCTTAAGAAACAATAGGATATTGTCTGCATACAGAGCTACTTTCTCTATTCCATTGCCCAGCTCCAATCCACTGATATTTGAGGTATTTCTAATGCAGAAAGCCAAGGTCTCACTTGCCAAGCCAAACAAGGCCAGTGACAAGGGGCATCCCTGTCTAGTACCCCTGCCTAATTGAAATGCACTTGAATGTATACCCATTTACAAGGACTCTGGCTTCTGAAGTGGAATATAATAATTTAATCCACTCTATAAATTCAGAACCAAACCTCATCAATTCCAATAGGTGTTTCCATTGAATGGAATCAAATGCTTCAGCTGCATCCAATGAATCCACCACTGGTCTATCATACGTTGCATGGTGCATTTGCAAATGCGAGTATAGCCGTCTCAAGTTGATACTTGTTGATTTTCCTGGCATAAATCCAGTTTGATAAGGGCGTGTCACTTCCCCAATAACTTTATTTAATCTAATTGCTAATACCTTTGCAAGTATTTTTATATTTGTGTTTAGCAATGATATGGGTCTATATGAATCCATACATTCAGGATCCTTTCCAGGCTTAGGGAGAACCACAATAAGGGCTTCAAACAATGACTGCAGCAATGAGCCACTCTCCTTCAAGTTGCCATACAACTTAATTAATTGTGGAACAAAGAAATCAGAGTGTTTTTTATATAATTCAATAGGGAGCCCACCAACCCCGGGTACTTTTCTATTAGGAAAGGAAGAAATGGCATCAGTAACCTCCTCTTCTATTAAAAAAAAAGCTTCCTACTAACCCCTATAAGCCTAGGAAGGATCAACACTGACAAATACTCGCTCAGCTCTGGATATGAATATTTCTGCCCAACTGGCAAATACCATTACAAAGTGTCCCAGGAATGCATCCACTATAACTGGTACCTGAGATTTCCTGTCTCCTAAATTTATGATACATGGACCAGCAATTGTATCATTGTCTGCCATAGCCATTCTTGCTAAAAAAAAATGACCGCCTCTATGAACTGGGTGAGTCAGCTAAATAAAAGTCTGCGCTTAGACTTATACATAAGATAATCCGACCATTCCCTCCTAGTTACCAACCAGGCAACCTTATCGCTCTCAATTTCAGACAACACATATTTTGCATCCAAATCTCTCAACCTCTTTTCAAGGTTATTCTCCTATTCCCTTGACAACCTTTGAATCACATTTACACCATTAATCAATGTCCCACTAAAGTAGGCCTTGAAGGCATCCCATATTAGAAGAGTTATTACCGTGGAGCAATTGTCAGCAAAATAGCCTTCCCAGCTAGCAGCAAGATCACACCCCAGCCCCATCCTAGTGAGCCAGTGAGTATTGGGCTTCCATTATCTCTGTTCACATGGGTGAGTTGGTATCCATTACCATCACCAAAGGTCAGAATCCCCATATATTCAATCTCACTAATATTTTTAATCAATGAGGGTGAAATGAAAACCATAGCAATTCTAGAGAAGGAATTATAAGACAGAGAAGCAGGAATATTGCTTGCTGCTAGGGTGAATATCTCGCCATGCATCTTTTAATCCTATTTCTCCACACATTTGCAATACTCCTGGGTTATAGGGTAGCAGCATATATACTGCCAAGATGAGCATAGGCTGCATATTTACATGAACATTCAACAATACATGTCAACCCATCAACCCAAAGGATCCAAGTTTTTATCCTTGACTAAACAGTTCAACCTTTTATGCAGGAGAATCATGAGCCCCCTGGGGGACGTCATTTGAGAAGAGTGAAACATTTGTCTCACTCAAGGCTTAATACTGAGCAGTTTAGTGCCCTCAAAATCTCAGTCAGACAAACCACATGTGGATTATAAGATTTCACCTGCCCCATAACTAACCTTCTCTTTACTTTGTTATTTAAGCCACTGACATTCCATGTTACCATGCACAACGGACTTAAAGCATTGGCACTGGCATTTCTGTGATAACCACCAAACATATGACAAACTTTTGTAGAACTACTTTCCTGACAATGACATAAATGCAAAGATATGTGAAAAGCCATTGACAGTAAGTTTGAAATGATACTTTTAGCTTCTATATGCATTTTCCCCCTGTATAGATAAATACAAACCAAGTTTGTGCTATAAAAGTTAGAACAAGTCCCCCCATCTCTTACCCAATATAGTCTTTCCCCAGCAAAGGTATACTTAACACATACCCAAAACATTCCTACAGTTACATGAGCCCCCAACTTCCAACTGCTTATTCACAGTAACTATCCTTTATCCAATCCTAATATTCTTTAACAATACTCAGGGCCACCATCAAGGGGGGGACTGCCAGGACTATTGTCCCGGGCACGCAGCTGATGGGGGCCCGCCAATATTTACCTAGCTCTGCAGCAGCAGGTATCGGTGGTATCCTACCACTGATACTTGCTGCTCAGAGCTGCTCTTTCCTGCGCACTGACTCGCTGTTAAAGCAGGTCCGTGGCACCCCGTCCCTATCTGATGTCACCAATGACGTCACATGGGGCGGTTAGACGCAGCTACATTATCTGATTGCGGCCCTGACAATACTCTAAACATTTTTGCCACTGCTCCTTGTTATTGTAAACACACACCATTAATCATAGGAAATAACATTCCTAACGTGCCCCAAAAAAACTAACATAAGCAATAACTGAGGAAAAACTTGCTGTAATCCAATAGATGTTGTGAGTCCACTTCAGCGAGCTTATGGAGCTCTTGCAGGGTCCACTCTATCTGACCAGGAGGCCGCATCTCTAGATGATTCTAAGTAGTATGTTGCCAACTCCGCCACCACACGTAGATGGGCAGCACAGAGGAAGGAGTGAGGGACATAGCAAAGGTAAGTAACTGGATTACTGGTGGGAGCTGGACAGAGAACAATTTGGAGAAGGAGGCTAATTGATCTAAGCGCCTGACGGTACAGGAGGTCGGAGCATAGAACTTCACTTGGAAAGGGGGAGGAACAGTGTAGAATGAGAGTGTCGAATGGCCTAATAAGGAGGACCAACTGAGGACCAAGTACAATATATGTAGGTTTTCAGCACCAGGCTTGAAGATGGATCTTTGGTGCCCTCCTGTGATAGCTTATATGCATCACCTATGGACTATAGTGTACCAGCTGGCAGTTTATTTGATATAATATGAGATAATATATGGGGAACATACAGAGAGGCTAGGCAGGGGTGCAGCCCAGTAATTGATAGCCCTTGTCCACAGCAGTGTGATATCCCTGTCTCCCTGTTGCTGATGTTTGTTGCTGGGTGTTTGGAGATCAGGGCTCCCAGGAGTGTGTGGCAGCAGCCCAGTTCCTACCTCGATGTAGACTCTGTATTAAAGGGCCGGCGTCCGGAAAGTGCTGCAAAGCCTAAGAGTCCAGAGAGATCCCTGTGGCTGTAATTACCAGCAGATGGCTAGGTCCAGGTCCTCCTATCCCTGTAGCCTCAGCGGTAAGACCCGAAGTCTGATCGCGAGGGGCCCTGCATGTGCAGGACAGTGCCGTTGTGGGTCACCCCCATGCGTGAAGGTCCCAGTGGAGCACATATAGACGGCTCTCAGGGTAAGGCAGGACTGAGAAGGAACAGATTGCCAGGGAATTCTACTGGGGGAAGGTGGAGGGTTGGTGGCCGATCCGCCATGTGGGGTACACGGCGGTGTAGGCTTCTCAATTCAGGGAGCTCCTGTTGCTGCTTGCCGGTGTCCAGCTTTGGGAGGTGGTAGGGAAGGGTTTGAGGTATATTTATGCTGTTAAACTGGCACTAGAAACTGAGCACTCCTCTTATGCATCCGTGCACCTCTAGAGCCAGATGCCCGCCGAGAAATATATTTTAGACCCCTTAGCCATGTTAAACTGTATTCAGTCCTATGTACTTTAGGATACTTATGTAAGTAAGCCTAACTGTAACATCTGTAAATGCGCCCGCCCGATGTTATGCTATGGATCTCCTGGCATACAAAATGTAATTCCATACACTAAGAGATAGTTATCTTCCGTCCGTATTTCTGAATCAGGCCCATTACTCTGGAAACTTTATAGCCACTTTAAGGGCCTCATTCACTAAGCGCGAATTTTTTCCCAAAAATCAATTCGCGGGTCATCGCGGCCCATCGCCGCGAATGAACCGCGATTGGTGAA
>WWET01001167.1:213337-227825 GCA_011038615.1 Limnodynastes dumerilii
GTGTGTGTGTGTATGTGTTTCATAGGAAAACAAGGCCCCATAGGAAAGAATGGCAGGAGAACTTTTCCTACCAGGCGACCGTGACGCCCCCGCATCACCTGAGCTCCAGGACGGAGCAAACCGAAGGGGTCGCCGCCTCGCTCTTGCCCCTTCCCCAAAGGCTTGTTTTCCCCAATGACTTCCATGCGTTTCAGCCCTTCCCATAGGAAATAATGGGGGTAGAACTTTTCAGTCACCCTGCGGCCACCGGAAGGCGACCCTGACACCGCCGCGTCACTTTCGATCAGAGATGACGCGAGACGCACACATACCTGCCTCGCTTTCTTTTCCGTATGCCCCTGCCCCGAGAGTGCCTTTTCCTTTTTGACTACCATGCATTTCAGCCCTTCCCATAGGAAACAATGGGGGGGTTGAACTTTTCGGCCCCCCTGCGCCCACGGGGAGGCAACCCTGATGTCGCTGCGTCACTTTCACTCCGAGATGACGCGAGACGGATGCGCCCTCGCCTCGCTTTCTCCGTACGCCCTCCCCTGAGAGCACCTTTTCCTTTTTGAATGCCATGTGTTTCAGCCTTTCCCATTGACATTGCATTGGCTCCCATTGACATTGCATTAGAGGACATGCTTTCTAATGCGCTTTTCAACAGGAAAAAGAATGGTGTCTGAGGGTTCGAATTAGGGTTCAAGTTCAAATATAGGGTTCAAATTAGGGTTCGGGTTTGGAAATAGGGTTTGAAATAGAACTCTGTTGAACCTTCTAGAAGGTTGTGGAAAGGAATAGAACTCTGTAGAACCTTCTAGAAGGCATCCAACTCATTGAATTAATAACTTGAACATTTTAACCTGGGCAATGCCGGGCACTTCTGCTAGTAGGAAAATTACTAATTGCTTTAATATTATAAGAAAGTATTAAACTTACATCCATATTTTATAACCATGGAGCGGATCCAGACTTCAGAGAATGTGACGCTTTCTGATCACTAGGACCAGATTACGGCCCCTTTGGAGAGCTGCACATGCTCTGATTTCTAGAACAGAAAATTATGCCCGGCTTAAAAAGCAAGCCGAAAGCAAGGCGTGATGTTTCAGAGAGTGGAAGCACTTCCATTCTTTGGGAGGAGGGAGGCTTCAGCCCTTTCATACTATACAGACTTTGTAAACATTAAGGTGGGGTCACCTCTTGTAAATCATTACTAGTGCTCATATAGATTTCTGGATGCAGTGGGGATCGGATGTCTGGATTAAGTCCCATGAACTTAATTTAGTTATATTCCTTTATCCAAGTTATATACTGTAGTAAGTAATTAAACTACTATCAACAGCGCACTGAACTTTTACCTGCAGTCTCCAACCCCTTATCTCTCACCCACTGATTAATCCAATTAATAGCTAAATTTTGGGTTTGTTTTTGGGGAGGGTCAATTTTGTCTGTATTTTTATAGATCATATAGTATGTGGCCAACTTAAAAGTAATTCAGGGAGCTTACGGCTTAACCTTGACCCCAGAAGAACTCATGAATAGTATCATGTAAGGCATCGGTAAAATGATTTTACAACTAGGGTAAGTGACTAGTAACTGTGTATAATGATTTTTATGCAGAAAAGAAGTATGTCACGGTAGATGATGAAGTGTTTCGCAGGAAAGTCTGGGAGGAAACCTGGCATCGGGTGCAGAAACACAATGAATTGTATGACCAGGGTGGCACTAAATATAAAAAGGCTGTGAATCAGTTTGCAGATATGGTAAGTTTACATGTTTCACACAAATGTGGATAATAGATGGCATTTCAACTGATTACTCAATATTACACATTACAAATGGTTGGCTTTGAATGACTTTACCCACCTATAAATAATCCACTTCAATTATTGTCTATGTTCCATAATCAAATGCTATTATTAAAATATAGCTTCTTGCTGAACACAAATTCAGTGAAACAGAAAGTGTCAGAGTGATAAACTGTTTTTACAGTATTTAACACAAATATAATACAGCTTATTATTAAAACATTTATAGTTGCTATAGGTAATATAATGTAAGTCATATATTGTTACATTCTCTTTCTTCAGACATTAGAGGAACGTGACTCAAGAAGCTGCATTTCTAAGACAGACAATTTTCCCACCAAGGGAAGTATTCCTGTACAGATGTATGCAAGTAACCAGAACATTCCAGATTCAGTCGACTGGAGAGATTCAAAATGTGTGTCAGAAGTGAGAAACCAAGGAGAATATTGTAAACCACATTGGGCATTTGCATCGGTAATAAACAATTCTATTACTGTCATTGCATTAAGCATGGGTACATAATTAATATTTGATCAATGTCAACATTAACAATTTTATTCAAGTGTAAGTTAGCATAAAAAGCAAATACATATTATGAGGCAGTAGGTACAAAAATCATACTCTTCCCAAGAATATTTAAAATAAAAGGATGTGTGAGATGATATAAAAGAAGATATGTATTGCCATGTTATAACGCTAAAGCCATTATACATTCTCAGGAATACATCATACAAAATGGAGCTGTGGTCTATGACATATCAGGCCCAGTGACATAGGGTTATACCAGGTACACCAATATAGGCCCTGCTACAAACTTGCAGTCCTGGTTGTTCCCTGTTCCCTCAGGTTACCTGCAGCTTTATTGTAATGGGCATTGTTATAGCTATAGCAAATAAAATCTGCTACAGGGTTTCCTTACTCTAATTTAATATCTGTGTAGATAAACAAATTACTTTGTGTAGGAAGTAGAGGCAAATATAATATGGCCTACCAATAAGATATTTTTCACAATTTGAATTGAAATTGAGAAACATAATTGTTTTAGTGTAAAACAACTTTCATAATTTAACAGTGATAAAATCAATTAAATTTAGGTTGATGTCAAGTAAAAAAAATATTAATTCCATACATGCAAAGATTTTAAATTGTGTTTTAGACTATACAAATTTTTTAAAAATGTTACTTTTCTCTTTGATTTTCTGTTCTATGTTTAAGGTTGGTGTACTTGAAACTCATTACTGCCTCAAGAATAAGGAATTGGTTGAACTGAGTGAGCAGCAACTAGTTGATTGTGATACTATAAGTGACGGTTGCTGTGAAGGAACGCTAACAAGGGCTTTTAAGTATATTGCCCAAAATGGTGTCATGCGAGCCAAAGATTATGAGTATGCACAGGCGGTAGGTTCATGTTACTTTACTAAACAAAAATGGCTTTTTATAAGCAATTTAATATAGGTAAGTTGTTATATTTTAGCATATTAAAAAGCAAGAGAGAAAGTGTTCCCCTTGCACTCAGCCTTCAATTGTAACTAAATTAACTTAATATTGACTAATCAGTACCTTGCAGCTATGGACCCTGGACATTATCTCATAGATGTATCCATCATGTACAATATGTCACTATGGACTTCTTTGGTTATACTTGACTCCATTCCTTATACTAACCTGTCAATTACAGTCTAGGGTTACAGAAACATAATTGGAACAAATTCATATTGTTCTTCTCCCTCTCTACACAGACACACATGCTTAGCACTAACCTATATCAATAATTGTAGATCACAAATTTACTAAATAATTGCGTTTATGTAACAAGTCTATATAATAAATGGAGAGTAGGGGTCCAGAGCGGATCCAGAGTGTAAACCTGAGCAACACCACGTGGAACTGCAAATTTACATTGTGAAAGCAATATTAGAATTGAGAGGTGATATTTCCTAGCTCAACATAAAGCTATGCAGTATGTGAGTTATATGTGTAAAAGTAAAGCATTTTCCCTTCATGCAAAAGAAGTTAAATTAATTAGCTCCCCATTATTTTCAAACTCTAAATCAACCCTTTTAATGCAGTAATTCAATAATAATTATAAGTTTCCATGTGTGTTAATGTTATATTATTTTACAGTCTGTATTCTGGGAGTTACAATGAGTGTGTTATTGTATCATAGGTGTGCAATATATATATATCATAGGTGTACATTATATATATATATAATACATGAAGAGTAGGGGTCCAGAGCGGATCCAGAGTGTAAACCTGAGCAACACCACGTGGAACTGCAAATTTACATTGTGAAAGCAATATTAGAATTGAGAGGTGATATTTCCTAGCTCAACATAAAGCTATGCAGTATGTGAGTTATATGTGTAAAATTAAAGCATTTTCCCTCCATGCAAAAGAAGTTAAATTAATTAGCTCCCCATTATTTTCAAACTCTAAATCAACCCTTTTAATGCAGTAATTCAATAATAATTATAAGTTTCCATGTGTGTTAATGTCAGAGGACTGCCAATATAGTAAAAATGTTATATTATTTTACAGTCTGTATTCTGGGAGTTACAATGAGTTTGTTATTGTATCATAGGTGTGCTGTATATATATATATCATAGGTGTGCAGTATATATATATATATATATATATATATATATATATATATCTATATCATAGGTGTGCATTTGGGACTACACTGTTGCTAAGCTGACTTTGAGACATTTGAAAATGAATATTATTTAATATAATTTTTAGCAATAACAGACATCCAGGGTTACCACGACCGTTAATTAAAACATCAGGACAGTAGTGGCTCTGGGGAGAAATAGGACTGCCTTCATACTCAGCATTCATTTTTTTCAGATTGCAACAGATTGGAGCAATTTCTATTATAAGATAGGAGATCCATTATAGGTTGAACTTGATGGACTGGTATCTTTTCTTGACCTCATCAACTATGTTACTATGTTACCCCACACTGGTTAAGAGACAAAGAAGAGTATATGTCTTTCATCTTCTGTGCAACAGGAAACCAAGTTTTATTTGTCTGTCAAGTAGAATAACAAATGTTGACCAAACGTAAAGGGCTGGATCCAGACTTAAGAAGAAGCTTGAAATTAAGAGAGGAAATATACACCTGGGCAAAACCATGTTGATTTCGGGGGAGTCAAGTTAATTGTATTCTTTGCATACAGGGATATATCTTTGAATTGCTTACTGCACACAGATACTGACCAGCTTTACTATCACACTGTTATTTAGACTTGGGATAGGAAACATCACCTCTCAACTCTAATAATGTTTGCAACAGATGAAATATGACTCCCCTGCAATCAACATGGTTTAGCCCAGGAGTGACTTTCCTCTCTTAGGCCCGGATTCACAACCGCAGACGTATTGCACATACGTCTCTAATTTACTGATAATACCTACTATGCATGCGTAGTAACTATCTTACATAATCTATGTATTGTTTTGTTACGTAGATTGCGTATATGTGGTCTTTAAGACTGCATATACGCAACAAAACGATATACAGATTACATAAAAATAGTTACTACGCATGCATAGTAGGTATTATCGGTAAATTAAGGACGTATGTGCAATACGTCCGCGGTAAATTAAGGACGTATGGATCCAGTCTTTTCCTCTTCTGTTCTACACTGTTAAGACTATATTTTCCACATTGGTATTATCAGCCTGTAAAAGTGTTGATAATCTAGTGTTTTGATATAACCCATTTTCACCAGCTTTTCATATTACAACTTGATCATAAATAGACTTCATAGTTTTTACAAACATTCTACATTCAGCAAAAGTTCTACAGACCCTCAGCAGCTGAGCTTGTTTTTCCACTAGGACATAAATAAAACTTTAAAGAGTGTCATGTAAGAGGAGTTTGCCGTAACCCTTGGCAACATATCAGAGGAAAGACAAAATTTAGTTTGTAATTTTGATATGTTTCGTTGTGTCATATTGTGAATAAATGTTGTATTGTATTTTTGTGTATAATCCTCCCTAACTTTAATAACTCAACTTGTATCAAAACTAATTTTTCAATGTATTCATCAGCTTTGCTATTTTAAATATAGCTCTCTATATAGTTAAACAATAATGTCTTATGTGTCTTCCTATATAGCGATTCAATTGTCAATACAAAGCTAAAGCGGCAATAGCTTTCAATGTTACCAAATATTATAATCTGCTAGGAGAAGACTCTATGGCATCGGCTGTGGCATTAGATGGACCAATTGCAGTTGTAATTGATGCAAGTAGTGACTTTAAGGAATATTGTAAAGGTAAGGGTATGACTTTTAACATTTTTATTTTTGGTTACATTCCATGACCACATTGTCTGCATATGAAGTTTTGTCCAGCTTTATAGTCTAATACTATATATATTTGCATTAGGTATTTTTACTGGTAACTGTACTGGTGAAGCAAACCATGCAGTCATTGTAGTGGGATATGGTACAGAACATGATGAGAACGAGGACAAGGATGTAAATTACTGGATCATCCGGAACAAGTATGTTTTTTATTCGTTATATTCTCAGCAGCCAATAACAATGTCTGGGACATATTACTAGTAAAATTGCTTTGTAAGGGGTGGGTGTTTATTTATTTATTTCTTTATTTTGGTGTAGGGAGGTTGTCAGATGATAGAAGGATTTAACCAGTGTCAGTTATTGCTTTGCTCTCAATACTACAAAAAACAAAAGAAGTTATCACAGTTTCACTCCTTAGTAAATTGTTTATAGCGTGTATAAATGAGACGACTGATCATTTATAATAGATATTGAGAAATGTCCATGCTTTATATTTCAGGGAATTAGGCAAATTAGGTGCGCAAGTCCCCTGATGTTAATTACTCCTGGATCCGGTTCCTTATATCTTAGAATGAATACAATATCCAATTTGGTTTTGGGATTTATTCATTATAACAATACAAATTGTGACACACTTCCCTGTAATTTGTTCCCTAATGGAGGGCGGTATCTGGGTCAACCATGTGGGGCAAAAAAAAAGGTACTGGCCAGTGAATATTGAGGGCTAGGGGGTACACGTTCTCCTACTTCATCCAAGTGTATATTTCCAGTGTCTTCTATGAGTGACACATTATATTCTCAGTAAAGTCTTGTGACAGAGAATGATGCTGTTGGATATTTTACATTTATTTCATACAAAAGTCAAAGAGTATTGTATAGCTCTGTGGGCATTTCACTTTAGATAAATAGATCACATAATCTGAATAGTTTCTGTCTGTCTGTTAACAGCTGTTTTTTTTTGTTTTTTGTTTTTTTTGCATGTTATATTCCCAGCTGGGGGAAGGACTGGGGTGAAAATGGATATGCAAGGATGCTACGTGATGAAAACATGTGCGGTATAACAACAATGCCAACCTCTCTGGATTTGGGGCAATAAATATCTCATATACTGGAGAATCACATGTCACTGCATGTAAACAATGCCCTATTTTATAACGAAAACCCTTGTAACCATGGCAACAGAACATTTATTTTGTATTATAATGATACAGAGTTTGCAAACCTTATAAATAAATAAATAAATATATATATAAGCAAATTTAAAGTGTTTTTTTTTTTTTAAACAAACATGATTGGGCATGAAGGAATTACAGGGGCTGACTAGGAAATTTTAGCCTGGGGGGTAGCCCACAGTCCAAATAGTGGTCCATCCTTAGAGTTTACATAATTTTACTTGTGATTCAGTATAAAGGTAACCCCAACACCATTGGGTGCTTTAAGGCTGCCCCTCTGGTAGTCTAGTGAGGCCATATAGCCTGCACATAGATGGAACTGATAACTGATGCAGTCATGTTATTCATGGAAATGGATTTGATCCTGCAAGCAGTGTCAGGTGTCAGGTGTCAGATTGAGCTTGAAGAGCCCAGCAGGGGAATATTGTGATGGGGGTTCACCACATAGTTAAAGGGTGTAGCCAAAGAGCATGGCCAGAGGATAGAATATAAGAAAGCCATACAAGAACGACTGCTTATGACAACAGTAGAAATTGTATCCTAATTATCACCATATAATAAACACTTTCCTTTATGCCTCTAGCTACAGTATCTTTCCTGCCTCCAGTCATCCTTACCTGACCCTGTATGTGTTCTGCCATCCATTTCTGCCCCTGTATACCTCCAGCTATCATGTATGTCCCTGTATATGTCCAGCCCTCCTGTCTGCATTCTGGCCTATGTGTAAATTTGCCAAAAGAAAAAAGGATACAGCGTTCAAAACAGCAAGCATTCTGTTGGTGTTGACAATAAGTATTTAGAACGACATTTGTTTCAATTTTATTAACAATTTATTTACCACAAAAAAATAAAAATATATATATAAAACAATATTCCCCAAATACACACTGCAGCATTAAAAAAATTTAAATCATAAACATAGATCTAAACTCTCACAATCTTATCAGAATATTGAACATTATTCCCAAATAATATGAATTATAATTCTATCATTTCAGATAAAAATATCAATTACCCTACCGATTTAGGGGGAGAAAGGAACAAGCTTTGTAAGTCCACAGTCCCCTGTATCAAGTATATTGCTGTTCGGTTGGCTAGACTGGAATCAGTAATGGATCAGTGATAATGAATATGAGATCTCTTAAATCCTTTAATGGCAAGGTTTACAGCTTGAAGATGCTTATTAATATATAGTAATATTTATGGCTGATGACCATTGGTGAAAAGGGTTACCACAATCCGAGAGCTCCTGGGATATATTTTTTAGTCCTCTCAATATCTGGAGTCCTTCCGCCTGTCAGAGCCACAAGGGGGTGGTTCTTAATGATGCGAATTATGCAAATCGCGTCATTAAGTCCTGCTTCTGTCAATCATTCTTGTAATCTCTAGCGTTACATGGGATGGACGGGACTTGATGACATCATCAAGCCCCATCCATCCCTAGTAACTCTAAGGATTACAACAGAAATGAGTAGCTGGTCGGGGCTTGCGGGAGCTTTGCCGGCTCTCCTGGGATACCTGCCCAAAATTCGATTACATGACTACACCCCTGTTCTATATGAGGTGCATGGACGAGTGGTGTCTGTGCAGCCAGATATTGGGCCTGATCCAGACCTACGATGTTGCACTGAGCATACTAACGCTTAGCGTAACATCGATGCACTCCCCCTGACACTCCCTCGGTCCGGGTGTAATTACACTCTGTTATGCCGGCTGAAGGCTACCCTAACTTCAGCCGGTGTAACAAGAGTTTATTATGCCCGGACCTGACCGTAACCACCTAAGCCTGCACTCCCTGCCACATTTGCCTACTTCACCCCGCCTTTCTTCCCTAACTGTTACGGCAAGGAACGCCCCCTCAACCGTAACTATGCAACAGTTAGGGACACCCGATCCTGACTAAAGATTTTCTCTAACTACACCGGGCAACATCTGCCCAGCGCATGCACAGATCGGCTAAGTAGCCGATCTTACGCATACGCCCGCCGTGACTACAGCAGCAGGCAATAGTCTGGATCAGCCCCATTGTCCCCATCTCCTTCTCTCTTCCCCATTATGCTTTATTAATCAGACATAATGTAGTGTGAACTAAATCCTGAATTGAACATGTTTTTAAATTGTCCTTTCTCAATTTATATTTATCCAGGGGGTAAAGGTTATGGCCCTGGAGATGCAGATATTTTGCTGCTTTTGAAAAATGGTTGCAGTGTTACTTGGTTGCAGTGTTACTGAAATGAAATCTTGCATCTGTGCAAGTGGGAAGGGTAGAGAATAATGAATTTAATTGAATTGCAGAGATCTAGGGAATGTCACAACTGCATTGCCCGCAATTCTACAGCTAAATTACGGTAACTGTTCTGTCCTTGATACACATTACCCTATGTCTTGTGCGCTGTCAGACATTCTCCATAAGATCAATGAGTAATAGTAATTAAAAGGTGTGCGGTTAAAACCACCACACACAGCCTGCAATATATACAAAATGTGTTGGTGGCAGGAAGATATGACAAACTACTAAGACATTCATGTGTAGTGAGATTAGAACACACAAGATATACAATAAGACAATAATTTTTGAACACAGGACAATCACATTTTTGGATTTGTCTAATTGCAGAGAGAGCCAGTCCCTCTTGCTCCAAAAGGTAAGTGAAAACGTCTTATCTGGTTTTTTTCCTGTTAATTCTACGGTAATATTTATTTTTAGATTGATTTCAAGAATCTCTATTTCAGTTTTACAACCACAGCATGTAATTATCCAAGGGGATCATTCACTTTCATTGCATTTAATTCTTAGCCTTTAAATTTAATGCTCAAAACATTATATATTTCTTTTATAACTGAAGAGTCACCTTGAAGAAATTACACAGCAAATGCAACTGAAATGTTGGTGTCTTCTTAAAATGTCTCTTTTCTTATATCTGCTCCACATAATGACTCTCTATGTTATTCTCCCTATAATTTGATGATACTTTATACCACAATGATCATGTTCATTGCCCAGTTGTTTATTTAAAACTATACTGACCCTAGACCCTATTTACGCTCAATTTAGTTTAAGATTTAGGATATACTTATATTTATCTCAAGCATGTTTAAACCGTTCTACTGTTATAGCCTCAAGCACTTTATATGGGAGGCTATTCCACTCATCTATCACCCTTGCAGTGAGGTAATTTCCTCTGAATCTACCACCCTCCAGTTTATATTTATGCCCTCATGTTCTATTACACCTCTTCCTTTGAAAAATGCCACCCTCCTCTAGCAGGTCACAACCCTTGATATATTTGAAAGCTGCTATCATATCCCCCCTCTCCCTTCTCTGCTCCAAGCTATACATGTTTAGTTCCTCTAGCCTTTCTTGGTATGTTTTGTGACACAGGCCATGGACCATTTTAGTTGCTCTTCTTTGCACAGACTCTAATGTATTTATGTTGTTCTGGAGATATGGTCTCCAGAACTGAACACAGTATTCTAGGTGAGGTCGTACGAACGATCTATAAAGGAGCATCACTACTTCTCTCTTTCTGCTACTAATTCCTCTCCCTATGCAACCAAGCATCTCATTGCCTTTCTCATTGCTTTGTTACATTGCTTGGCTACCTTTAAGTTACATGAAATAATGACTCCTAGATCCCTTTCCTGCTCAGTAGTTTCTAATGGAGTTCCCTTAATGATATACTGAGCTTTTGAGTTTTTGTGCCCCAAGTGCATGATTTTGCACTTTTTGGCATGAAACTGCAGATGCCACACTCTTGAGAATGCTTCCAGTCTACCTAGATCAACCTCCTTTTCTGTACCCCTCCTGGTGTGTATCCTGTTACATATCTTTGTGTCATCTGCAAAAAGGCATATTTTCTCCTTGATACCACAGGCAATATAACCTATAAAGATATTAAATAGCACTGGTCAAACTACAGAACCCTGGTGTACTCCATTGGTTACATTACCATACCCAGAAGGGATTCCATTTACTACAACACTCTGTTGTCTATGCTGTAACCAAGATCATATCCATGCAACTATCTTTTAAGTCCAATCCCATAGTTTCCAGCTTATTTAACAGTCTGCAATGTGGCACACTGTCAAAAGCCTTACTAAAATCTAGATAAGCTATGTCTACAGCTCCTCCTTTATCTAATACTTTACTGACCCGGTCAAAAAATTCAATAAGATTTGTTTGACATGATCTTCCCCCAGTGAATCCATGCTGCTTGGGATTCTGTAAGTTACTGGATTTAAGCTGTACAATTTGTTCCTTTAACAGTGTTTCCATCAATTTCCCTACTACTGATGTTAGACTCACTGGTCGGTAGTTTGATGCTTCTTCCCTACTTCCACTTTTATGCAGAGGGACGACATTTCCTAAATTCCAGTCTTCTGGAATTACCCCAGTTATTAGTGACTGGTTGAATAATTCAGTTAATAGTTTGCCAGCACCGCTCTAAGCTCTTTTAGTATCTAAAAGTGCCCCAATTGTATTAATAGCCTTCCCATTTAAAAGTGGTCCCTTCTCCACTCCTCTGGGACTGCTAGTCACCTGGGCATACAAAGAACTTTAGCGTTATACTCTCGTACTGTATGGTGGCCCACCATGGCTCAGGATGTCAGGGACTTTGTGGGGGCATGCGAGGAGTGTGCCAGAAACAAGACGTCCCATACACGTCCGTTAGGAACACTCCTCCCCCGCCCTGTACCCAAGCGTCCATGGACTTTATCACTGTTTGCCCAAGTCTTCTGGATGCACTACCATATGGGTTGTTGTTGATAGTTTTCCAAGATGGCCCACTTAGTCCCCATTAGGAATCTTCCAAGTGCCCAGTGTTTGTCTTCTCTGTGTTGTAACATGTTATCTGTCTGCACAGTTACCCACAGTTATAATGTCTGACCAAGCTCCTCAGTTTGTGGTGAAATTTTGGAGGATTTTTGCAAGGGGTTAAAGATTCAGATAAGTATTTCTTCAGGATATCACACAGTTTGATGGTCAAACTGAGAGGGTACATCAGTCCTTTGACCAGTACCTCAGATTCTATACTTCTAAATTTCAAGATAATTGGTCAGACAATCTTTGCATATTTGAATTTGCTTATAATAATGCCTGTCACTCATCCAAGAAGGTATATCCTTTTTTCTGGGTTATACGGTTTAAACCAAGAGCTAATACCCTCTCTATTCCTGACACTGATCTTGAAGCACGTAGGGTGACAGGTAATTTGAGGAGAATCTGGGGGAAAGTTAATAAAGCTTTAAAACAGACTGTATTTCAAGTTAAAAAAAAGCACAGGACCCAGGTGAGGTTCAAAGTAGGGGACAGAGTGTGGTTATCTACAAAAAATATCAGAATAAAGCAACCCTCTTTTAAGTCAGGGCCCTGTTATATTGGACCATTTAATATCATCTCCAAAGATAACCCAGTTGCTTTTAGATTGCAGCTCCCAAAGAACCTCTGCATCCTTAACACTTTCCATGTTTACCTTTTGTGGCCAGTTGTCAGATCCAGGAGATATGGGACCAGTGGTTATAGATGGGCATGAGGAAAATGTACTTCATACTTGATCATACTTGACTCACTCACGCTGGCAGATGACAGACACCGTGGCCCATATTTTATAAAACTTACCCTCCGACAAAGTCCCACGATGACCTGCAGGACTTTCGCCAACATTGACCTTGCCTGGAGTTGAAGTGCCCATGCATAAGCAGTAGCTGCCTTTTGGTACTTCAAAAATGTAATGTCCCAAAAGGCAAACAACACTGCGGATGCGTGGGACTCCGAAGCAGACGTGATGCCCATTGGAACATCAGTTTTGTATTCCAGCAGTCTCCCGATATATACACCCCTTTTCCTCCCCTAATAACAGTTATAAGGGGGAGGAAAAGGGGGATATATGGGGATACCACTGGAATAATTACCCTAATGCCATCTTCAGATGACGTAAGTTAACGTGTCGGCACAGATTGCTATATACCCCCTACAGACAGTGCTTTCCCCTTTACACACACAAACATTACAGCAATACTTTTATCACATTTGAGTTATACGTTTCAGCCAGTGTGTCACAGACACACAAAAAATTACCCTGAAAACTGTTTTGCAAATTTAATGTTATCATTCTCACCTCTTCTGTCAAATGATTGCGACACTGAAGGTAGCTTTTCTTGACAATTGTATACTCCTAAAAACAATAAAGTAGCAGACACTGAATATCACAACAAGAAGTTTATATAAATTCATCAACAGCTAAGGTAAATTATTCTTTGTCACAAACTTCAACATGATGATAACTGTTACTACACATATATACTGAGCAACAGGCCAAATTTCCTCCTAGATGATATACAGGATTAATCATAAATGACCATATACGAATCCTTCCTCTACATTGAGTGAACACGTCTAAAGATTACTGGATTCTGGGACAGTATAGCTGACTTTTACCTTTATGCTTTTGATCACTAAAGCCCCCTGGTGGTTTCTCCTGAACAATCTGATCAAAGTTCTACGCAACACCTTTCCCATTGCTCCTGACCTAAATATCTATTATCTATACATTTTCGTCCCCTTCCATTACTCTGTTTATTTCTATGTGTTCTCTCTCTCTTAGTCTCCCTGGGCCTGATCCAGACCTAGGATGCTGAAAAGCCGATCTGCGCATGCGCCGGGCAGATGTTGCCCGGCGTCGCTACGGCAACGCCCGATCGTGGACAAGCCGATCATGCGCCGGGCAGATGTTGCCTGGCGTCGCTACGGCAAAGCCCGATCGTGGATCGGGCGTCCGTAGCAGCGCCGTAGGGACGCTGGAGGGGACGTCCCCCAGCGTCCCTTCCCTAGTGTAGGTGGGCGGGGGGAGCTAGTTTAATGAGGGTGGGATGGCGGGCTAGGCGGCTATATGCTCCTGTGCGAGCAAATGGCCCCTTCCATACGCTGGCTGAATTTAGGGTAGCCTTCATCCGGTGTAAGGAAGGGGCCATAAGCCCACACAGGGGGAGTGCCGGGGAAAGTGAACGCCGATACGCTGTGCTTTAGCAAGCACAGCGCATCGGCGTAGGTCTGGATCAGGCCCATTATCAGCTCCACAGTACTAGGCACACAGCACAGGAACAGGCTGAGCTGTGGCTGAATGTTAAACTAAGCTTTTTAGCTTAAAAGCTTAGTTTAGCATCCAGAATGCACAGTCTGTTCCTGTGGTAGTCCACTGATGGGAAGGA
>WWET01001167.1:256291-275503 GCA_011038615.1 Limnodynastes dumerilii
TTCTTATATTTGAATTGAAGCGCGACCTTATGGGTTTTTTTTGTTGTTGTTAGTTTACTGTGAGAACCTGAGCTCTCCCCAATATGGCCACTGTACACTTTACAATTGGCAGGAGTGTCTTAATAAAGACCTCCTGAGTACACTTATGGCAAATGGTCAGGGACTCACTTAGAGGAGGTGCCTTGATGCTGGGCAGGTGAGCTTAACCCAATAACCCAATATAGTTATATTGTGAACTAAACCTCCTTTTTATGTATGTACTGACACATAGCGTTATATAATGTTAGTTTGGAGCGCCGGACCTGTCTTTTGTGCCTCGTAATTACACAATGGTCACTGGCTGTGCCTCTTCCATTTATATATACACTTGCACACATTTTATATATTTGATTAGAAGCGCGGCCTTGACTCCTCCCCAATATAGCCGTTGCACACTTGACACAATGACAGAAGTGTCTTAATAAAGACCTACTGAGTACACATATAGCAAAATGGATAGGGACTCACCTACAGGAGGTGCCTTGATGCTTGGCAGGTGAGCTTAACTGATTCAATTAGCCTCGCACCCGCGTATTTTGCGGTGCAAATCTAATTGTGTGTTTTTTTGTCTTTTTATTCGCATCTTATAGAGACACGCATAAAATTTAACAACCGTAATAGATGGAAAAAGGCACACTGACAACTTTTTCCCGTCTATTGCAGTGCAAATTTCTAATTGAATCAGGCCCATAGTCTTATATAATGTTTGCTTGGAGCGACAGACCTGTAATTTGTTCCTTGTAAGAAAGTTGCCTAGCTGTAATTACTGTTATGTGTCTAATTGTTAAAACAAGTTGTTTCAAATTGTCCATCAGTCTCTAATATAGTATATTAGATCCCATATTACATTTAAAGTTTTATTAGTTTATTTTATAGTTTTTTAAAATAAATATTTGAAGTATTTTGTTTGTTCCTTAGTCGGGTGATCTAATTATTCTCTTCGATCAACGGATACGGTTGGCTGGACAGTATGGAGTATTTAAATTGAGTCTGTGCACTTTGCCTACAAAGGCGAAGAGTCTGCTCCGTGCACCAGGGGACTTTATACTATTGAATTTATGCTCATAGTTTGCTGGGTCTTTTGTTGTCTGAAATAGAGAAATCTGATAGGGAGGGTGAAATGCTGCCTGGAAAGGTGAAGTGTGACCGAGAGGTCAGCAGTTTTCTTCCAGCTTAGGTTAGATTTTCTGCAAGCTTAGGTTGAGATCCAGCTTTTCTGATTTCTATGTAATGACCTATTATCTGAATTCTAATTGTGTGTGAGTCTGCTTAATACATTGATTTTATATATGATTAAATTAATGTGCTCCACAAAATTAGTGAATAATGTTGCATTAATATTACTCTAAAACACATTTTTTTTCTTTCGCCTGTTGAAATTATAACATAACTTGCAAGCTGTGGTGTCATTAGGGTTGATGTCACCTGGTGCGGTATGTACATTTTTGTACTTTTTCTCATAAATCCTCTATATTGCTCAATGTAATGGCAATAGTAGTGACAAAGGTCCACAACAACGTACATCAGCCAAAATACGTCCGTCAGATGCCGAGGATAGCTACTACACATGCGTAGTAACTATTTTACGTAATCTACGTATATGCGCAATATACGCAATCTATATAATGAAACGATACGTAGATTACATAAAATAGTGGATCCGGCCCAAAGTAGCTAAATTAAGCTTTAAATTAAATGACATCTTTAAATTATAATATCATGCACACAGCCTAAATGTAAGGCTTATACAAACAAACAAAAAACAACCAATTTAGGTATGGGAAATACAAAACCAATGTAGGTATATACTATTTAAAGTTACTGCTGCTGGTCAAGAGGTTTGTGAGACCCCTTAATAGAGATTATAGAAAAAACAGAAGAGAAGAGTGTGACCAGCGCTGTAAAAAGTAGGGTAAATAGTAGATTATTTAAATGTTATTTAGTATAGTCAAATCAATAATAGATCTGATATTTAGTCTGACTAAATCAATATTAGATCACATTCATATAAACCAATAATAAAATCGCCTTCCAGAGCAATTCATAAGTAAAAATACAATTTATTTAAACAAATTAATCTGGTACCAGTAAATAAAATGGTTAAAAATAAAAAAATAAAACAAATTGTTGACACAACTGCTAGCAACAAGTGTATCTAAATATTGCACTGCACAGTAGTTACTCAATTGTATCACAAGGATGACGTATACCCTGTTCAGATTACCAGCTAAAAGCCAGGGTTTTCATGAAATAGCCAGGTTTCATGAAAACCCCGGCTTTTTCTGGCAATCTGAACACGAACCCCGGCTCTCTCTAGCCGTTGTCTTAGACCCAGCTAAAAAGAAGGGGTTTGCGCAGAAAGCCGGGTCCCGCGGCTCCACTGCACAGCAGTGACCAGGGAAATCCCGGGTCACCGCTGTCCGTGTGAACGGGCAGCCCGGCGTGTCCCTGCAAATCCCCGGGGTCAACTGCTAGCAACAATTGTATCTAAATATTGCACTGCACAGTAGTTACGCAATTGTATCAATAGTGAACACACAAGGATGACTTAGATTACTCTTGTTGCTCTGAGGTTGATCAGGCCTCAGATTTAAAGGTAAAAAAGAAAAATTGTGGTCTCCAAGATATATAATACAGTGTTCTTTGTACTCCGTGAATACACAAGAGGAATTGATACCTCAGCTTAATCAAATAGCTATAGGTGGTAGATTCAACACGGACAGTAAAGATGTTAATTCTCACCCAACCTGCCGGTATCACTGTGAGATCTAGCAATGGTGGTATCCTGTAGTAATGTCCGATCCGTCCCCGTCAGGCGTGTTTATGCCGCTGGACAGCCTAAATGTATTTACATAGTTCAAACTGACTAAGATGAAAAACTCACCGTTTTATATGCCCAGGCTCCAGCCATCTAAAATTCTCCCCCTTATATGTCTCCAACAATCAATTCAGCCCACCCTCCCTTATATGTCTATAGTCATCATTGCAGCCCCTTATATGTTTCCAGACCCCTAATAAGTCTCCAGCCATCATTCCTGCCCTCCCCCTTACATGTCTCCTGCCATCATTGCAGCCCCCCATATATGTCTCCAGCCATTTGTGCAGCTCCTTATATGTTTTATAGGTGGTAGATTCAACACGGACAGTAAAGATGTTAGTTCTTACCCAACCTGCCGGTATCACTGTGAGATCTAGCAATGGTGGTATCCTGTAGTAATGTCCGAGCCATCCCCGTCAGGCGGGTGTTTATGCCGCTGGACAGCCTAAATATATTTACATAGTTCAAACTGACAAAGATGAAAAAGTCACCGTTTTATGTGCCCAGGCTCCAGCCATCTAAAATTCTCCCCCTTATATGTCTCAAACAATCAATTCAGCCCACCCTCCCTTATATGTCTATAGTCATCATTGCAGCCCCTTATATGTTTCCAGACCCCTAATACGTCTCCAGCCATCATTGCTGCCCTCCCCCTTACATGTCTCCTGCCATCATTGCAGCCCCCCATATATGTCTCCAGCCATTTGTGCAGCTCCTTATATGTTTCCAGACCCTTAATATGTCTCCAGGCATCAATCATTACAGCCACACTTTTATGTTTCCAGCCATCATTGCAGCCCCTTTCCCTTATATGTCTCTAGACATTATTGCAGCCCCTCCACTTGTGTCTCCAGGCATATAAGGCTCCATCACCCCCTTTGACACTGACATTCAATGCGGTCTACACTCCTGTTGTGAAACCTCTGCTTGCAAGTGAAGGAAATAGCTCAAAGTCCTACTGACTGTGTCTAAAACCGTTATGATGTAATAGAGGTGGAGAGTCGCTGGTGCTGTCAGGTGTCATGTGGTACTTCCTTCTAACTGACTGGTTGCAGGTCGTTATGTCAGTTTCTTTCAGACTTGTTTCTCTTTCCAGTGATAGGAAATATATACCATTTAATGAACAAAATAAATGTAGTTTTAATAAATGTCAAATAATCCCTCTCACAAAATTCACTACCTCATCTTGTAATTTTGTATTTTGATGGACTAATATGAAAAAGATCAACATGCAATGTAAAAATATGGCAGCAAATGTATATCTCACAGGACTATTTTCAAATCCCACAATCAGATGTCTGAGAAAAACGGATATGACTCGTAATGGGTTGGTTAGTCATTGTTTGAGAAATACAAGACAAAGATACTTGCTATGAGAGCTACATACTTAGATGTACAAGAACAAATAATCAAATTGAATTTGTGGATGTTACGTCCCAGAAAGTTTTTTCTTCTTTTTATTTACTTAGTATTTAATAACAGCTTTTTTTATAGCGCCAGCAGATTACGTAGCGCTTTACAAATTTACAGTTAGTATATACAAGACTGCGTCCTGCTCATAGGCTTATAATCTATAGGACAATGGGTTTGATACATAAGGGCAAGTGCTATATATCACACAATGGGCTTGCCAAGTTGTATGGTAAAAGTAGTCCGTGCTCAGTCACACTGCAGTGTTAGTAACAGAGATGAAGAAATGCTAGAATAGAAAGAGAGAGTGTGCATGTCTGTGTTAATAATGCAACAGAAAGGCAAAATGAAACACTAAGTGGTTATTAATATAGTAAATAAAGCTTAAGAAGAATTTGATAAGTTTGTCTGAAGGGGTGACTTTTAAGAGAAAGGATTGAAATGTTGAAGAGTAAAGGATAGTCTTAATGGGCGAGAAAGGATATTCCAGAGAGTTGGTGCAGCCCAGGAGAAGTACTGTAACAGGGAATCTGAGCATTTATGAAGTGTAGAAGAAAATTGTAAATCTTGTGATGATCTGAGTGAGCTGGGATATATTTTGAGACAAGTGAGGATATGTATGCAGCTAAACAGGCAACCAATGCAGAGTTACAGTCTGAACTAGCTCTTTTTGGATGTTTTAAAGGAAAATCAGTCTTGTTTCTGTATGCAATATAGACTATAGAGGGATAACTTTATATTGTGGGAATCCAATAAGGAGAGCATTGCAGTAATGAATGTGGGAGATGATTAGTGCATGAATGAGAGTAATACCAGTGTCTTGTTATAGATATTTTCATATTCTGGAAATGTTATTTAGGTGTATATAACAGGATTTAGAAACAGATTGTATGTAGGGCACAAAGAACAGTTCAAAGACAAGTGTAATCCCCAGGCAGCAAGCTCAAGCATAAGGAATATTTCAGTGTTGTCAACAGAATTAGAGAGACCGAGTGGGTAGTTTCTGTTGGCAGGAGGAGATAATAATAGCTCTGCTTTTAAAAGATTGAGTTTGAGATGGCTAGAGGACATCCAGGATGAAATGGCAGTAAGACTTTCAGTTACCCAGGCCAGTTGTCCAAGGGAAGGGGTATAGACAGAAAAGAGTAATGGACCCAGGACTGAGCCTTGTGGTACTCTAACAAATAGTGGAAGGGCAGGAGAGGTAGATCCAGAAAAGCTAACACTGAAAGACTGATTAGAGAGGAAGGATGTGAACCAGGAAAGGGCTGTGTCCTGAATACTTAGGGATTGTAACATTCTATGAGAAGACAGTAGTCAACATAGAAAGACATGATAAGACAGTGGTCAGTGCTGTTTCGGTGGAATGTATAAAAAGAAAGCCTGACTGAAGAGGATTTAGAAGATTGTGAAAAGAAGTGAGTGAGGCAAGTGTAGGCAAATCTTTCATGCAGCTTTGATGTGTATGGGAGCTGAGAAATGGGATGATAATTTAAGAGGGAGTTTGGGTCAGAGGTTTGTTTTTTCAGTGCAGGCTTGATAAAATACCAGTCTTGAGAGGGATTACAGATTGTAGTTAAGGTTGGAATAAAAAGAGAAGTTAGACATCAACTGACTTGTCTTACTTGACATGTGAATGATCTCTAAAGCTTTCAACATCATTTTTAACATAGTTTATTGGGGTTGCTTTCTATGACCCTGAAATGTGTTCTAAAAATATGTTAAGGATTCGGAACGATGCAACCAGGGCTAAACTAAGGCCTGGTCTTCACTAGAGCCCCTGATGGTGGGGATAGTCTGGGCTGCATTATGTGAAAGAGCCAGGGCTCAAGTAAACACAGTGCGCATCCTGGTTACCAAGCAACCAGGACGCCATGCCGCCCCACAGTGCGACAGTCCAAGCCCAGAACTCGCCACCTGGTATCAGGCAGACTGCTTGTAACAAAATATTTCCATGTGAGCAGATACATTTGCTAACCCCTGTACCGAATGTTGGAGTGTTTCAGCTGAAGGATCTGTAGGAAGGGAGAGATGCTTGACTACATGGGGAGCGTGCTGTTGTGACAGCAACCTTACTAAATCTGCAAATGACTGGCTAAAGGAAGATGCCCACACCAGCTCTCCAGAAGTGGGTAGCATCCCGGGTATTACAGTCCAGTCCATTGTCTTCATGTAGGTTCCCGCGAGATCATGCTGGAGTCCTTGTTTGTTTGCATCTATGTCTTGAGGAAAATGACTGATGTGTCACTTTTCGTCCAATGTCTGCAAGCAAGCTCACGGAAGAAAGAATACTGCTGCCATTTGAGTAGGAAAATTTCCTTTTTATTTTGTTTTATTTTCAGCACTATTTTGATTATAAAATAGATTTTTGGGGCACATTGGCCCTGAATAAGATCCCCAGGAGACTCACATCAGCACAAAGATCTTGAAGTAAGCACAATGCATGCCAATGTCACTCCCCTCCTTCTTACTTTACCATACAAATCTGCGTCCACGCGGATCTGTGTTTGAGTCTGTACAAATTCATACAGTAAAGTTAGGTTAGGGTTCTGGACACTTAAGTGCTTCATTATAGAGCTATAAATCTGGTCCGATATCTGTAATATACAATGCTCACCGTTGCTGTGTCCATATTAATTACGCAACTCTGTTGTAGGCATTTGGCTGTGACATTTTGTAGAAGGGACAACACGAACTGCACATCCTTACTTCTGAAACCACTAGCAGACTTTTCTTTGGTGAAGTTGAAAATTTGCTCTAAGGCTATATCTGGGTCCTGCAGATTGTAAAGATATTATAAATACACAGTCTAATATATAGAATAGATATATACTTATCTGGTCAAGCACACATTTCTATTAAATAAAGTACATAAACTAATCAGGAAGGTATATAGGATAGCTATGCATGCAAATAATACAATTAACTTGACTCCCCCTGCAATCAACATGGTTTAGCCCAGGAATAACTCATTTCAAGCACTTACTTAAGTCTGGATCCAGCCCCATATGCCTAACCCTGTCTGTGTAGCAGGGTTTCAGCATGGTTTCAGGTACCGGCCCCTTCTATTCAGAAACACTTACATGTAACATCCAATGCAGTTGTGTATCTGATCCATTATTATTATAATATATTAAAATAATACATGCGGACACCTTATTCAGGATTCCGTTTCTATTTATTTGGGCACATTGGGATAGATCCAGAACTATGTTTGCCGTACGTTTATTCGCGTAGCGTATTTTCGTATGCGTATACTCTATACACTCCCCTAGGCACACCCCTTGAACGTACGTATTTTGTCAAGATACACTTTCCAAACCCTACCTTAACTTTTGGCCAACGTAACCGCAGTGATACGCACACGTACGTATGGGCAACACGAATTTACGCAGCTAAGCACGCCCATACTGTACACTTTAAATACAAACCCCCGCCTACATAACGTATTTCAGACGTATTTTGGACTCACGTAAAATTGGCACGCCCACACGTAAGTATTTACGTGACACATACGTAAATGGCCCATACGTTCACAATTACGCTACGTTACTGAGCGTATTTTCTATGGTGCGCATGCGCAGTACTTACCAAAAGGCAATTTTACGTCTGGTAATTTCACATTATTAGGAATTAAATAAAATCCAAACGAAATATTTCACTATTACTTGGATACTTATTCATTGATTTTCTATGTAAATCCAAAATGTTTTAGTCAAAAAGCCTGCACTAGGGCTGTACCATGGTCCTGCTGAGGGACACCTTGTAGAAAGGGCCCTTCAGAACCCACTGCCTATAGATTGATCATGCCCCTCTATTGCATGGGGTGAAATATTCCTTAGGTCGGCATTGCTGCTTCTTACTCCGAATATGCCCTCCCCTCATATGGCAGGTTAGTGGAGACATCCACAGAAGCGCAGAGGGCTCTCTACCTACTTCTAGGAGTAGGCAGCCCTAATAAACTTCATGGATGTAGCAGTGGCAGGTGCTCATTGTACTCCAGTACTAGGGGATTTACCCTGTGTCGATCTCAGAGCTGGCTAGTGATCAGAAAGATCTTGCTGCTCCTGGGAAAAATAAATAGCAAAAATTGATAAATTGATATGGTGAATAAAAATAAAAATAAAGGGCTACTGGCAGCACACAAGAACATGTTCTCACACAAGGGGACGTTATCCAATCAAAATGCATAACTCATGATCTGGCATATTATTATTATTATAAAAATGGCTGAAATCTGTGAATATATTTTATATTAAGACTGCTCAATGCCTGAGTTCTTCTGCAGTACAATTATATCCTGAGAGATAGAGGGATATTAAAACTCTCTGAAAAGTAAAGATTTGGTCCTGCAGTTAAATACATTTATTGAAGAGTCTTCTCAACAGACAGTACTTTAAGAAAATATTTTCCTACACATTTTAAACCGTCTTTGAATTAAAAGTTTTATTTTATTATAAAATATAGTTACACAAAATGGTGGATGCTCAAATGAATTTCTAGGTTAATATAAACAGGTGTATGAAAGGCAGTAATCAGTAATCGGTAATCAGCACAGAAACAAAGGAAAGAAAACACTGTTATCAACAAATAGCTAACCTTCCATTCTATCACTTGTTTCTATTACCTATAATATAACCTATATATCAGCAAGCACCATTTTGTGTAACCTTCTTTAGAAGCATAGTGGGACCAGCAGCTGACAGGGGGTATTGTCCACAGAAGCTATTTTGGAGGTTTTAAGGGGGGGGGTTGTATAAGGACAGTAACACAACTATATGGGTGGTAAGAATAAATGCATAAAAGGTAATAACTTTAAGCAGTAAGGGCCTGATTCAGGGGCTGAAAATAAGAACTTAAAGTTACACCTGGGCAAAACCATGTTGATTTCAGGGGGAATCAAGTTAATTTTATTCTATGCATGCAGGGAGAATGCTTTCCTTTTACTTATTGCACACAGATACCTGATCAACTTCACTTTTAAACTGCTAATTAGACTTGAGCTGGGAAACATCACCTTTTAACTATAATACTGTTGCAACAAATGAAATTTGACTCCCCTGAAATCAACATGGTTTAGCCCAGGTGTAACTTTAAGTTCTTATTTTCAGCTTCTCAATCAGGGTCTAAGATGTCAGAATGTCAAAATTAAAATAAAACTGCTCAATACAACATACTGTCCACCTTTAAGTTAAGACTATATAATTTACAGCAAGGAGTATTAATGTGAAGTAACAGTAACAGTGCTAACATGGAAAACAAACCACCCTGTGGAGATAACAAACCAAAAATATATAACTACACAATGATAAGAAAAAAAAACCACACACATCAGATATAAGGGAAGTGGAAATTACATGAGTCATGAATCAAACTGCAATTAAATATCTACGTTATATCTATTGTTCTTGTTTAGACTGCAGATATTGTAAAAAAAAAAAGTCACAGATGCAGTAAGAGATAATCAAAAGGATTCTTCTGCTTTAACTAAGAAGTCTATAATTGAAAACAAAACATCTCCCAGAGTCCATTACAAGATGTGGCACTCAGAAAATTGCACACCACCAGGAGACAGAAGGACACTTTACAAGTCTGCAAAGTCTAGAGAAGACAGACGTTTTTTTCTTAGGGTACTTCATTTATTTCAGGCTGTTTATAATGTAGTTTTACAAATCTTCAGCTGTACAGGTCCAAGAGCATTCAGTTAACGGCATTCATCATCTCAAGAGCTTGTTTCAATTCTGTATATAGAAAATAGTCTTGTTAATGTTAATAGACAATTAAAAAGTCAGCTAAGATCCAGTAATTACAGAATATAATGTCACCATTACTTTTATGTGGTTACAAAACACATGACTAATTCTGTCTATTAGCACTCTGTAGGCCTGTTCCAGGGGTGACCACAAAGCGGTATGCATGTAACATGCAGTACATCAGAATGCAAGGATGGATGGTCTACTGGGGATCATACGCAAGTACTACAGGTAGTGCACGGACACACAGGACAGCCACATACGTTCCTTTGTGCCAAAAGATCCAAACTCAAATGCAGAGTACTTCCCTGTAGTGTACAATGGAAAATGTGGCTATGATCTGTTCAAGCGCTTTCCTCACAATGCAAACACACTCAAATTATAGTTACAAATTAATTTAGCAACAAAAAATAAAGTCTATTTTTTAATATCATTTTTATTTTATTTTAAAGTAACAGAATGCATAGGTGGCATTTCTCTACTTTTTGTATTGAGTTCTTCATATGAAATGCTAATTGAATGGCCCCTAATAGTATGTGAAGTGTCAGCCTTCAGCGGTTTCCCGTACTTGTGATAAACAATTCGTACTTAACGTCTGCGTTCGGGTCTGCTGAATGCCCTTACTGTACACTGACTACATGCCTCCCACAAAAACATCCCTCTGAACACAAGCAGCCAGAAAGAGACTTGTGCTCAAGATATGGATAACACATAATTACGTGCGCTACTTTTCTGACCATGCACAGTGCTATATCATTCTGACAGAGTCATAATAGCTAGTATGTATGTATGTATCAACAAACATAAATCATTTATTTTCCTTCCCTATGAAACTTCCCTTTACAATGGCAAGCTTAGTATTCAAAACATGCAACGTTCTTACCATTCAATAAAACTCTTAATTTACTGGCAGATAAAGTCACAGGCCTTGAGCGGTCAGTATTTGTCGAATACAGATTTAGGTGAACCAGGGGCTCATTCACTTCCTGAAGAACACTTGAGCTTAGGGTTTGGTCTACACGCCAGCTCAAAGAGGTTAAGCGGGACACTGTAGGGATATAAGAACAGCCAGCATTAACTTCTCTGTGTTCTTACCATATATTTGGAAAAATGTAATTGTTCAAGTTGCACAAAACAAAACATAGTTTACACTGTTACATACTGTACATACTGCACGTACCAAACTGTTTCTGCAAAGTGAAACTACCTACTTTCTCACATTGTAGATACAATCCTTTGTTAAACTAGAGGCATTTTGCAAGCATAGTATACTTTCAGTACACCACATTTCTATACATACAGGGCGGTTCTTTTCTGCAACACTTTTTAACTGTTCCCTGCTCTTATCAACCTATAGGTTCAATGAGAGAGAAGGTTATTTTGTACTTTGTACTGTCAATTGTATAGAAAATGAAAACCTGCCTGGTGCAGTAGCACATGGAAGTGATAAATTGATTGTCTACTCTTGGGGATACATGTGTGTGTGGGTATATACCCCATTCATCTCAACAAAAACACTAATCGCTAGAATGTGATTATAATAACATTATAAATAAAGATCTTGTACAACCTGGGGTTCCTGAACTGTGCTCCACATACCCAAGATTAGTACCTATGTCAGCGCTAGGTAAAAATGTTTAGAGCTCTGTGACAAATCTCTCTCCTGAAAAGTCCCTTGTGACTAAAAAAGTTTGGGAACAGCTGCCCAGAAAAACACCTCAAAATTTCCCATAAACGTAGTCACTGTATCCAGGATGTGTGACATGAAAAAGGAATATGAAAACCAAAGGTATGGCCATCTCCTTTCATTTAATCTTTTCTATATATGGACAAAGTGAAAGGTGATCCTGTCGACTGGCTGGAGTGAAAAAAAAATGGGACAGGGGGAATTTTTTCTCTAAAAATATATTTAGTAAAAGAGCCAAAAGAAGAAGAAACAAAAGTAAATATGGTAAAAAAAAAACAACAACTCAGCAGTATGTAGAATAAATGATTTACAGACGGTATGGTGGACACTTACAACGCAGGCTGTTCTCCCGCAATGATTCTTGTAAAGCACTCTGCTTTTCTTCATAGGAACGACAGAGAGAGGCTGCATGTTCTAAAGAAAACCAAGACATTGTTATAAAAACCTATTTCACCCGATACCACATGTATTCACAGCCACATCTGTGAAAATATCTTACAATTGGCACTAATCCTTTTAAGAACCATATATACTATAATTAAACAAAACCCATACACTCCTAAAAGTATAACATGAGCTGCCAGTTTTTTTTAAAATATAATAAAAGACATTCACTGGGCCCCATGTAGTGTTGTGCATACTTACAGGGTTTTATCATATGCAAATTGTCTTGTAATTGTGCATATGCATAACACCAACGTGTGGGATCAAGTGTATTCATTTTGGAAATAAATCACCTCGCGTTGATAGGGTGGCACAGGGTATTCCAATGTGCCCAGGACACGGGCACATCATTTACATGCAATGTTCACTTGAAAAATATGCAACTAACTTTTGACCAGCATCTTCCCATCCCTGGTTTAAGTACTTATGCATAGTTTATGGATGCTAAATAGCCTTTAAAAAAAATGTATCCGTAGCTCATAATCCCATGTACACTGTGTATGCATTCTGAATGCATAACTTTAATTACAAGGGACGCTGACATACAAAATCTGCTATCCTAACTTGAGCACATAGGAGTACAGTGCACTCCCCACTGCAATACTATGGAAGGGATTTACCTACCTTAAGTATTTCACATGCAACGTTGTGTGTGCAGAATACTGGATCATGTGTAAGGGCTTAGCCAAACCCTTATTGTGCGTCTCTCATATGCATGGTGAGTGGGCCAGTCCCGCATGTGGAAACTACATTCTGCACAGTACGCAGCATCACCCAGCTGTGTTCCGTTGCAGAATGAATTGAACCGTGCATGTGCAGTAAAATTGGATAGGCGACTTATGTAAGTAGCGTACGTAAGTCACCTACCGTTATTAACTGAGGATCTGGCCCATGAATATACACAATATATGAGGTCCATCCTGTTCTAAGGAACAAAACAATCAACGGGCATTCTGTCATTTACTTTAGGTTAATTATTTCCACAACAATCTATCTTCCCTTTTTTTTTTATGTATACCCAATGGAGGTACAGGGTCACTATTTCATGATTGGTGGAGATGAATCTATTACAATCAGACGTTTTCTTTTTAATGCATTTTGCATGTACTTGTGCATTGTTGCACTGTCTGGCAATAATATACCATAAATGCTCCAAGACTGGAGAAAATCAAGCATCCACAACAACATACTTTTATACTTCTTACCTCTGGGAAGACCCAGTTGCTGAAGCTCACTGGACAGATTGTCACTGCTCACATTATGCTTTGCTGCACTTGAAAGAATGAAGCAGAGGACAGCAACAGTGGCTTTAATGTCACCAGATTCTGAACAAAAACAAAGTGGTGGTCACATGACAATTACAGTAGAATAAGAACAAGTGCACATATGACAGGTTAAATTATAGAGAGAAATGTTCCAGAAATGGCAACATATTAACTATATTGGAACGAGATCTCCACTGCCAGATCTTTCTGGTAATGTAGCGCTTATGAATGAGCTCATTACCAAAAGGTGTTTTCCGATCCTAGCAATTAGGGGTTATTTCATTAAAAAAAGATGTATAAGTTTAAAGTTAACAGAAAACAACAACTAATTTCAGTGTTTACCCATTTTGAAAATGAACCCAATTCTGAATTTTAATACAATAGAACAAAAATGTATATAGGGAATAAAGCAGTTTCTCACCAAAGCGAGCATCTGAAGTCAGCTTCAAGATCTTTTCATACTGTTCAATAAAAGATAAAAAACAGCTGTGAGTTTCAAAGTACATAATTATTATTAGTCAACTTAACCATTATATGACTTACATCAATAGTTTCTCCCAGCTGTTCCTTCAGCACTTGGGCACATATTAACTTCAATTTAACAGAGGACTGTAAAGAACAAAGAAGACACTAAGTAATGGACCACGGGGTTAGGAATACACAAAGTTGTACCAAATAATGACCTGTGGTTCTCCAGGTGTAGTGGAATGATGAGTCCAAGCATGCTTTAATTGCATTGGCATAACCAATACCTGATCAAGCATGCTGAGAATTTGTAGCATCACAAAACCTGGAGACTCACAGGTTGGCAAGAACTTATGCAAATGAACTTGATACACTTGTAGCTGTGTGTGTCATAACCATTTACAAGACCATACATTATATTATCTTTAAACCATTACCTCCAATCGTCACTCCACCGGTGAATAAAGAACTCACCCCGGGTGCACATTCAATGATAATGATATTACCAAAGACAGGATTGCACTCACAGAGACTGTAAATTCATGCAATTACATCAGACCACAAATAAAATTTTATTTGTGTCCTGATAAAATTTAAACATTGGACTTCTAAATTTTATATATATCTCATTAGGCGATTTTGTAAATCAATGCTATGGAACTTCCTAGATTTAACAAAGATAAATTTATTTAAATACACCCAGCCACCCCAGCCCGTAACAATATGTGAAAAGGTTCACAAAGATCTAATTATACTCAACTATTTTAGCCAAAGTGCTGATCTCTGCCAGAACCCAGTCAGGGCAATCCAAGTCACCACAAGAGAAGCTGCAAAAAGTTGGCAACCATGATATATATCTCATTAGGCGATTTTGTAAATCAATGCTATGGAACTTCACTAGATTTAACAAAGATAAATTTATTTAAATACACCCAGCCACCCCAGCCCGTAACAACATGTGAAAAGGTTCACAAAGATCTAATTATACTCAACTATTTTAGCCAAAGTGCTGATCTCTGCCAGAACCCAGTCAGGGCAATCCAAGTCACCACAGAAACGGAACCTCTGAAAAAAAGAAAAAGTAACTGACAAATGCTGGGCATAAAGAAACAAAGACTATGTTAAGCTATTGTATTAAATATCTAAACACATAAAATCATGATTACAGGGAAAACGTTAATGTTTAGTATCTAGTAATTACACACCCTCCAACATCACCCATTCCATTTCGTACAAAATACTCTGTTCCTCAGTTTATAACTGTCAGTTACTATGGTAACCACCTTTGTTGAAGAGGCAAATAGTTTTTAAATATCAATTATTTCATTTACACCAGGTGAGTGACAGTTGGGAACTCAGGTGTGGATTACATTGTACCTAATGGAATGGGTCATGTTGGAGGGTCTGCACTTACATGTGCCCACATACCTACAGAACTACAAAAGAATACAACTCATAGCCTAACATCAGCTAATTACCATAAAATATTGGTATACAACCTATTGGTCCACAAGATACACGATATACCGTACATGAATGAGCTTACCATATTGCTAAAGGCTGCAGTCTTACTTGACAGCTGATCACATCCCGATCATGTGACATAGAACGTTACACTTTCAACAACAAAAACTTTATTCACGATAACATCTTCCAATATTGTTTTCAGTTTGTAAAAAATAAAAACCGTGGCTATATTAAAGTAGAGCTAGTAGAAAAAAAATATATTCCCAATGACGACTACTTTAAAGAATAAGCCTCTCTTACAAATAAAAAATAAACGCCAATTTTGCTTAAGAAATTTCTCTTGCCCAGAGACTAGCCAGCAACTACAAATACCACCATGCAGAGCGGCAATAAAGCACGCCCCGCACCATGCGCCCATAAAGATGCAGGGAAGTCATAAAACACGCCCTCGCACCATGCACCTATAGAGATGCAGACATTAAGTAGAGAGTTTATTAAGAAACTGAAAGCGTGTGAAGCTGCAGGATATAAAGGTTGGCTGATTGGTATTGTATTGGGAATGGGTGTTCACAAGAATAGAATGATATATACAGGAAGACAGTGTTCTATATACTTATATAACCAAGAGCGCTGATTGCATAACCTTCACCACAACTTCAGTGCTGCTGGTGTTTACAGTGTGTGCATGCTTATGTAATGTACAGCACAGAAGCTACTGTAAGTTGCACTTAATACCTTTTTTTTTTTATTTTTTTTTTACAAAAGTATTTGTCTTTTAGCATATATCTCTTTTATATGGCTGGCTGGAACTGCATTTATTTCGTATTAATATGTTTGTGAAGTATGTCACCCCTCATGTGCAGATGTTAACACACACACACGTGTCAGAAAATACGAATTCTATACTTATTAATTAAAATTGAAATAGTTTTAATGTTCCAATAATTTCTTTTTTTGCAGGACATACTCCGTGGCAAACACAGGATTTTGAAAGGGAGTTCCCAATGCATGTGACACATGTGGGGTATATTGGCATATCTCCCAACATTTTGAAGCCCGAATGTTGAGAGATGGGGCATATGCCTTGACCAAGCTCTGTCATGCTGCACGGGGCTAAATTTTAAATAGTAATAAAAAAAACAAAAACAAAAAAAACTTTGCCTCCAGTGTAGCCCACTTATAGGGACAAACTGGAAAGCAGTCAGAACTGTTGACAGGTTTGTATTAGGGGTATGGACATGGCACACATATGCCAATCCCAAACCCACAATATACCCATAGGCGTATCTATAATGGGTACAGGGTGTGCAGTGCACACGGGCCCCTCAGAACAGGGGGCCTTGTGGCATGTATCCTGCACACAGGGTTGGCAGGGGATGGGGGGCCATTTCGGAGTGAAGAAATAGATGCTGAGTGAGCCCCTTTCCCCTGCGGTGGGTCTGTTCTTTTTGTGGGCTGAAAAGGGGTGGGGCTTACATAGCAGTTAGTCCAGCCCCCTTTGAGGTCTGCAAATAGGGATAGTTCTGTCTCAGGTGGGGGGCATGTACAAATCCTGCACAAGGGCCAACTCACTTCTTAAATGCCCCTGAATATACCCCCACATAAAACTAAAATTACTCCTGTGTATGAGTGTGTGTATGTTAGGGAATTAGACTGTAATGCAGCAGAGGTTGATGTGAAGAACTGTTTAACATTTTAAAGAGATACTTAATATGACAGCACTGTTATAAAATAAAAAAAAAACATATGTAAATGACAATACAGATAATATGGTCGTACTATCTAACTGCCAAGATATCAAAGATATCCGTTAACATTCTCTGTGAAAGAAGGAATTTTATAATATAGATTTCAAAAAAATAATTAAATTTCTACATTAAGGAATTACATTTGTTATTGGCTGTAACATGTCCATTTTAGGTGATTTATAAGTTCCTTCTTTCATACGTTAAAATAGTAGTTTTATTTTATCTAATAGCATTAGTTGAGCACATTACACAATGGACCTGAGCTTGTGTCAGTGCATAAGCACTGTTTAATTTGTTGTGACTCATTCACTGTCCCCCACCTGCTTCCCTATCGCAGCACAGGCCATTACCATCTCCCTCTAGGTCAGTCTGCCCCACAAGCCATGCCCCTTTTGCAGCACCCATGAAGCCATGTCCCCTTTTAGAATTTTCAGCTTTTCAGGGATTTTTTTCATTTCTTTTTATAAATGTTCGATGTGGTTGCCCGGAAACCCCCTGGGTGCACCACTTATACTATGCTTGAAAATCTCATTATATTATTTTTTTTTTCTTGTTTTGTTTTTATTGCAGTAGAACCGTGGACTGCCAAGGCTATCTGAAAATTTCCCTTTTCTTATTGTTTTCATTGTTCCTTCTAGTCATCATCGGGTAGGTAGAAATGTTAGTGTGCATATGTTTTATTAATGTTTATCTACTACTGTTTTTCATCAGGCTACATGTCCAAATAATCACTCTCCCATTCATAACTGCCAGTCCATCTGCTAATGCTTTATAGTCCAACAGACACAATTTAGTTTTCCATCTTTCCTTTCAGAAATGCCAGAAGGTCCTGAACTACACCTTGCCAGTCTCTTTGTTAACAAAGTATGTGCTGGGCTGTTATTTGGGGGTAAGGTTGAAAAATCGGAAGTCAGCAAAAATGCAGAGGTGCCGTTCAACTGCCCTGAATACACCATCAGTGCAGTGTCTCGAGGAAAAGAGGTGAAGCTGTTGCTCACTCCGGTATCGGATACAAGTGAAGTTGCCAGCATTGTCTTTAGATTTGGCATGTCTGGAAGATTTAATTTCACCTCCAAGGATGAAATTCCTAAACATGCTCACCTGCGCTTCTACACCAAACATGTTCCCAAAAAAGTTCTCAGCTTTGTAGACACGCGTCGCTTTGGAACATGGGAATATAATGGCCCATGGCAGGCAGAACGAGGACCATGTGTGATAATGGAATATGAAAAATTCAGGTGCGTAAATGTAAACTTTAATAAAGAGTGTGGTGGGAAATCCATGTGTTCATTTATAAACTTTAGTTTATATATCAACACATGAATTAGTTTAATTAACAAGAGTGCTCATGCACTTGGCTATATCAAGATCCAGAATTATGAACTGTGGGTTTTTTCACATGCGGAGAACGCCCCATTTCAAAAGAATGCATGCCCACAAACCATGCTTCCCGCTTGTGTCTGGATCTTTAGACTCCAGTATGCAGCATGGGAAGTGTTTCTGCTGGCAGGTGGGGTGAGCCATATGTATAATGTACAGTAAGTTCTTGGTTAAGCCTTTATGTACAGTTCTCGGTTACACACAGACTGTATTTTCCGTGGAGCTGGTGCATAACATTTAAGGTAAGGGTCTAGTTTCAGACGTCTGTATGTGTGGAGGGAGTGGTCTGCCATAGTACATATAAACTTTAGGAACAGGCTGCGATCCTAATTCTGAACACCGCTGCTGACGATGTTCTCATTGCATTGCCAGCGGACTTCTGGATCCTGTCCATTGATCTTAAGGTAGACTTTGCCCTACAAGCTAATACACACTAATGTATTGATTTGTAAGTTGGCAGTTCTCTTTTATGTTGAGGGTAATTGAATCTTTATGACTTGTCTTATAATCTATATCAATTTATCTTTAGAGAGAATGTTCTGAGTAACTTGTCTGACAAAGCATTTGACAAACCAATCTGTGAAGCCATGTTAAATCAGAAGTACTTTAATGGAATTGGGAACTACCTGCGCGCTGAGATCTTGTTTCGGTGAGAATGTAACATTTAAAGGCTGTGAGGTTAACAACATGTAGCCTGCAGCGTTTGTCCTAAGGGTTATATATAAATATATATATA
>WWET01001167.1:282858-318430 GCA_011038615.1 Limnodynastes dumerilii
TTTAAATGGCCCTCTATTCGAAATGGAGACAGCCGAAAAGTAATTTTTGGCTGTCTCTATTTCACAAAGCGGGCCATCGTAACGGAGACTGCAACCGGGATGGGGTACCTATTTTGGTACAGAGTTGTTAACTATAGTTGCTATAAGTCTTGTTGACCTATACTTATAAGGGAATTTGCACTTACACTAAGCCTGAAAAATGTGTTCACTGCTTTGAGAAGTAGATTACTATTGGTTGGATTTAAATGTCCTCTTAGTAAAGGCTGACTTGTTGGCTTAATAAAGAATGTAAATCAAAGAAGAAATGCTATGCCTCCAGAAGGGCACAATGTGTTCGTTCACACTGCAGATTTTCTCATACCCCATAGAGGTGTAAAAAAATAATTGAATTGGCGAATTTTTTCCGTTCAATTGCCGGCGAAGGCGTCGTATTTTTACAGACGCAATCTTTTTGAAAATTTCGCCGGCAATTGAATCGGGCCCTGAGAACCTTATCAAATGCAGTTTTTGAAGGGGAGGGGGGTTTCTCTCTAATTACATGTTGAGTTTGGGAATGTTAAAATGTTTATATTAGGATTTGGAAATAGCACACCATATACAGCATATACTGTATACTCCACATATATAGTGTGTCATTACCAGACCCATAATTTACCCCACATGTACTTTTAGATAGTTTGCCATATCCAGACCACTAATATAACCCACATGTAATACTAGACAATTTTGCGTTAATCATCTAACAAAAACTGGGTTGCAAAGTAGTTGTCAATAGGGTAAACAAATGATAAGAAGTAGGTTGAGTAATTTGGTAAACTTGTCTGATTAGGGGAGTTTAAAAGAACACTTGAAAGTTTGGGAAGTTAGCGGTTAGTCCATGTAAAAGTTGAGCAGGGCTCGGTGTTGCATGCAAATACTCAATTAATCAAATCAGTAATACTGGACAAAAAACAAATTATTACTCGGGCCAGTGTCTGGTGGTACTCAGACTGGGCAACATTAAAAGCAGATTGCAGAACTTCTATTTAACCAGGTGCAATACAAAATTGCAGATAAAATATCTTGGGGATTTAATTAAATAAATAGTAAATGTGCCTGAAAATTATTTAACCTGGTACCTGACCTGATTCTGTTGTGTGTAACTGGTATTCCACAAAAAAAGGTTGAGAACCACTGATTGTGGAATTGTAGAATAGAGCACATTCTGATTGGAGGAAAGGTATGTTTCTTAATGGGTCTATCGTCAGATTAATCCAAGGTCGACTAAGCATAAACAAGAGATTAAGTGTATTTTGTGGCAAACCATCTACTCTTACAGTTAATTACAATACAGTTAAAACTCATTCATTTTTTTACATCCTTCTAAATCCCTATGCTGCCTCGCTTTACACTGGAGAAACATTAAAGATTCAGATGTGACTATTTTATTTTACCAAGTCGCTATGTACGCTAATGTTAATAGTTTGTTTACTGATATCACAAAAATCCAGTTATTTCCAGAAGGATAGACAAAATAAAATTTTTCTGTATGGTCATCACAAGTGTGTACACCTTGTACGACTTCCAGATATCAGTAATGTATACACCTTTGTACCACCTCCAACTCAAATGCTGTTTTCATTTCTTAATCAGTTAATTGAAAACTCTGGTTTAAGTGAAAATGTAGGGGAATGCTACAGTATAATTAAAATATATCATAATTTAAACTACATTGAAAAAATAATAATGAATTCATGTATAAATCTGTAAATCTTTTCTCAAAAGTCACTAAGGATGTCAGTGTCATCTGATAATGCTCCCACGTTTCAATATATCTGGCCGATAATGTTACTTTCCCTTTAAGCAATGTCCGATAACCATTGCTATTTGAACAGCAACATGAAAATAGGAAACAGCAGGGAAAAAATTAGGCACACGTAAGTCGTCCATAACAGAACATATGACTGTTCATCTACCATGATAGCATGTGTTCTTCATGACATTACAATTACTGAAAAGGCAGTATAAATGGAGGGATCCTATTGTGATAATGCACTGTAAACAACTATTATATTTTTGTAGCAGCCATACAATATTCAGAGAATCAGACACTGGTCTGATTTTTTTCCTCATAGGATTTTCCAGTCTTCATCATTTTCAGACACTCTTATTCATCATCATCCTTACATTTTACACATTAACGTAAGTTGGTAATTGCCTCATGATTACAGTGGTATTAGCAAGTCCTCAGCTATTATCCTCTATGTACTTTTTCCTCAGTAGCCTTTCATTATCTGATATAATACTTACCACCAACATTGTTCCTTTCATGCTTTATGTGACCATGAATGAGACAGGAACCATATCATTATCCAGTTGTATTATACATTTTTACATCTATGCTGGATCTGGAAGTACTGAGTGTCTCCTCCTTACAGTGATGTCATATGACCGATATCTTGCCATTACACTACCCATGTATTATGGACTCCAAGCTACGTCATAGTCTTGTTATCTGGTCATTGATCCTTAGCTGGACTATTCCCATAATTTCTATTGTGCTGAGTCACAAAAGTGAAATTGATTTAACATCACTGATCAATTCTTTTGTGATCTTAATACCATTTAAAGTATTTCTTGTTCTGATATTACATATGTGGAGTTAGAAGCATAATTCCTTCTCTTTCCTTTGTGTATGTTACAGTCACAAAGTGAAAAAAAATCTTGGCTAAATAGTGTATGGCCAGCTTTAGAGAAAGTAAGGGAGGCTCTAATGAATGTGGGTGATAGATCTATCAGAGGGAACTGGTGTAGTATGATTTTAGGATTTCTATGTTTGAGTATGGTTAAGAGAAGGCAAATAAGCAAGGAATGCAAAGCGCTATAAAGGAAATTAAATATACATAAATATACAAGGTAGACAGCTTATTTTTAAACCCACTCGCATAGACTGCTGCCCATGGGGCCGATCCAGAGCAGAACTTGTAAGTGTAGATCTAAACAAAACCATTTTGCAATGTGAAGGGAGGCAAACTTACTGTCAAAATAGAATGGTGCCTCTCAACTGTAATTCTGTTTACACAGTAAATTTGCCTCCCCTCACATTTTTATAAAGGGCTGTTCTCTGTCAGTTCCGAACTGGCAAGAGGGAAAGCAATCGATCCCCAGAGCAGCGAAAACAGTGCTCCGAATAGTAAGTATTAAATCTAACCCCAACCCTTTCCCTAATCCTTACTAAGACTCCCTTCCCTGCAGCCTAACTGTAAAACTCACCTTGCCTCAGCCTAGGCCTAACACACCTTTCACTGCAGCCTAACCCTAAGACTCCCCCTTCCATGACCCTAACCCTAATACTCGCCTCCCCAGAGCATAACTCTAAATGTCCCTCGAGAGGTTACTCACCTTTCTGGTGGGGCCTGCGGCGGGTGTGATGGGTACAGTGGTTGCTCCCTAAAATGAATGGGTAAGTATGCTGATTGACCATTCTAAAAAAAAAATGGTGGGGACTTGCATCGGTTGTACATGCAAAAGTATTTACCCTGCTTCCAAATAAATTCTAATTAATTAGCCCCCCTTGCATAACAAAAGAGTTTAGCCAAGCTATGCACTTGCACCTATTTTACCCTTACTCCCAAACTCTGCATCAACCTCAATACTGGCAACTAGAAAACATAGATTTATATAGTTATTTTTACTTAAAAGACAAACAATCTCTCTGGGGTGTTTTCAATCTAACTACACAGATGACAATACAAGAAATTGAAAAAAAATGTTTATTGAGCTAAACAGAATGCAGGTTATTTCTCCTTTTTTTAACAAAAAAACTAATAAAATGTGATTATATGTCTATATATAATATACATAAATACAAATATAGCTCCCCAGTTTCCTATACACACCGGGCCAGATCCTGAAGAACATTCGCCAGGTGAATTGCGCACAATCTTCTTACGACACCGTAAGGGCCGGCGCACGTAACGTACATTACGTAAACCAGCTGTTATGAAAAGGAGGCTTCCCCCCTCCCAGTAAGCATGATGCGACTGTAAGGGCGCAAACCTGATCGTAACAGTTAGGGTAGGAACCTGGACAAGTAAGTGTCCAGATTTACTACCGACAACTCCCTGCTACGATGCCGGCCGTAACGACCTCGGGCACCCGTAGGTCTGGATCCAGCCCACCAGCACAGGAATTGTAATTCACATAGATATGACATAAAATTCATATTATTAGGAAACACTGTATACCGTATATACTCGAGTATAAGCCGACCCACCTAATTTTACCACAAAAAAAACTGGGAAAGCTTATTGACTCGCGTATAAGTCTAGGGTGGGAAATGCAGCAGCTACTGGTAAATTTCAAAATAAAAATAGATACCAATAAAATTACATTAATTGTATCATCATGTGTATCCAGCACCCAGTGTGTCCTGCCAGTCTCTGCCCCTTCCCAGTCTGGTCGCAACATTGAACTTACCTCATATCTGCCCCTTAATGTTAGCCTTCATATTTGCCCCTTTATGCCAGCCTCCATTTATTTATTTTCTCACTTACCTTTGATGTCTTCTGCCTTTCCCTCCGGCGGGCCCTGCGTCTGTGTCAGACTCTTCCCCGCAGCTGTGCCTCTGGCTCTCTCTCTCGCGTCGCGCGCTGCACAAAGACGTTGTGTGACCTAAGGTCACCTTAACGTCATTGTGCAGCGCGCACTGCGTGGGAGACAGCTGGAGGCAGAGCTGCGGGGGAGAGAACCTGACACCGCCACATGGACCGCCGGAGAGACAGCAAAGGTAAGTTCAATGTAGCATTCATGTATTTTTTTTTCCTCACTCGAGTATAAGCCAAGGGGGGCTTTTTCAGCATAAAAAACGTGCTGAAAAACACGGATTATACACGAATATATACGGTAAATTATCAGGACAAAAAATACTACTAAAATTGCTTTATATGAAAATTATTTGTTCCCCAGCCACCAATCCTCGGTATACGTAGCAATCCATTTAAAGTGTCTTTTATTTTTTTTAGAACTGCAGGATTCAGTTGGTAGAAAAATGAAGTCTCGCTGATAATAACACGCTTTAGATTATTTGGAAGTGCGTGTTTGCCACGAGAGCCATCATAATTGGCTTTATGGATCCATGTTTTATATAACTTGTAGGGTACATGGTGCTGAAACAGGAGTTGTGCAAATCTGTGGGGCTGGTCACGACTTTCCATCTTGAACTTATTCAGTAGTCCTGGGGACATAGTTGCCAATGGGATGTCTGGTAGTGTTTCTGCTATAAAGTCAGTGATACAGCAGCGATCACGTTGGGTACGCGGCTGTTCTGAAACATCTAATGAGTTAGGAGACGTTGGTGCGTCGGGAATATTGGTTACTGAGGAAGTGGTTCTTAATGGGGTAGAACTCAAAGGTCCTGTGCATGTTGGGGGATATAAAGACTCAAAAGATGATTCTACTGGAGGAGTCTGTAATGGCCGCTTTATAGTGTCCGGACTCACATCTAACAGCAAATCATCTTCTTTGCAGGGCTTGGAGACACAGCATTTATTACCCAGGTAACAGTTGTTCTCAGGCTTTTGGGTGACTTTTCGTTTAGACTCAACAACAACTTTCTCTACTTTAAATTGTTTTAGAATGTGAGTAAAGTTTTTCTCTATTTTTGCCATTTTTTTCCCAAGTTTAGTAATGCAGTGCATAAGTTGTGTGAATTGTACTGTCACTGGTATATGCAGGTGTGATTTTTTTATAATGCTTTCTGGTGTAAGCTGCACCATGCTCGGTGTATCGGTTTTCATATCCAAATATGTTGTAGCATCTATAAGATATAAAGACAAATAATTGCATATAATCTAACAAGTAAAACTGGACAACTATACAGAAAAGAAAAAAAAATGACAAAACATGTACTGGTAAAACATATAAAGTATTTTTTTATCTAATTTAATTTATCCATCAAAAAGCAACACAGCTGTCATTTGTTTAAATGTAATTACACCCTGTGATCAGGTGGTCCATAGAATTTCAAGCAGCAAGACCTATAGGAGTGATAGATATCTTTCATAATATTTGATACAATTGGGCCAGCTGTTTCTTAAAATAATGATTCAGTTGATTCATTGTTATTTTATTAGTTCTTGCAGAGCTCACTTAAAAAGCTGGAGCATCATGTGTTGCAAGGTTTCCTCCACTCTAGTCTGGTGTAAAGACGAGTTCAGGTCAACAAAAGTCAATTGGCTTTAATTCAGTCGCAAAGTAGCTCTCTCTCATTGTGCTGATGGTCTAATGAGTTTTCCCTTTCACCAATTAAGGAATTCTGTCATGATAACATATTCATTCAATCTCTTTCTTAGGGCCTCATTCATTAAACGCGATTTGGGCTAAATCGCGTGATTTGGAGCTAAAAAATCACCAAAGTGGATTCATTAAGCTCCAAATCACACGATTTTAGCCTTCAAATGTTCTTTTACAGATGTCTTCTATTCTTTTCTTGCAGCTTGGTTAATCTTCTCCTGTTGACACGCATTAGATTTTCTTTCCTACATCACGGCATCTTCTTCGGACGATCCGGTCACTAGGGGGCGCTGTTTTTATACTGCAGGTGACGTCAGAAACAGTAGAGGTTTCCCCTTTACACACACAAACATTGCAGAAATACCCCCTACAGACAGTCCTTTCCCCTTTACACACACAAACATTGCAGAAATACCCCCTACAGACAGTCCTTTCCCCTTTACACACACAAACATTGCAGAAATACCCCCTACAGACAGTCCTTTCCCCTTTACACACACAAACATTGCAGAAATACCCCCTACAGACAGTCCTTTCCCCTTTACACACACAAACATTGCAGAAATACCCCCTACAGACAGTCCTTTCCCCTTTACACACACAAACATTGCAGAAATACCCCCTACAGACAGTCCTTTCCCCTTTACACACACAAACATTGCAGAAATACCCCCTACAGACAGTCCTTTCCCCTTTACACACACAAACATTGCAGAAATACCCCCTACAGACAGTCCTTTCCCCTTTACACACACAAACATTGCAGAAATACCCCCTACAGACAGTCCTTTCCCCTTTACACACACAAACATTGCAGAAATACCCCCTACAGACAGTCCTTTCCCCTTTACACACACAAACATTGCAGAAATACCCCCTACAGACAGTCCTTTCCCCTTTACACACACAAACATTGCAGAAATACCCCCTACAGACAGTCCTTTCCCCTTTACACACACAAACATTGCAGAAATACCCCCTACAGACAGTCCTTTCCCCTTTACACACACAAACATTGCAGAAATACCCCCTACAGACAGTCCTTTCCCCTTTACACACACAAACATTGCAGAAATACCCCCTACAGACAGTCCTTTCCCCTTTACACACACAAACATTGCAGAAATACCCCCTACAGACAGTCCTTTCCCCTTTACACACACAAACATTGCAGAAATACCCCCTACAGACAGTCCTTTCCCCTTTACACACACAAACATTGCAGAAATACCCCCTACAGACAGTCCTTTCCCCTTTACACACACAAACATTGCAGAAATACCCCCTACAGACAGTCCTTTCCCCTTTACACACACAAACATTGCAGAAATACCCCCTACAGACAGTCCTTTCCCCTTTACACACACAAACATTGCAGAAATACCCCCTACAGACAGTCCTTTCCCCTTTACACACACAAACATTGCAGAAATACCCCCTACAGACAGTCCTTTCCCCTTTACACACACAAACATTGCAGAAATACCCCCTACAGACAGTCCTTTCCCCTTTACACACACAAACATTGCAGAAATACCCCCTACAGACAGTCCTTTCCCCTTTACACACACAAACATTGCAGAAATACCCCCTACAGACAGTCCTTTCCCCTTTACACACACAAACATTGCAGAAATACCCCCTACAGACAGTCCTTTCCCCTTTACACACACAAACATTGCAGAAATACCCCCTACAGACAGTCCTTTCCCCTTTACACACACAAACATTGCAGAAATACCCCCTACAGACAGTCCTTTCCCCTTTACACACACAAACATTGCAGAAATACCCCCTACAGACAGTCCTTTCCCCTTTACACACACAAACATTGCAGAAATACCCCCTACAGACAGTCCTTTCCCCTTTACACACACAAACATTGCAGAAATACCCCCTACAGACAGTCCTTTCCCCTTTACACACACAAACATTGCAGAAATACCCCCTACAGACAGTCCTTTCCCCTTTACACACACAAACATTGCAGAAATACCCCCTACAGACAGTCCTTTCCCCTTTACACACACAAACATTGCAGAAATACCCCCTACAGACAGTCCTTTCCCCTTTACACACACAAACATTGCAGAAATACCCCCTACAGACAGTCCTTTCCCCTTTACACACACAAACATTGCAGAAATACCCCCTACAGACAGTCCTTTCCCCTTTACACACACAAACATTGCAGAAATACCCCCTACAGACAGTCCTTTCCCCTTTACACACACAAACATTGCAGAAATACCCCCTACAGACAGTCCTTTCCCCTTTACACACACAAACATTGCAGAAATACCCCCTACAGACAGTCCTTTCCCCTTTACACACACAAACATTGCAGAAATACCCCCTACAGACAGTCCTTTCCCCTTTACACACACAAACATTGCAGAAATACCCCCTACAGACAGTCCTTTCCCCTTTACACACACAAACATTGCAGAAATACCCCCTACAGACAGTCCTTTCCCCTTTACACACACAAACATTGCAGAAATACCCCCTACAGACAGTCCTTTCCCCTTTACACACACAAACATTGCAGAAATACCCCCTACAGACAGTCCTTTCCCCTTTACACACACAAACATTGCAGAAATACCCCCTACAGACAGTCCTTTCCCCTTTACACACACAAACATTGCAGAAATACCCCCTACAGACAGTCCTTTCCCCTTTACACACACAAACATTGCAGAAATACCCCCTACAGACAGTCCTTTCCCCTTTACACACACAAACATTGCAGAAATACCCCCTACAGACAGTCCTTTCCCCTTTACACACACAAACATTGCAGAAATACCCCCTACAGACAGTCCTTTCCCCTTTACACACACAAACATTGCAGAAATACCCCCTACAGACAGTCCTTTCCCCTTTACACACACAAACATTGCAGAAATACCCCCTACAGACAGTCCTTTCCCCTTTACACACACAAACATTGCAGAAATACCCCCTACAGACAGTCCTTTCCCCTTTACACACACAAACATTGCAGAAATACCCCCTACAGACAGTCCTTTCCCCTTTACACACACAAACATTGCAGAAATACCCCCTACAGACAGTCCTTTCCCCTTTACACACACAAACATTGCAGAAATACCCCCTACAGACAGTCCTTTCCCCTTTACACACACAAACATTGCAGAAATACCCCCTACAGACAGTCCTTTCCCCTTTACACACACAAACATTGCAGAAATACCCCCTACAGACAGTCCTTTCCCCTTTACACACACAAACATTGCAGAAATACCCCCTACAGACAGTCCTTTCCCCTTTACACACACAAACATTGCAGAAATACCCCCTACAGACAGTCCTTTCCCCTTTACACACACAAACATTGCAGAAATACCCCCTACAGACAGTCCTTTCCCCTTTACACACACAAACATTGCAGAAATACCCCCTACAGACAGTCCTTTCCCCTTTACACACACAAACATTGCAGAAATACCCCCTACAGACAGTCCTTTCCCCTTTACACACACAAACATTGCAGAAATACCCCCTACAGACAGTCCTTTCCCCTTTACACACACAAACATTGCAGAAATACCCCCTACAGACAGTCCTTTCCCCTTTACACACACAAACATTGCAGAAATACCCCCTACAGACAGTCCTTTCCCCTTTACACACACAAACATTGCAGAAATACCCCCTACAGACAGTCCTTTCCCCTTTACACACACAAACATTGCAGAAATACCCCCTACAGACAGTCCTTTCCCCTTTACACACACAAACATTGCAGAAATACCCCCTACAGACAGTCCTTTCCCCTTTACACACACAAACATTGCAGAAATACCCCCTACAGACAGTCCTTTCCCCTTTACACACACAAACATTGCAGAAATACCCCCTACAGACAGTCCTTTCCCCTTTACACACACAAACATTGCAGAAATACCCCCTACAGACAGTCCTTTCCCCTTTACACACACAAACATTGCAGAAATACCCCCTACAGACAGTCCTTTCCCCTTTACACACACAAACATTGCAGAAATACCCCCTACAGACAGTCCTTTCCCCTTTACACACACAAACATTGCAGAAATACCCCCTACAGACAGTCCTTTCCCCTTTACACACACAAACATTGCAGAAATACCCCCTACAGACAGTCCTTTCCCCTTTACACACACAAACATTGCAGAAATACCCCCTACAGACAGTCCTTTCCCCTTTACACACACAAACATTGCAGAAATACCCCCTACAGACAGTCCTTTCCCCTTTACACACACAAACATTGCAGAAATACCCCCTACAGACAGTCCTTTCCCCTTTACACACACAAACATTGCAGAAATACCCCCTACAGACAGTCCTTTCCCCTTTACACACACAAACATTGCAGAAATACCCCCTACAGACAGTCCTTTCCCCTTTACACACACAAACATTGCAGAAATACCCCCTACAGACAGTCCTTTCCCCTTTACACACACAAACATTGCAGAAATACCCCCTACAGACAGTCCTTTCCCCTTTACACACACAAACATTGCAGAAATACCCCCTACAGACAGTCCTTTCCCCTTTACACACACAAACATTGCAGAAATACCCCCTACAGACAGTCCTTTCCCCTTTACACACACAAACATTGCAGAAATACCCCCTACAGACAGTCCTTTCCCCTTTACACACACAAACATTGCAGAAATACCCCCTACAGACAGTCCTTTCCCCTTTACACACACAAACATTGCAGAAATACCCCCTACAGACAGTCCTTTCCCCTTTACACACACAAACATTGCAGAAATACCCCCTACAGACAGTCCTTTCCCCTTTACACACACAAACATTGCAGAAATACCCCCTACAGACAGTCCTTTCCCCTTTACACACACAAACATTGCAGAAATACCCCCTACAGACAGTCCTTTCCCCTTTACACACACAAACATTGCAGAAATACCCCCTACAGACAGTCCTTTCCCCTTTACACACACAAACATTGCAGAAATACCCCCTACAGACAGTCCTTTCCCCTTTACACACACAAACATTGCAGAAATACCCCCTACAGACAGTCCTTTCCCCTTTACACACACAAACATTGCAGAAATACCCCCTACAGACAGTCCTTTCCCCTTTACACACACAAACATTGCAGAAATACCCCCTACAGACAGTCCTTTCCCCTTTACACACACAAACATTGCAGAAATACCCCCTACAGACAGTCCTTTCCCCTTTACACACACAAACATTGCAGAAATACCCCCTACAGACAGTCCTTTCCCCTTTACACACACAAACATTGCAGAAATACCCCCTACAGACAGTCCTTTCCCCTTTACACACACAAACATTGCAGAAATACCCCCTACAGACAGTCCTTTCCCCTTTACACACACAAACATTGCAGAAATACCCCCTACAGACAGTCCTTTCCCCTTTACACACACAAACATTGCAGAAATACCCCCTACAGACAGTCCTTTCCCCTTTACACACACAAACATTGCAGAAATACCCCCTACAGACAGTCCTTTCCCCTTTACACACACAAACATTGCAGAAATACCCCCTACAGACAGTCCTTTCCCCTTTACACACACAAACATTGCAGAAATACCCCCTACAGACAGTCCTTTCCCCTTTACACACACAAACATTGCAGAAATACCCCCTACAGACAGTCCTTTCCCCTTTACACACACAAACATTGCAGAAATACCCCCTACAGACAGTCCTTTCCCCTTTACACACACAAACATTGCAGAAATACCCCCTACAGACAGTCCTTTCCCCTTTACACACACAAACATTGCAGAAATACCCCCTACAGACAGTCCTTTCCCCTTTACACACACAAACATTGCAGAAATAACCCCCACAGACAGACCTTTCCCCTTTACACACACACACACACACACACGCACACGCACACTACAGCAATACTTTTATCACATTTGAACTATATATTTCAGCTAGTGGTCAATCACACTAAAATAATTAAGTGTTCTGTGTGTTTAGTAATTTTACCTGCATGGAAATATGATTGCTGTAAATGACAAATCATTAATGTTATCATTCTCACCTCTTCTGTCAAATGATTGCGACACTGAAGGTAGCTTTTCTTGACAATGGTATACTCCTAAAAAAAAACAATAAAGTAGCAGATACTGATCATCACAACAAGAAGTTTATATAAATTCAGTTAAGGTAAATTATTCTGTCACAAACTTCAACATGGTCGTAACTGTTACTACACATATAAAATGACTTTAAGCAGTTCTGCTCTGAGAAATAGGCCAAATTCCCTCCCAGGAGATATACAGGATTAATCATAAATGACCATATACGAAACCTTCCTCTACATCGGGTGTACAAGTCTAAAGATTACTAGATTCTGGGACAGTATAGCTGAATTTCAATCTTTTACCTAAATGTTTTTAATCACTAAGGTGGTTTTATCCTGAATCTTCTGCTCAACGTTCTACGCAACACCTTTTCCATTGATCCTGGCCTAAATATCTATTATCCCCTTCCATTACTCTGTCTCTTTCTATGTGCTCTCTCTCTCTCTCTTACCCTCCCAGTTACCAATATTCACACACTCTACATGAACTTTTCTGGTGCTTGCATGTAGTTTTGTGTACAATTTGTATCACCTACTGGACGATCTAGAATGGTCGTTGTGCCCATTTTTTTGGTTCTGTTATATTGGATATTACTATGGCAAACTTAAATTAAAAAAAATACTGTTGGCAGGATAATGTATTCTGCAATACTCCATTTTAATCATCCCATTCATAAGGAGTTTTCTCTTCTGTATAAGATCTCATGTGACTGACATTTAAAAGACCTGCCTTTCACTACAGCCTTGGCCAGATTGTTACTGCAGACGGCCTCCTGTCCATTATACTTTTCCTGCCTAATTTATTAGTATTGCAGTCCTATCAAGTACACAAGAATTTTGTTTGTATGTTTTTTTTTTATTTTGTATTGATTGGCTGGTACCATTTGTTTTAAGGAACATGATAAATACATATCATTTGATCATATCATTTTTACTATATATTATAATTACACACACTCACATCTCCGGTCAGCATGTAGATAATTTCTAACGCATGGTTTAATATCATGTCGGTTCTTTGTTTTTCAGAATTTATGGTATGCATCCTAATTCGTCAGACTCTCCAAGAACGCTACCTAGGAGAAAAATAAAAGGTCAAGGGGAATCAATTTTAACTTTATTAATTAAAATAATTTATTAAAGTACAAAGATCATAATATCCAGAATGAGAATCTATGCTACACAGGCTCTGGGAATAGAACTGCAACAGATGTGCCCTTACCTGAACATTGGCCAAAGACTCCTCTCACATTGTAGACATGGATACAGTCTCAGACCATGTTATTGGCTGTTTTTTAAACTGCATTGCATAGCGCAACCACAAGATGACACGGCATGTTGCTGAACAGAATTGGCTTTTTCATTCATAGTCTAGAGGCAGATCCAACATCAGGAACAAAAAGCTGCACAAAATCTACAAATCTACCGACACGTGCACTGATTTTTCCAATCTTAGAGATCAGAAAACACTTCCTTGTATAATGTCTGGGTTAGGTCCAATGTCACTAAACTGGAAACCACCGAGGAGGAATTGGATCTAGGAGTCGCTGTTTCATGTGACCTTAGGTTAAGAAAGCAAAGTAATACCCCTTTCACATCGCCCCAAAAATCAGGGTTATTAGCGGGGCAAGCCCCAACAACCCAGGTCAAGGAGCAGTGTGAAAGGGTCCGGGTGCTTCTACCCGGGACAATAGAAGGGTTATTCCCGGTTCTGACCCGGGTAGGGGTACAGTGTGAAAGGGTAGCACAGAAACTACTTGATTGGTGTATTTTGTTTACTATTGCCCTGGCAACAAGTGTGGCCAGACCAATAGTAAACAAATTACACAGTGTCCTACTGCCAGAACAGACCCAGGTCCTGGCATTTCCCAGGTCAACCCCGCAATGTGAGACAGGGTCTGTGACCCTGGGATCAGCTGGTGACATCTTTCACTGGCGGCAATGTGAAAGGGTTATAACAAAGATATGGGAAAGGCAAGTCAGAGGCTTGATAGCTTAATTAGTTGCAGAAAGAGAGAAGCAGTAATGCCACTGTATTGGTCATTGGTTTGGCTTCACCTGGAACACTGTTTAGTTGTGGACATCATAATTCCAGAATTACATAAATACATCATTTACCGTGCAGTGAAGAGCAATTTACTGACTTGACCATTTTTATTTTTCATACTATAAGTGCCCTTAGTGTTGAACCTAACACTGGATCATACAGAGCACTGAGAACTTTTACCATACAACCTGGCTGCTCCATTGTGTGATATATGGCACATGCCCTTATGTATCAATCTCTAATGTCCTATAGATTGTATCCTTGCGGACAGGCCCTCTTACCTACCCAGTGTGTTTGTTAAACCTATGAAGTGCTATGTAATATGATGGTGCAATTTAAAAACCTGTTAATAAAAAAAATGTATATAAATGTGATAAAGGTTTTCAAATATGTAATCTGGGCTATCCAGCTTCAGGAGGGTGACATTCTTGTTTGAAGGAAATATGAGGAACCATTACTTCACTGCGGTGCTAATTGTGCAAATTTATTTCACATATTTTTCATAGAGGTGTGTATTAAAATCGTTGAATTTTGGATACCGTAATAGTTGGTTATAAGCGTAATTACAATCACAACCAAAATAACGCAGGCTTCACATTGAATTGAACTGAGCTTACATCATTTTTTCAAATTGACATTAATAGTTATAATATTTTGCATCTGGCAACATAGATTGTAGGTAAAAATAAAATCACAGGTTGCACTACCACAAGATCACATCCAGCTGACACAATCAGCATACATATCTGTTATGTTTTTAGTGACTGGAAAATTTACATGCATCATATGAGACTTTTCTAGGACAATTTAAAAGTAAAGAATCATTATCCATGTAAATGAGTGGCAGACTGTAACTACTGGGTATTTTTATGAAAATAAAAAAGTAAAGTAGAGTATATACTACAGCAATCAACCCAAACTTAGGCAGTCTAAACAAACATAAACTATAAAAGTAACAATATAAAAGCATAACAAACGAATATAACCTATAACTTCAATGTCGCACACTGGGGGTCTCGATAACGTTTAGTCTGTCGTACTATATGAGATTAGATATAAAATGAAAACCATAAGGATCAAATATTTATATCTGCTGCCTAAATACTATACTATAAGAAATAAACATCTCGTACAACTACCTCTCAAAACCAGTTCTATGCGGGGACTCTCAGCCACACAAGATTGTTTGGCGCATGCGCATAATCCCCGCAAGTGGTTCTGGGAGGTGTAGTTCATTTTGCTGATGACGATAAGGAAGATCAAAAGCAGTAGTACTTCAAATCCCAGTATGCAATTTAGAACACCCTACACTTTGAAGGATTATTTTTTATTATAGTCAGAAAAACAACATATAAAAGTCGCATATATGTTGTGAGTGGTTTCTAAAACCTATTGAATGTATTTTTTTCAGAAATGTGCGTTCGCCACAGATCAGAGCAGCTGTAGGTTGCAATATTAGAATAAATCAGCAAAGTCTGCACCAATATCTAGTAATCGGTGGACGCATATATCTTTGCATTTATATCCCTGCTGCTACTGTCCCCGTGGATCTACTTTATGACTTATGTACCTACTAATGTCTCCATGTATTCAAAAACTGTCCACGCATACCTGCTGCTATCCACATATATCCACTCCATGCTCATATATATGCTACAGATGCATCTTTTATAATTTGCAGACCTTTAAATTTAATTTCTTCTAGTTATGCACCGTGTCCTATTCTTTTTACTAATGCACCTTTTAACCACATAATTTCCTAATCCCTTTTGTTTAGGCACCTTTGCACCTTGTACTCATGCTTTGGCCTAACTTTTACAGCTTTTATTCACACCTTGCTCTTATGCCTCCTGTCATACCAGCCAATATTACTCAGTTTGTTTGATCTGCTACTGTTTTTACTTTTCACAGTAACCATGCACAAGTTGACCATACACACACTATAGGAATTATTGGCCCGATCATCCAATTATTGGGCAAATAATTGCTGTAGTTAGTGGGCAAGATAAATCTTTCAAACACCAAATATATGGACCAGAAACGCTCTGGTACGATTATTAGGTCTTTTGACATGTTTAATCGATATCAAGCGCTAGCGTCTGTTATTTTAATTGGAGATAACTGAAAGGCTCCCTCATCTTCTAGTGCAGTGGTAGTCAACTTGGTCCCTATCGCTCTCTAGTGGGCGATTCAGGCTTTCATGGTGGGCTGTGGGGGTTTGGCAGCCCTGATAGCATTAAAAGCTTATTAATTAAGAAAAGGTGTGAAATGTGGAAACAACAGAGAGTGGGGGTGTATAGGATAGAAACAGAAGGAGAAAAGAGGGTTTATAGGATAGAAACAGGGTGATAAAATAGGGTATATAGGATAGATACAGGGTGATAAAAGGGGGTATATAGGATAGATACAGGGTGATAAAAGGGGGTATATAGGATAGATACAGGGTGGAGAAAAAGGGGTCTTGCCTAAACCATCCCCTCTAAAAATGCACTGTTGGGCGGTAAGGAAATTTTACCATCAACAAACCATCAACAAAGATAAATGGGCGGTAGGTATTAAAAGGTTGACAATCCCTGTTCTAGTGCCTCCCTCTTCTAGGATTATCGGTCCCAGCAGGAGATGTGTATGGCACTGATAACGGGACCTTTCCCTGGTGGGAAATCGTCCTGTTTATCGGGCCACCTCCTTCTGGCATCAGTAATTGTCCCAGTGTATGGCCAGCTTAACAACTGTTGCCACATCCTACACTTGTATGTATACAATAAAAAAAGTTATTGCAGAAATATCTAGCACTTAATGATATCTCTCACAGATATATTTTATACTATTGTTTGATCAATAAGTAAATTATTAAGATGGATATACACAATATTCATGTTCCTCATATCTCTGGTACTGTCTGCATCTGTCCACTTATATCCCTGCTACTGTCCCCGTGTATCTATTTTAGAGAAATGGAAATGAAAAAACCTGTTCATAGCTGGTAAGACATGGATTATGAACTCCCTTTTCATCTTGACTATGGACATATGAAGAAATCATAAAAAAAAAAATGTGCTTGCAACTGGGTTACAGCAGTACGACTGCAGCAAAAACACTACAAACACACATATGTGTCTCAACTGCCTCTCCCAAAAGAGATTAAGGACCTCTGGGACCAAGTATGCTCTTGTACAGTCAATGCAGCTGTATGAAAACATGCCGGCACATGTGTCTGCATCAGTTTTGATACCATTCATTTAGAGCCATATACCATAAACATTAGGCACTAAAATAAGTCATTTTCTAGTGCTTATGGACTAGATCCAGATCTAAGTTGAAATTCTATACCTGCGGAGGGAGTGCACACCGCATTCAGGAACCTACCTTGAGTCTCTGCAACGTACAGAATGCTTAGCCAAGTCCTTACTGTACAATTAGCAATCTGTATCCCAACCCCAATGCGTAACAAGGACACATGGTTAGTGGGCCTGTCTGTTGGCTGCATTCTATACGCAATTGTTAGTACTTCTCATGTGCAGGACCAACTGACGGCTGCCATTCACACGCTACAGTGCATAGTCAGTGCTTAAGGCTCTTTTTACCTCCTGAAGAAACAACACAGTGTAGAGAAACGCGTTGAGGTTGTCTCTTTTCATCTCTGCAAGTTTTTATATTCAGAGCTGCTTTGGTCCTGTATTAAAGTTCCCATTCTAATTAAGATATTGTACATTCTACCCACGGAAGCACACTTAGTCCATCACAGTCTTTTTGCCACCCCTTTGCGGCTCCTATTACTGCAAATTCTAAGAAGAAGATGCACACCGGACCTCAAGTGAACATCATAAGTGCTGCATGTAGAGGACTTAAGTAGGTGCCGACGACTGTACCAATCGGTCAGCGGGGACGCCACCGGAGACCAAGTGCAATCACACTCAAACAGAACGGTCCGAGCCTCCTGGCCTCCACACTGTGGAAATTCATAGATACCTACCATCACCCGCTACTTTGGCACAGGACTCCAGTAAATAACGGACATCGGACGGTTAGATACAGTCTCCTTTTATAATAACACTGCTCTAGTGATATTAGTCACTTTGAAAGCTCTAGTGACTGTGTTTAAATGCATTTTATTCCGTTGGCAATCTATCTGTGATAGTAACTAACCAGTGAATGTGCCCCTGTTCTCTATTACTGCAACGTTTACCCACAGTTTACTTTAATCTCCTAAGAAAACTAGCTGGATATTAACCAATTCATAATTAGCCTTGGGACACTATTTAATACTTATTTCCAACTGTGGACCACATTACAGCACACTAGATTTTTTGGATATATAGGTACCATATACCTGAATCTTTTGGAACTTATGACCTACTACACTCTAACTATTCAGCAGTCTCTGAATAACAATTAAGCTGCCTGATCAACAGCTATTCAGTTCACTGCAGTCAGATTTTAGCTGACATTCTCTAGTATGTAAGAGGAAAGTGAGAGCTTGAATCTGATTGGTTGCTATAGGCAACATCTCCACTTTTTTAAACCCGCATCTTAGTAAATCTGGCCCTTGGAATTAAAAGCAAAAAAAAGGAGCAAATCTGCGTTTTGGCAAAAACTGCTTTGAGAAAAACAGACGACTGTCAGTTACCATTGCGGGCAGTGGATAAACCACTGTTGTCACTCCTTCATCTGCAATCCCAAGCACAGCTTCAATTTTGTGGTCACCATTGGTGACATAGGGCCTGATCCAGAGCTACGGCCGCAAGCGACCGTACGCCGAACGTAAGCGAAAATTCGTGAAAAAAAACGCACCACGCATGTGCAGTATGACAACTTCCGGTCGACCGAATGACATGAGCGAACAGCGAGCGTATTTTCAGCGTATTTTTCGCCCAAGGGGCGTATTTCTTTGGATTTTTGGGGGGCACGTGGAGGTTTGCAGATTTTTTTGGGAGAGGGCACTGTATGTTTTTTTTAAAATAAATGGCCATGTATAGCGATTTGGGACGGGGCATGCTGCCAATGGTAGTTCTACAAGCGCTAGCATGCCTTGTCATTCATGGGCATGCTTGTGCCTGTAGTTCTACTAATGGCAGTATGGCCTCTCGGCCGGGATTTTATTTTTGGATTAAATTTTTTGAGGGACACTTGTGGCATTATGTTTTGTTTGTTAAGGGGCACTTGTGGCATTGTATTTTGTTAAGGGGCACTTGTGGCATTTTTTTTATTTAGACAGGGGCATTTGTGGAATGTTTTTTTTATTTCTTTGGATTTTTGGGGGGCACGTGGAGGTTTGCAGATTTTTTTGGGAGAGGGCACTGTATGTTTTTTTTAAAATAAATGGCCATGTATAGCGATTTGGGACGGGGCATGCTGCCAATGGTAGTTCTACAAGCGCTAGCATGCCTTGTCATTCATGGGCATGCTTGTGCCTGTAGTTCTACTAATGGCAGTATGGCCTCTCGGCCGGGATTTTATTTTTGGATTAAATTTTTTGAGGGACACTTGTGGCATTATGTTTTGTTTGTTAAGGGGCACTTGTGGCATTGTATTTTGTTAAGGGGCACTTGTGGCATTTTTTTTATTTAGACAGGGGCATTTGTGGAATGTTTTTTTTATTTCTTTGGATTTTTGGGGGGCACGTGGAGGTTTGCAGATTTTTTTGGGAGAGGGCACTGTATGTTTTTTTTAAAATAAATGGCCATGTATAGCGATTTGGGACGGGGCATGCTGCCAATGGTAGTTCTACAAGCGCTAGCATGCCTTGTCATTCATGGGCATGCTTGTGCCTGTAGTTCTACTAATGGCAGTATGGCCTCTCGGCCGGGATTTTATTTTTGGATTAAATTTTTTGAGGGACACTTGTGGCATTATGTTTTGTTTGTTAAGGGGCACTTGTGGCATTGTATTTTGTTAAGGGGCACTTGTGGCATTTTTTTTATTTAGACAGGGGCATTTGTGGAATGTTTTTTTTATTTCTTTGGATTTTTGGGGGGCACGTGGAGGTTTGCAGATTTTTTTGGGAGAGGGCACTGTATGTTTTTTTTAAAATAAATGGCCATGTATAGCGATTTGGGACGGGGCATGCTGCCAATGGTAGTTCTACAAGCGCTAGCATGCCTTGTCATTCATGGGCATGCTTGTGCCTGTAGTTCTACTAATGGCAGTATGGCCTCTCGGCCGGGATTTTATTTTTGGATTAAATTTTTTGAGGGACACTTGTGGCATTATGTTTTGTTTGTTAAGGGGCACTTGTGGCATTGTATTTTGTTAAGGGGCACTTGTGGCATTTTTTTTATTTAGACAGGGGCATTTGTGGAATGTTTTTTTTATTTCTTTGGATTTTTGGGGGGCACGTGGAGGTTTGCAGATTTTTTTGGGAGAGGGCACTGTATGTTTTTTTTAAAATAAATGGCCATGTATAGCGATTTGGGACGGGGCATGCTGCCAATGGTAGTTCTACAAGCGCTAGCATGCCTTGTCATTCATGGGCATGCTTGTGCCTGTAGTTCTACTAATGGCAGTATGGCCTCTCGGCCGGGATTTTATTTTTGGATTAAATTTTTTGAGGGACACTTGTGGCATTATGTTTTGTTTGTTAAGGGGCACTTGTGGCATTGTATTTTGTTAAGGGGCACTTGTGGCATTTTTTTTATTTAGACAGGGGCATTTGTGGAATGTTTTTTTTATTTCTTTGGATTTTTGGGGGGCACGTGGAGGTTTGCAGATTTTTTTGGGAGAGGGCACTGTATGTTTTTTTTAAAATAAATGGCCATGTATAGCGATTTGGGACGGGGCATGCTGCCAATGGTAGTTCTACAAGCGCTAGCATGCCTTGTCATTCATGGGCATGCTTGTGCCTGTAGTTCTACTAATGGCAGTATGGCCTCTCGGCCGGGATTTTATTTTTGGATTAAATTTTTTGAGGGACACTTGTGGCATTATGTTTTGTTTGTTAAGGGGCACTTGTGGCATTGTATTTTGTTAAGGGGCACTTGTGGCATTTTTTTTATTTAGACAGGGGCATTTGTGGAATGTTTTTTTTATTTCTTTGGATTTTTGGGGGGCACGTGGAGGTTTGCAGATTTTTTTGGGAGAGGGCACTGTATGTTTTTTTTAAAATAAATGGCCATGTATAGCGATTTGGGACGGGGCATGCTGCCAATGGTAGTTCTACAAGCGCTAGCATGCCTTGTCATTCATGGGCATGCTTGTGCCTGTAGTTCTACTAATGGCAGTATGGCCTCTCGGCCGGGATTTTATTTTTGGATTAAATTTTTTGAGGGACACTTGTGGCATTATGTTTTGTTTGTTAAGGGGCACTTGTGGCATTGTATTTTGTTAAGGGGCACTTGTGGCATTTTTTTTATTTAGAGAGGGGCATTTGTGGAATGTTTTTTTTTCTTTGGATTTTTGGGGGGCACATGGAGGTTTGCAGATTTATTTGGGAGAGGGCACTGTATGTTTTTTTAAATAAATGGGCATGTGTAGAGATTTGGGACAGGGCATGCTGCTGATAGTAGTTCTACAAGCGCTAGCATGCCTTGTCATTCATGGGCATGCTTGTGCCTGTAGTTCTACAAGCGGCAGTGTGCCCTGCCGGCCAGGACTTTATTTATTTATTTTTTAAACATAGTTTGCGGCGGGGAAGGGGTTAATTCTTAACTAAAAGGGGCTTTTTTTTTCAGCTCCGGTTAGTTGCCCCTACGATTCCACCATCCCTGAGATGGTGGATGCGTAGGGCTTGTGCGGAGCTTTTCTCATTTAAATATCCTGGCACACCCCTTTTTGCAGGCGGAATCGGATACTGGCGGATACCATAAACTCCGACAGCAATCCGACTTCCTTGCGCATTTAGCGCATGCGCAGTTAGTTAAAAAAGCATTGCATCCGTGTGATTTTCACACGGATGCGATACTCTGAATCCGGTCCCTGGTATGCTAATTCAGTAGGAGGCCATCCATTTTTACACACTTCTAAATTTCCATGCTGCATCACCTGTAAATTTAAACTAATGGGATTTTTTCTTTACTAAGTTGCTCTGTATGAAAATGTAAATAGCTTGTCTTTATTTATACATATTGCAGTGAAATATATTTAAAATGGACAGTTAACAAAACAACATTCCAGAAAGAATATACATAGTGGTTTCAGGATAGGATATATTCATCACATCAGTATTTATACAATCTTGCCCTATCTTTAAAAAACAATTAAAATAACAAATATAACAGCCACCTCATGGTGGTTCTTTAAATTCGATGGGGTTTACCCAGTGCTTTTTTGTTAAAAAAAAAAAAAAAAGGTGCAGGAACTCACCCCTCATCAGCCCTTATTGCAGCCCCCTCATAAGTTTCAGTCCTTATTACAGCCCCCTATAATTTTTCATCCCTTATTGCAGCCCCCCTATAATTTTTCAGACCTTATTGCAGCCCCCTCATAAGTTTCAGTCCTTATTACAGCCCCCTTTTAATTTTTTATAATTGTGCCAGTTTTAATGTCCAGCCTCCATGTCTGCCCCTTTTAATGTCCAGTCTCCTTTGTCTGTCTCTTTTAATTTCCAGCCTCCTTTCTCTGTCCCTTTTAATGTCCAGCCTCCATGTGTGCCCCTTGTAATGTCCAGCCTCCATTGTCTGCCCCTTTTAATATCCAGCCTCCATTGTCTGCCCCTTATAATGTCCAGCTTTTAATTTTTCTTAAGGGAACTGAAAACTCTGATTTAAATGGAGTATAGCACTGGGGGGCTACAGTAGACAAATATAATTAATATATCCTGTAATAATTTAAACCACATTACATTAGAAATGATGAATTAATGCAAACATTTTAAGTCTTTTCTCAAATTCCACTGAGAATGCCAGTGTCATCTGATATTGCTCCCATGTGTCAGTATATCTGCCCAGCAATGTTATTTTCCCTTTAAGCAATGTCTTTGCTACGTCAGATAATCATTGTCATTTGAGCAGCAGCATGAATATAAGAAACAGCAGGGAAAAAATAAGGCACACGTCAAACATCTGTCACAGAAGAGATCAATGTTCATCTAAATGTACATTCATCTTCATGATAACATTTCTTCTTCATGACACTCATAATTACAATTACAAAACAATAGGAGGGATCCCATTGTATTTTTTCCTGAGATGATAATAATGCACTTAAATTGACTATTATATTTTTTGTAACAGCCATACAATATTCATGGAGAACCAGACACTGGTCACAGAATTCTTCCTCATAGGATTTTCCAGTCTTCACCATTTGAAAATTCTCTTATTCATCATCATCCTTACATTTTACATATTGACGTTACTGGGAAATTGCTTAATGATTACAGTGGTATTAGCAAGTCCTCAGCTATTATCCTCTATGTACTTTTTCCTCAGTAACCTCTCATTATCTGATATAATACTTACCACCAACATTGTTCCTTTCATGCTTTATGTGACCTTGAATGAGACAGGAACCATATCACTATCCGGCTGTATTACACAGTTTTACATCTATGCTGGATCTGGAAGTTCTGAGTGTCTCCTCCTTACAGTGATGTCATATGACCGATATCTTGCCATATGTAAACCATTACACTACCCATGTATTATGGACGACAAGCTACGTCATAGTCTTGTTATCTGGTCATTGATCCTTAGCTGGACTATTCCCATAATTTCTGTTGTCATGATATCCCAATTACACTTCTGTGCCTCTAACATCATTGATCATTTCTTTTGTGATCTTGCTCCCCTCTTAGGTATTTCTTGTTCTGATGTTACATATGTGGAGTTAGAAGCATTATTAGCATCTTTCCTTCTCTTTCTCTTTCCTTTTGTGTATGTTACAGTAACATACATCTATATTATCATTAGCATCCTCAAGATCCGTTCTACTAGTGGCCGTCAGAAAGCATTTTTTACTTGCAGCTCCCACTTGACAGTGGTTTGCACATTTTATGGCTCAATGATTGCACTGTACATGGTCCCATCTACTGCTCGCTCTCTGGATGCTGTATGGGCGTGCTAAGCGTATTTTCTCAGCGTATTCTTTGCGAATTTTCGTACGGCCGACGGTCGTACCCAGTGTAGGGTATAGCCGCCGTAAGCAGGGACTTTACTATGGGAGTGCTAGGGGCGTGTAGGTTGATACGACGAGCGTACGTTCGCATTCGCCCGTCGTTGCGAATTTTCGTAGCGCTGGATCAGGCCCACCTTGCTTAAATCCCATAATATATAGTTTGAGAAATGCAGAGATTAGAGAAACACTAATAAAATGGAAGCATAGATTTTTATTTATTAAATTAGATGATAAAACTTGCAGAGCCTAGTTTTTCTAATTAGTTAGTGAATGAGATATTGTATAAAAACTATGTTCAGATGACAAATGCATGATCCACAAGGTGACTTCTGATATCACCCTCTGAAATTGTATAGAGTGGTATCAGTCACTGGGCAATGTTTTCATGTAGCACAATGCAAAAAGCATTAACATAACTTTAGAGTTGTGTTCAGAAGGTAAAATGCTACTGCAATGGTATAATATAGCTTGTGGAGGGTTGGCAGTGGTGCCTGTAGCTTTCTAGACTTAGATATTCCCTGTGGCACATATCTAGCTGTAAATTGTGCATACTAAAGATGCAAAGAAAGACCAAACTACCTTGGACAAACTGTGGACCTGGATTCAATTGCCAGCGATGATGGGAAAAAGTACACAATGCGCTTTTTCCTGTCATATACAGTATGAAAAATGGGCGAATTTTATCCGCACCTCAATGGGGGGCGCATAAAATTAGACGGAAAAAAGTTGCTGAAATAGCTTCGCACCACAAACTACGCCAGTGCGATGCTAAAAGAATCGGGCCCTGTGTCTCTAAATGTGGTAATTGTATGCGAATAATAGAAAAAAGAACTATACCTAAAAATGTATTTCCAAGAATGGATCTGCATATCTGTCCTATAAGGTTTTCCAGCAGCGGGGAATGATGTGGTAGGATGAAGAAAGCTATTCCACACAATAGGGACGGGGGTGGATTATTATGCTAATAATACATTGAGGGCATTGTAAGCGCCCTTTGTACGATCCAAAATTCAGCACCATCACCATTTTACGAAAGGTGATCCCCATTCATCAGGACGAAGCCCTGCTGCAGTTCACTTACATAGGGATTACTACTTAGCTGGTTTATAAGGCTTTCCATTTGACTTAATAATTTTGAACTGAACTACTGATTTTTCCTTGTATTATTGCATATTACATTTCCCTAACTTAATACCAACAGTCAGCAACAGCCATCAGTACCTGTTGTTTCATTTTTTTTTAGACTAGAAATATCTTATACTTACCCTGGGCATTTGCCTACTGTATGGCTATCTAACCTGAATTGTGCGATATCATTGTACACTTACAAATTGACATCAATGTGATTACTACAATGAGAGCCTGTATTAATATCATTGTTTTCTTGTAATTGTTTATGTATTAATTTGGCTGCATGTCTAATTGACTGCATACTGGATATAATCTTAGTACCTATCTGTGTAAGCTTTCTCTACTGCATTCTGTTATTGTCTGGTTTATTACTGAATGAAATTTAGCAGTATTTTTAACATGTGGGTTAAATTATTTTCAGCTGGGTAATTAATGATAGCTGTGGACCACAATAAGGAACCTGAGTTTTGAATATATACCAATACATGGTGGCTCAAGGGATAGCTTTGCACTAATTGACAAGTAATTTCCTACTGACCACCCCTTTTTCGTGGTGTTAAATGCCAAAAAGAATCCATTCCGGTGCTAACGGCAGATTATTAAACAAATTAATTGATACAAATATCTATAAATCCTTAACAACAAAATCTTTCTTACTTGTGTGCTATAATCAAAAATTTTTTTGAGAATGACTATCACTTTTGATTTTGAGCAAGACCAAAAGTTTACATAGTAGATAATTAATATACTATATGAATTCCTGCTATATTTTGCCTCGGGAGCGTTCCTTTTAAGGGTCCAACAGTATATAGCCAGCATACTTAAACAAAACTTGCCCTAATATTGGTTTTCTTTAATTGAAATATCCTGGTGGAACCGTTCACTATGTGTATCGCTGACTGTCCTAAAATTGGTTAAGAAGAAATCCAGGTATGAGTAATATATATGTTATCATGGCAAACCAGTGCATGGAGTCTAACTAAAGTTCCTAATGGTGGGGGTAGACTGGGCTGCTGGAAGCTAGCAGGTCGCGGCCCTTGGACACCACTTCCGTCTAGTCTAAAAACTCTGCTACCCAGGAGTAGTGGTAGTAGAGTGAGGGCTTGGAAGCCTGAGAACAGACAGAGCATTGTGAAAAATGGAAAAGTTAAGCTGGGTACAGAGGCAAAATGCTAAATGCCAGAGGGACAGACAAACAATGATACAAAACGAGGGTTCTCACTCACAGAAGCAGTAAACAAGCACATTGGAGACAGGAAGTGGTTAATAGCCAAATACCAGAGGCAGGGTGGACAGGGACTGGAGGAAATAGGGGGAGAGAACAAGAAGACAGGATAAAGATAAACACTGAGGACCTGATTCAGAATTAAGAAAGTGCTTGAAATAAGAGAGGAAAGTCAGTCCTGGGCTAAACTATGCTGATTGCAGGGGGAATCAAGTAAATTGTAATCTTTGCATGCAGGGATATATCTTTGAATTACTTACTGCTCACAGATACTGACCAGCTTTACTATTACACTGTTATTTAGACTTGGGCTAGGAAACATCACCTCTCATCTCTAATACTGTTTGCAACAGATGAAATATGAATCCCCTGCAATCAACATGGTTTAGTCCAGGAGTGACTTTCCTCTCTTATTTTAAGCACCTTCTTAATTCTGAATCAGGTCCGGAGACTGGAAGGAGGACAAGAGCACTCGCAAGCTATAATAATGTCACAGAGACAGAGCAGCAGGAAAGCGCAGGAAGTCTAACGTTATAACCAGCGGTGAATGAATGCTACTGCCAGGGCTAAAAAGGGAACTGCTGGTTTGATTGGCCGGGTGATCTGTCAGTAATCATAGCTGCCTGAGGGCCATAAAAGGCAGAGAGAGTAAGGGCGGGCCCACTTTAGCAAAAGCTGCTGGTAACAGACATGTGAAGGTGTGGTGCAATGGCATGCAGGGAATGATTCCTAGTGGACACTGAGACAGGACAGCAAGGGCCAGCTGCAGAAAAGGTGAGAACTGACAAGTTGCTACAGCGTGGCAGTATGTAACAATAGCACATGGTTTTGTAAAATTTAAAAAGATTGTCCACCAGATCTTTGTAGTTGTCTGCCTTATGGTTCTCTAAGAAGTTCCCTGGATGACTACCATGCAGATTTTTTTGCATTATTAAGTAGGCCATTGGAGTGCCTTTCTCTTATATTGGGTCCTACAATGATCCCCTCTAACCTTTGCCTCACTGATACTCTGGAAAATCCAAGATCACTTGAACAAGGGCATCTTCCTCTCCCAATGCACTGCCTCCATCTCCTCTCTATGTCAATCTCTACAATGGCTTCCTGTCCCTTTCAGAAATCTCTTCAAGCTCCTCCCCACAACTTACAAGACTCTGTCCTCCTCCTCCACTGCTCCCTACCTCTCCTCTCTTATCTCCATATACACTCCCTCCCGTTCCCTCCACTCTGCTGCTGACCGTCGCCCCAACTCCAACCTGATAACTACCTCTCACTCCCGAATCAAAGACTTCTCTCGGGCCGCCCCTCTCCATTGGAACAACCTACCAAATCCTATCAGGCAATCCAGCACACTCCAATCCTTCAAATGCTCCCGTAAAACCCACTTCTTCAGGCTAACCTACCCTTCCTCCACCTAAGCTTACCTGCCCTCCCCATTTTCATTACTGTGTCTCCTGCTTATTTGCCCTCTCTCACTTAGCATGTTAGCTCTTATGACCAAGGTCCTCCTCCCTCCTGTCATCATCCCTCTACCTTGTCCTCATCACTTCCCACCTTTTTCTATCTACTGTCTATCTTTGTCCTTATTCATCTGCTTCTACACACATCCAGCATCTTTATTTTCCTTACATATTGTTTTTTTTTTTTTTTTTTTTNNNNACAGGTGCATGAAAGGCAGGGGTTAATCTGCTAGCCACAGAAACAAAGGGAAAAATAACCCCAGCAACACTGCCATAAACCAGTAACAGACTATACTGTTCTCTCTGTAAAATAAAGCACAGAAATGTCCATTACACATATTTGCGCAAATATGTGATAAGCCACCAGCCACCGTCAAGGCCTTTCTTTAAGTTGAGAGCCAAACTTACCTCAGGAGACACCCCTTAAAGTCTCCAAAATGGCTGCTGTGGAACAACTCCCTCCTCTGTGCCAGTAGCAATTCCAACAGCAGACTAGGCAAACATGTACACATGGTGGGTGTGGGGAGTTATTCATATTGTACAAAAAGGGCTTGGTTAAGCCTTTATGTACGATTCTTATTTACACACCGGCCCTATTTTCTGTGGGACCAGTGCATAAAATTTAAGGTATGGTCCTGTGTACGAATATACACATACCTTTCTGATAGTCAGGCCCTGACTATCGGAAATCAGCTGCCATTGCAGAGGTGTTACACTTGCAGTGGCAGCAAACTCCTGGATCCAGCCCTATGAACCATTTTAAATATCATGGCCAGTGTTTTTGTTCTATAAGGTATATTAATATCAGCAGCTTGACATAATAACTTCTTTATTCTGTTTTGCTTTGTGCTGAATATTTAAACTACAACTCGATTGATATCAATTGACATAAAAATGTATTAATTTGTGGCACGCCTGTAGCTACTTTTAAAACAGTTTATTTGAAGTTCAGAGAAAACTACTGAGCAAAGTTGTTGAAGTGGTATACAAGATAATATCAGCACATGAACGTACTTAAAACAGATCACAATGAGCAACATAAACATTTTTTACTTTTATGGGTCTCCTTATGTTAGCTAGCTAAACAGAAGGTGGGTTATTGTGCAGTGGTCTTGTGTATAGCTCTAACAGTATAGCATAGACAAATGTCAGAAGGGAGTCTGGATAGTGGGCCTAATCCAGACCTCTGTGTGTGTTCCATATGCATGGAGGACTGTAAATCCACACGGAAGAGCAAAGTGAACTCCCCTATTACTCCCCTCTCTCATAGGGACGTCGGATGTATTACGCATCTATAAACCTGCCTTAAGTTCTCCACAGGGGTTTTCATCCGTCTGAACGCATATCCGTGTGGATGTGCCTACTATCCACCACTTACGTTCATATGCCTATCCCTACCCCTCATGCAAGGATTATACTTGCAGATGTCTTGTAACTCCCCATCAGACGAATCTCCTTATGTATGGAACTCACTTCCTTACGCAAGGAGATTTATTGCGGAGCATCTGGTGCGCGCATGTGCAGAGACAGAAAATCTGCAAGCAGCTTGCGGAAGTCGGATATCTGATGTTGTGTAGGATTAAGTCCATTGGGCCGGATCCAGAACTACGTCCGTCTTCCATAGACGGACGTAGTTCAATAAACAGTAGCTACTGTGTATGCGTAGTAGCTATTGTACGTAATCTGCGTACCGTTTCGATACGTAGATTGCGTATATGCGGTCTTTTAGAGCGCATATAAGCAATCTACGTATCAAAACGATACGCAGATTACGTACACTAGCTACTACGCATGCGCAGTAGCTACTGTTTATTGAACTACGTCCGTCTATGGAAGACGGACGTAGTTCTGGATCCGGCCCATTATGCTTATATTATTTATTTATTAAATTAATTTTAGCTAGTGCACACCTTCACCTATACATTTTATCCATCACTATAAGGCACAGACCTTATGGCGGATTGTAATTTAAGTAAGTGTGTTTTGACTTAGAACTGATACCTGTACTGTACAGTGATCTTTGAGTTTCCTACAAACCATTGGAACAGCAAAATTCATTCACATTTTAACCATTCTGCCCTTAATGTACAGTCTAGGGGCCTCCACCCCCCTCCCTTCTACAACACGCCTTTCAGAATGTAAGTAGGCGCGGCTTGCAAAATCATGCAGATACGCAAATATACTCACCTCTGCATCAGCATAAAAAAGACAGGGTAGACAGCTTGATATTACTAATGCCAAGGGCTTGTTTATAATCAATCAATACCACTTCCAATATCACATGCAGTGTGCTTCATGAGCTAAAAAAAGATATATATCCTTAATGTCATGACAGACCAGCACTGGAATGTGTGAAAAATGAAGTGTCATGTGGTAGCAATTTTAACTTTATTGAAATAATATAATTAAAATACATGAGCAGCATATTCAAAGAAAATGATCCTACAAGTGAATAGAATCTAGGAGTTGCCATTTCATGTGACTTTATGATAAGTGAGCAAAGTAATGGAGCCATGAGAAAGGCAAGGCAGAGGTTTGATTGCATAGGGAGAATTAGTAGCAGAAAGAGAGAAGTAATGACAGTGTATAGGTCATTGGTATAGAATCACCTGGAATACTGCAATTTAAACATACATTATTATCCATGTAGAAGAGTGACATGGTAACTACATATATAATTATAATAAATAAAAGTAAAGCAGGGCATATACTTCAACAACTTATACACAGAAAGAGAACGAACATAAAGCAAACTTTAAAAGTAACAATAGAAAGTAATAAAAAAACAAATATAACCTTTATTCTAACGTATTAGATCTAAAAATGAAACCCTAAGGAACAGTTACATCTGTCGCCTAAATGCTGTAATATAAGGAATAAACATCTCGTACAACTACTATGCGGGTCCTGTCACATAACACTGTTTGGCGCATGCGCCTAATCCCCGCAAACTGTTCTGGGAGATGTAGTCTATTTTGCTAGTTACAATAAGGAATATTAATACATCAAATACCCTGCTCCTCTTCTAAAATCTATTTCTTTCCAATTGAGAAATGTGTGTTCACCACAGATGTAGGTTGCAATAGTAGAATAAATCCTGTAAATGATTACGCGGTCTGCAGCAATCTCTAGTAATCGGAGGGTTGTGACTGGTTCCACTACCGTAATGGAGAGGACCGTGCTCAGCTACTTCCGCTTCCAGTGTCACATAGTTAGTAATCACAGCTGTCATTGTTGTCATCTATTGAGTTTCTAGACAGTTTATAGACAGGGGAACATGGAGCAGCATGTTAGTAAGACGACTTGCCTGGTGCAGAAGAATAGAAGAGCGACACTAGAGCGGGTGGAGAAATTTATCTCTGAGTTTTACTTCACTGACTGCAATCTGAGGGGAAAGTGAGCGATGCTGTTACTATCTTATAGTTAATATATCCCTGCTACTACTCCTATTATACATACCATGTTCTCATATGCCTGCTACTGTACCCATCTATCTACACCTTGTCCTCATAGCTCTGCTACTGTCTGCATATAACCACTCTGTACACTTATATCCCTGCTATTGGCCCTATGAATCCAAAAAGTCCACATATTCCTGCTACTATCAACATGTATCCTGTCCATGTCCTTATATTCGGATGCACCTTTTATGCACTGTCCACTTTTAAATTAAACTTCTATTTATGTAAAATGTTCTTATGTTATATTTTCTAATGCACTTTTTAGCAACAACTTTCCCAAATACCTTCGGCTCATGGCTTTTGTGCTCACACTTTGCCCACACTTATACAGCTTCTATCCACACCTTGCTTTTATGCCAGATAATAACTAACATGTATGTATCCTTATGTCAATCGGAGAGGATATCAAAGCAAGTGCAGAGTCAAGGAAATAGATCTTCAAATGTGGACACATGTTGATTAATCAAAACAATTAGGGGGGAGGGAATGTCATACCAGCCAATATAACTTCTTATATCAGTGATCTACTGTTTCTGCCTTTCGCAATAACCCTGCACTTACACTTCCTGTAGCTGCAGCCTATACTTGGGTTGCCCAATGTCAATAATATTTGTTTTTGTTTTCGTTTATAGATTTGGATCTATTTGTTCATTGATCACTTTTGTGCTGTTTAAGAATAAACATGTACATTTGATAGTTTGAAAGTGCCCAGAATGCATATGTTTCTTAATAAAGTTATGTTTTAAAGGCTCAAACTCTGTTTGTGAACTAGTATTTGAAATATTGTCAATCAGCTAAGCATAATTGCTAAAAACCAAAAAAAACAAAAATCAAGTTCTTATATTGTGTTGAAATTTAGAAATAATACTTAGAAGAGACTCTTAAAAATGCATTAGTGTGTTTTATATTTAGGTTAACTAAGGATATACTTTTTCTTGGAATTGAGTTAATTTACAAGATAATTTGAGAATTTTTAGTAGATTTTTTGGGCAACAAGCAGCCATTTACAATCAAGCTTTCCTAAATTGTTTACAAAAGATAGAAAACATAATCAACTCAAAGAAACAAAAACTTTACATTAAAGACTGTAGAGAAAATACTGTTTGTTAAAATAGTTGGTTGGTAAAAAAAAAAAAAAGTGTTAGAATATAATTTGCAAATGGGGCCCTGAGATTTTGACTGCCTAGGGCCCTCTGCAGGATTTAATTCAGCACTGGTTGTATATTATGTTAAATCTATCTCACAATAATTTAACTTCTATAGGTTGTTTGCAGCAACTTGCCCTGTAGAGTCTCTTTCCTGCTTTTTGACTGAGGAACGTATTTCGTACGATGATGCTGTGCAAAGAACGTTTCATGCTGCACAGGTTGGCCATACATTTGGACCCACGTAAGTGTTATTTATTACAATACTGTATTAAGACAATATTTTTCCATCTTCAAAGTATTAATCTGATTAACAATGTTTTATCTATCTAAAATGTAAAATAAAATGTTTTTATTTATATTTTATTTCCTTTTGCTACAATAGATTCCTTGGGTCAGATTTACTAAGCCGCGGGATTACAAAAGTAGAGATGTTGCCATAGCAACCAATCAGATTCTAGATTTCATTTAAATATTACATACTAGAGAATGTTAGCTAGAATTTGATTGGTTGCTATGGGCAACATCTCCACCTTTCCAAACCCACAGATTACTAAATCCCTTATGTCTCCAGTTTGGTTATTGTCAGAATTATGAAAACAAAAGCTATTACCTTCTATATGTTGACTCTCTCCACACTTTTCATTTTGTAAAGTCTCTGTAATGGAAATATTATGAATTACCCCAGCATGGAGCTCAGCTTCTCCAGATTGTACTGCCCCCATTGTTTTGTGTTGGGACACTGGGATTCAGACCCCGCATAGAATGTCTGTTTTCCGAAATAGGGACATCCGAAAACTCATTTTCGGATGTCCCTATTTCAAATACCCCTTCTGTTTAGAATTTTTTTCAGAATGGGTGAGTATGCCGATCGGCACACTCGCCCATTCCTTTTTGGAAACACTACCGCCGCTGCTATCGCAGGATCCGGACCACGGTAATGGTGAGTAATCTCTCCAGGGTTAGGGTCCGGCTGCAGGAGATGGTTGGATAGGGTCAGGCTGCAGGGAAGGGAGGGTTAGGGTTAGAATTAGGGGAAGGGTTGGGGTAGTTTACAGCCTTACCTTTTGGAGCACCGCGTTCGGTGCTCCGTGGATCGATTGCTATGCCTCATAGAGGCATAAGCAATCGATACCCCAGCCAGTTCGAAACTGGCATGAAGAAAACGGCCCTATCGAAATAGGGCAGTTCTTTCCTGGGACCCACACCTGATTCAGAGACCTCAAAAGCAGAAAAGAGCCTTTCTTCCGAAAGTCCTCAGTGATTGTTTTCAGTGCAGCTACTCTGCATGATCAGGAGAATGTAGTCAGGAGCTGTATCGGTTGCTGTAATGACCAAGATTAAATAAGACAGATCATCACTGGTTATTAAAAACAGAGAAATGTAATTAAATAGCAAAGCTACATAGGTCAAGAGGATTATTATGATCAGCGGCAATCCTGCTTCCTACATCATTTTCTTATTAAAGTACTAAATCCTCATATTACAAGCTTGGTGCAGTCGTTATGGCATTTTATGTCTTTCAGGCTACATTTAATTGTCTATGCTCTTGTGAAACAATACTCTGTTTTTTGTTAAAAAATTACTAGGTGTAGTTGCATCATGAATTTGAGATTGTTATCTAGTAGTTTAGTCAGTATCTCAGATATTATTATTTAAGACACAGTCTGAAATGTATAAAATGTCTTTTACTTTCTCAATTTCTTGGTAAACAATATTGAGATTTGTGATCAAGTTTTGTATTTATTGTATTTTTTCGCTACATTACAGTGTTTTTGTTATATTTAAGATGGTGGACATGTTGGTTCAAAGTGCAACTGACCATCCCTAAGGAGTGGACAGGACAGGAAGTCCATTTAATATGGGAAAGCGATGGTGAGGGACTGGTGTGGAAGGATGGTGTGCCTGTACAGGTGGGACATTGCTCTAGACATTCATCTGTTGATTCTGCAATAATTTTCCTAATTTAGACATTAAACCAAAGATCCTAACCTAAAACATGAAATGGAAGTCATAGACTAAATACCTGAAAGAAAAACAATGGAAATAGTTCTTACTTTTTTTACATTAGTGCATCCCATGCAACACTCTGTTTTAGCATGCTACAAAAGTTACAACGGATGGCTTGTTTTCTGTTTCTTTCAGTGATAACATTAAGATTTTTCCTAAATACACGTTGCTTATAATTTAGGGTTTAACAAAGGAGGGAGAGAAAACCAGCTACATCTTAACCAGTCAGTTGAAAGCTGAGGATCCTCACAGGTGAGACTGATGCTTATAACTTAGCTGACTAACGTGTTCAGAACCCTACCTTAACTTTTCCTTGCAAATCTCTGATCGTATGTATCACAATGTCGTATGTAAGTGCCTAACCAAGCCCACACAAGGCATATTTTTGGCTTGCATAGGGATGGCACGTCCTGTCATACGGAGTTATGTAAAAGGTACGTACAATCAGAGTTACGATGCATCACATCAGCCATGCATACATGCACAGTGCGTTCCTACAGCCAGATTTACGCATACAGCATGAGTAAATGCTGTCTTTAGTCTGGATCAGGCCCATAGAATGGTGTGTGTGTGTGTGTGTATGTATATATATATATATATATATATATATATATACACACACACTGTGTTTAACATTCTGTCATTTATA
>WWET01001167.1:333464-344724 GCA_011038615.1 Limnodynastes dumerilii
TCCTCTTGCCCTGGTGGCCTATATATCACTCCAGTACGAAGAATTACCCCCTGTGTTTCTATGGTTACCCAAAGTGCCTCAGTTTTCTCTCCAATACACCCTATTAAAGTAGAATTTAACCCTTCCCTAACATACAATAATACTCCTCCCCCAATTTTTCCTACTCTATCCTTTCTAAATAAATGATAACCCTGTATAGCTATGTCCCAGTCAAGATTTTCATTGCACCATGATTCTGTGATTCTCACAATATCTAGATTATCCCTTTACATTCCCAGCCACCGTCACCATCCCTCTTTTTTTTTTTTTATTGTTAATTTAACAAAAGCATACATAAGAGGTACAATAAACATAGATTCTGGCAGTTTATTGCGTTATGTATGTATATATATGTATGTATGTATGCATGATTGGCTGGCTCCTTGAGGTTTCTACCGCTGGTTCATGGCTCTTGGGTCTGGACGGGCTGGTCACCTCAGCTGTATAGGAAAAGGCAAGTGTTCTTGCTGGTTTCATGTAGACAGTATTCCATAATCCCAGGACAGCATCATTATGGGGCCTTTCCTGCTGGGGTGTAGTATTTGTGTGACAATATCTATTCTGTTCTTGCAGTGTATGGCTAGCAGTTGGAAGCAGCTTTATAGCTATGGCTGACTTTAAAGAGCCTTTTCTATTTAAATGACTGACAGTTAGAAAGTGCTTTCTGAGAAGTATGACCCGGATCCTGAATTAAGGATAAGAACTGACTCGCATACATAAGTCATCTCTGGATTCGTGCTTTACCTATTAATACACATTGGATCACAGCCACCCGATGCTGCGTTCCGAGCAGGAAATAAGCTTCCGCAACACAGTCAGTTCGTTACATACAGTTGCAAATATATGATAAGCCCCACCTGGCATTTACAAGGCTTCTCTATTTTGGTGGTCCCAACTCTAACACTGTCAGAGTCCCAACTGTGGGTCATATATCATGTATTTTTAAATTGACAGCTCACCCCCAGTATAGGTCCCCAAATCTCTAAAACAGCTATTGTGAGACCGAAACACACAAAATGGAGCTCTCAATTTAAAAATACATGATATATGACAGTTTTAGAGTTTAAAAAGTTAGGACCACTAAAACAGAGAAGCCTTGTAAGAGGCTGGTGGTTTATCATATATTTGCAAATGTATGTAACAAATTCTCTGACTTTTATTATAAAGATAGAAGGTTATGGTTTGTTGCTAGTTAATGACAAGAGTTCTGGGGTGTTCTTTTATTGTATTTTTTTTGTATTTGTGTGCACCTGCTCTATATTGACTTATAAATTGATTTCAGCAACCTCCATTTTGTGTGTTTACGACACAGTGAGGGCCACCCACCATGCAAATCTCATATGGCCTTAGGCATTTAAATCATACAGTAGGAGTTGGGTTTAGCCCTTGCCTACAATCCACTGTTGCGCACACATGGATAAGTGTATGGAACAGTTAAGGTTGCCTCCAATGTATGGAGTCACTATCCACACGTAGGGGAAGTGCCCTGATCTCCTATATATTGTGAATCAGCAATTTTGTATGTTAGCCTTCGTTGCAGAGAATTTCTTTGTAAATCTGGATCCAGCCCTTTGTTTGAGAATGAAGTTTATAGCAACTGCACATATGATATAATAGGAGTATTCATCATCTAAGTCTAGTTATATATTTTTGCTGAACCCATAAAGGGTCATTGGTCAAAATATTAGGAAATATTGCTATATAGCCTTGCATTTGCTAGTCTTTTTAAACATTTCCTGCGATCTATTTCATGTCTTGCAGAAATCAGAACAGATGGAGCCAAGCTTCTCAGGGAATGTATACAGTCATTGCTGATGGATTCCCAGCCCAAGCCAGCAACCAGTCCTTCATTTACAGTAATAAACACGCTGCCATGGGAGCGCACAGAGGTTCTTCCTATACCAGGGCCATCAGGGGAACACAATTTGGGTACATTGCATTCATGGGAAATATATTTTTTCTTTTTAATCCTGTAACAAATTATAAAATTTGTGTCTTTAATTTAAGAACTATACTACTCCAGTATATAAAGTGTTTTGCACTTTAAAATAATTAGAAAGTGTGGCAAATGTAGGTTTTTTATAGTGTTATCATTGGGATGCCTTGATGTTATCGGGGATAGAACAACTAAGTGCGAGTAATAAGTTCAAACTCTTTCAGGAGCTGGGTGTTATGATCTCTTAATATCGTAAATATCCTGTTGTGATGTGAGGGAAAAAGATATAGGAAAACAGCTTTGCTGCCTGTAATTAACATCACCTTACAAGACTAAACCTTTGTGCACTGATTCTCTTGCTTTGCTGTGTTACATTATTAGTATGTTAGAGAGGTATGTGTGTGCCGACTATATAAATGCATTTCGGGTTTTGGGAGATATTTTATTTCTATGCTTGAGCTTGAGCATAAACCGGTAATTCTTGGCTACGGCAATAACTGGTATTTGCAATAAAGATAAGGTGTTACTTTGGGATGAGGCTAACTCTTCGTATGTGACAATGTTTAATTGAATGCCCATTGGGGTCAGATTTACAAAACTGCGGATTTGGAAAAGTGTAGATGTTGCCCATAGCAACCAATCAGATTTTAGATCACATTCTCTAGAATAGGAATAGAATAGGAAAATTAGAGCTAGAATCTGATTGGTTTCTATGGACAACTCCACTCATTAAAACCTGCAGCTTAGTAAATCTGGTCCTTGGAGTCAATTTGTATGCACAGTGACACAGACCATCTCACCATGTACACATATGCAAGTAATGTTCAAAGGGATATAAACCTATAAATATATGTGCCATATACAGTATAATTTATATTCTATGTGATAATGTTTAGCATGGTTTTGTACATGAGTCATCCTCAATGTTTTTTATTTAGGCCTGGTGAGAGTTCCCAGTATGGGTTATGTTGTGCTCCCTGATCATGCAAGTTCCATTCACCCTGTCACAGTTGTTAAGCAGGTATGTATGGATCTAGTACGTTGAGCAATCAATGATATCGCACAAGTCCTTGATTGTTATTATTCCTATTATTACTGTTTGCAGACATTTATGTTCTGTAGATATGTACTGGGCTTTTTGGAATTATTTTTTGCAATATCCAGGTAAATTCTAATCTGAATTGCCTTGCATACTGCGCATTGGAAGGATATGCTAGTTACAATTGTCCCATACGGTTTGAGAATTACAGTTTCTAAAATGACTTAATATCCATATCTGAAATCAGTACTAAAATTTTATAACATACATTTAATTTCCTCCATCACAATAAAAGCCATATTGTCTGCTGATGCTGTGTTGAATCATTTTCACTTGAAGGAAACCTATTCTATGTTCTTTTACATGTTTGTGTCCTCAGGATGACTGTTCTGTTACCATGGAGAATGGGATCCTGAGTGTCAACATTGATTCTTTGGGACGCTTAACCTCACTAAAACTATTATCCAGCAACAGGTACAACCATTGTGGAGCTATGCTTTGCATTGTACACTAATGCTTAGAATTGTTCTTTAGTATTATGATGGAAATTGGCCTGCCAGATTTTAATTGTGTTACTGGTAAAAAATAAATATCTCAATTTTTGTATTACATTGGATATATAGTCTGATGCACAATATATAATTCATTTAAATATTATGGTAAATTACATTCCATGTGTATTGTGCAATTTATGTTGTATTGTGTTTTAATAGTATCTTTTAAATGTCTGCTGTTTCAGAGAGACTATCCCTAAAGCCTCTTATGGGAATCAGTTTGTGATGTTTGATGATATTCCTTTGTATTGGGATGCTTGGGATGTAATGGATTATCATCTTGAGACAAGGTATGCAGCAATGATAAACAATGATCTGTGGTTTAGGTAAACTTCCCCTGTTGCAGTACTTCTTCATATCACACGTGACTTTCTGATTGCAGAAGGCCTTTATCAAACCTCCTGAGTAAATTAGAGATAACTAACAGTGGAGGGATGAGAGGCGCTGTCACATTCTCTTTGAAAATCGGTGGGACTAGTACTATCGTGCAGGAGATAATCCTGGAAGCTTCCAGTCCATACATCCGATTTAACACCAAGGTATATATATTTGTTTATCCGACTAACTGTACGCATTTAAATTCTGGTTTTGCTCAAACACTGGTTTACATTCAGCTAATTGGTTCCTTGTTGACTAAGGCCATATGTGTCACATTTGGCTTTCAGTGAAAAGCTCCTACACAAAAACATCACAGTGCCTATTAGCTTGTATTACATGGTTGAACTTTGTACCCTCTTCAGATTTTACCCCCACACTGTAACTTGTTCAGGGATGGCCTTCAATATGGGTATGGTTGTAAAATAGCTCTCCTCTCTTCCATCTTGCTGTCCTCGTTATGATAATCAAATCATAATATGGAATGTTTCTTTTGTGCATCATTCAGTTGGCTTAAAATGGGTTGAATTCCTGAATATCAGCTTACTAAGGGCCTGCTTCAATTGTATGAAAGCAAAGTAACCCTATATATAAGTGTGGAATTTGTATCTACTCACGTTTCTATGGTTTTCCTCCAATACAACTTTTTATGGTTAATTAACTTCTAAAACAATTAACAAGTGATGCAAATTATTTTATAAATGTATCTGTTATTGATAGGTAAATATTCTTATTCTATTTTTACTTTACTAAAGATATTTTTTTTTACATTTAAATAGATTCATCTTCTGCATTGCACTGTGATGAACTCTGCTTTAGCTGTAGTAAATTCATGCTGGTGTCCTGCTTTATAACAGGTGCTCTGGAATGAAGCTCATAAGTTCTTGAAAGTGGAATTCCCAACCACGGTTCACAGCGCAAATGCCACATATGAGATTCAGTTTGGACATTTGCAAAGACCAACTCATCGCAATACTTCTTGGGACTGGGCTCGATATGAGGTTTGGCTTTTATCAATTTTCTAATTTCTTAAATCCTAAAGCAAAATGGGATCCTTAGTGCTCACTGTCTTGAAATCGGTTGTGATCTGTAAAATGTAAGAGACATAGAAAGCCCTCCCAGCTGAATGCTTCCATTAACATTGTAGGCTTTGGGAGCAAGAAGCAGCAGATGTTTTTGGCAGATAAATGTATAATGTTGTTGGCTTTTCTAGATGATTATTGTTAAATGAATGCTGCTAAGGTTGTTTATATTTGATTACCTGGAGCCAGACTCCAATAAAACAATCTCAAAGAAAAACGTCATTACTACTAAAACGTATGTAAATGTTTGCAGTCCTACTTATAAGGCTTCTGTGTAAATTGCCTCACAAGTTCAGGTAACAAAAGAAAGATGTTGGGGTAGCGCCCTCTAGTGTTTCCTTATTTGTGGGTGCAGCTCAAATCCAGGGTATAGAAAGTAAATATCATCAAAAATAAGTGCACAGAGCCTTCAAATTACATTTCAGGAATGAATACTATATAAAGGAAAAATGAATGAACACATTTATTTAGTTTTTTTTTTACATTTTGCTTTGTGTTTATTGTGCCTTCTTAGTGGGATATTTATAGTTTGTCAATATTAATGTTGTCCTAGATGTTTTTCCAAAGACTGTGTCACAATTTCTTTCTTCTCCCAGGTGTGGGCTCACCGCTGGATGGATCTGTCAGAGTTTGGCTTTGGAGTGGCTGTGCTAAATGACTGTAAATATGGTTGTTCAGTTCTTGGAAACGTTCTGAACTTGTCTTTGTGAGTAATGCTAATTTCCTTTCATTTCTTTTATTAGCCAGACTTCAGTAATCATTTAAATGGTGTTTGTAAGCAGAGCAACATCTAAGCTGAGTTACCCACTGGATCAGTGGCTTCCTTTTTGTTGCACCATCCTCTTTTAAAGGACTAGATGCGTTGTGTGAAAATAAGAGGAAAACGGGTGTAACTTTACATCTGGGCAAAACCATGTTGAATTGCAGGGGTAGCAGATTTCATCTGCTGCAAACAGTATTAGCATAGAGGTTTCTACAACATTGTGAAACTCCAGGTATCGCTCTTTCACTTCATAATGACTACATACAACATTCAGAGTGTTTTCCTTGGCTGAGGAATAAAGCTGGAATTGTATTGTGTTATTTGTTTACATATGGTTTTAGTGTTATGTTCATGTATTCCCCCTGTTATTGTGCTGATCTTTGTTGTTGTTTGGGAACTAGATCTTTGGCTGAAGAGGGAATAAAAGTAACTATATAAACAGCATTTTTATTTAAGGTGCCCTTTCTTGCATTGTGCTGATTGCTTAATCTCCCACTCTGGGGAAAAAGATTAAGCAGTGTATTAAAATTACCCTGTTATTTAACCTTTTAATTTAGGATGAATGTACAGAATATTTCTTCTATGGCTGTATTGTTTATGCACATAAAGATTTAAAGCACCCTATTCTAAGTTGACCACATTTGCCTGATGAGTCATTCTAATATGTGCAGTAATAATGTCTGTTCATGTGTAGAGTATTCATTCAATTTCATTGTTGTCTAAATGATGCATCGTACAACTGCCGTGTAACACAATTTTTTTTTTTAGCTATTTTGTGTATTTATTTTTGTGCGTGTATTCTACTAGGCTGAGATCCCCAAAGTCTCCAGATGCCACTGCTGATATTGGACATCATGAGTTTTCCTATGCACTTATGCCACATCAGGGTATGTATCTTGATATAATACTGAAATATTTTACTAGTTTATTTCTTTAATAAATGACATTTTCCCACACAACCATAGCTGTTATCAATTTCTAGTAAAAAAAAAAATTGGTTAGTAATTGCTAATCCATATTCCTTACCCATTTGAATATTTTATTTAATCTGCATGTGGGTGTCACAAAACACTGTAAACATTCAGAGAGAAAGGTTGTTTGATGTAGTACTGTGTCCTCAAAGCATTTAACCGCTTCATTTTAAAGAGAACTTCTTTAGATGACATCTATAGGTGTTCTGAAACTGAATTTTAATGTTATGTATTTAGAAATCTATAATCTATAACAACAAGGTGCTTAGCTGTGACTACCGTATGGCCACTACATAAATGATTGATCTTCTCTTTAAAATCATTACGCTATTAGGCCTGTGTATATATTATTATTATTATTATTATTAACAGGTTTTTATATAGCGCCCACAGATTACGTAGCGCTTTACAATGTTACAATCTTTATAACAATACTGGAGAATAACAGACAGACTGGGTGGGTAAGAGGGCCCTGCTCACAGGCTTACACTCTATAGGACAATGGGTTTGATACATAAGGGCAAGTGCTATATATCACACAATGGACCAGCCAGGGTGTATGACAAAAGTGCTCAATGCTCTGTATGCTCCAGTCACACAGCAGTGTTAGTAGCAGTGATGAGGGAATTGTAGAAAAGAGCGTGCGGGTTTTTGTTCGTAATGTGTTAAATTGTAGAAGTGGTTGATAATATGGTATTTAATGCTTAGGGTGGTTGTGGAATTTGATAAGCTTGTCTGAAGAGATGAGTTTTAAGGGAACGCTTGAAAGATTGTAGAGTAGTGGATAGTCTTAATGGGCAAGGAAGGCTATTCCAGAGAGTGGGTGCTGCCCGGGAGAAGTCTTGCAACCTTAAATCTGAGCATTTATGAGGTACAGAGGTGAGTTGTAGATCTTGTGATGATCTGAACGTGCTGGGATATATATGAGACAAGTGAGGAAATGTATGCAGGTGCAGTGTTGCTTATGGCTTTATAGGTTAGCAAGAGGATTTTGTATTTGATTCTGTAGAGTAGTGGATAGTCTTAATGAGCGAGGAAGGCTATTCCAGAGAGTGGGTGCTGCCCGGGGGAAGTCTTGCAACCTTAAATCTGAGCATTTATGAGGTACAGAGGTGAGTTGTAGATCTTGTGATGATCTGAGAGAACGTGCTGGGATATATCTTGAGACAAGTGAGGAAATGTATGCAGGTGCAGTGTTGCTTATGGCTTTATAGGTTAGCAAGAGGATTTTGTATTTGATTCTGTATTTTACAGGCAGCCAATGTAGAGACTGACAGAGTGGAGTAGCTGTAGTTGAGCGTTTTGCAAGGAAGATCAGTCTCGCTGCTGCATGCAATATAGACTGTAGAGGGGCAATTTTATTTTGTGGGAGACCACAAAATATATAGACTGCACATACTGACAATCAGGTGATGTGACCTGACAATTATATATTGGGAGTACCAAAACAATACAAACATGGGCCCCAACTGCTTCAGCACAGCAGGATGAAAACACGTGCTGTCACAAGTGCATAAGTTTGGATACCATTCATTTAGAGCCATACAACATAAACATGAGGCACCTTAATATGCAGTTTCTAGTGTTTGTGTGTGTAGTGTAATAGGAAGCCATTGCACTTGCAGATTATCTATGTAGACATTGAGAAAACATTAAAAACACTCAGATTGTTAGTAAAGGGTACAACACATAACCTTATGACTATTGAGAATACTGTGCTGATTGCTGTTCCATCATGCTTTATTGTGATATTGCACATTGTTGCTTTGAAAACTGCTTGTTGCATATTATTTGTCTCTTTACTCCTCTAGGTTCATTTCAGGAAGCTGCAGTTATTCAGAGTGCATATAACTTCTGCTTTCCTCTTCTCACCACTTCATCCATGTTTACACAATCTATATCTTGGAGTGCCTTTACTGTCCTGTCTCCAGCAGTTGTACTAGAAACTGTCAAACAGGTAAATGATCAGGGGCATATGGAGGATTTTAAATGGGAGGTTTCTATGTTTCAGTAAATAATATAAAGAAAATTTGAGGTGCATTCATGTTGTAAGGTCTTCTATTTTTTTTCTGAAAAGCACATACACCAGGAAGCTGAAATGTGTATTCGTGACCCTTCCGTCAACAATTTTCCACTGGTCTCAACATACCCCCAAACAAGCTTTCACAGCAGCCATTGCGCCAACGTGTGCGGTTAGAGTAGATTATACTGAAGAGAAAGTAGTTTTTCATGTCCACAAATGCCTTCTCCACATGAAAGGCGATGGATTAATGGAATGATCCCATGCTGCTCTTGAAACATTAACACCACCATTCTATGAGCCGGCTGGCGCTGCCATCTGTCCCTCACAACCGTAAGGAATCTTCTGAATCTAACCCCATGTTCTGCCTGCTCCCATTCTCCAGAAAAAAATAGGAGAACTTGGAGCTTGAATGCACAACATAGATATGCATACACACACATCTGGGCCATACTTTTACATTATACCACACACTAGTGCCTTAAATCCACTATATGATACTATCTCCACCCATACTATGAGAACAGCCTGTTCTTCCCCACATCAATATGAGCTACCAGAATTTGGTTTATCTTTCCTTAATCTGAAGACTGATGACAAAGGAATGAAGCATTAAATAACATAAAATTTTTATTGCCCTACATATTCTGTAAAATATAATTCTTTTCTGTTATGTTGGTCATGATCGGACAATTGTTAAAGCTCACATATAAAGTATGTATAAAAAAAATATATAATTCTCCATTAGGATATTACAGCTTTAATTGTGAAGTATTATTGTAGTATCAGCCATGTAAATCACAGGAATGTCTTACATGCTGTCAGCATAAAGCCCCTCGAATACTTATTGACAGGTCAGTGACAGCACAAATAATACAAGCAGGAAGACTGCTGTGTGATATAGGTGATAATAATACAAGCAGTCTGGAAGGGACTTTTACTCTGATGTACATAGTTCAGCTGAGCCTGTTATTAGTGTCCCTGACACTGTGGGCTGATAGTAAAGGTGAGGTCAGAATATACTAAGACACAACAGGTAACTATTTCATCTGATCTGTCCCTGTGCTTTGCAGTGGTTGGGGTGAATATAAGGAAGTTGAGAGAGCAGGCTGGTAAACAGGACACTAGGCTGTCACTAATGGCTGGAGGATGTATTACACATTCCATAAAAACCCACAGAATTCTTTGAAAGACATATCGATAATCTCAGGGGTGTACAGGCTACCAGAAACCTCCTTCTGGGTGCGCTCTTAATGCTATTTACTAAAGGTTAAAAGCATAATTCTAAATACAAAATATTATCAGAAAACTTTTTTTTTATTTTTTATATTGGACTTTCTTATAAAAAATGTGAATTTTACAACCAGGCAGAGAAGCAACCAGACTCACTTGTACTCCGATTGTATGAGTCTTATGGCAGCACTGTGGACACCTGGCTGCAGACATCGCTACCGGTGAAAGAGGCCATCTTGTGAGTATATATACACTTACTACTAAGTGATTGTCTTGGTCCAAGAAGTCTTTATAGATAATGCAAATCACTGATTGCCATTTTGCATTTGCCTGTACAGGTGAAACATACATAACTTTTTATTCAATGTAAACAAAAAGTTAATATTTTTCCTCAAAAAGGTATGTTTCAAAAAACCTCTGTATAAAATCCAGAACATTTGTGGCCTGTTCCAGTCCATATAGAATACATTCTATTATGCAAGTGATGCATGACTGAGGACACAATTGTAACATGATGTATTTGCCCCGCAGGTGTGACCTACTAGAACGTCCATGCAGCAATCCGAGACTTAAGTTGGAAGATCAGGGTATAAAACTTTCTTTCACTCCATTTAAGGTGCTTTCTGTGCTCCTGGTTCTGCAGAGATAGATTTTTACTAATAGTCACTTGCTGGTTAAGATTTCTCCTTTCCAAATTTGTTAAAATGAACCAATATAATTTCCTGGGACTTTAGCTGATTTACATTTTCAATATTGGTAATGTCATAATTGTTTCTTTAGCATTATATGATTGTAAATATTGAAACACCAACAATATGTTTTATATTTTAACATACAGCATATGTGGAATAGTAGAATAAAAAGTTTGTTTTTCTTTTGTGATGTGCCTTACACAATGTGTATGCAGCACTGCCTCATAACATAATGTTCTTTATATTGTGATAATTCATACGTAACAAAAATGAGAAAGCAATCAATACAGGAACTAGCCTTCATTACATTATTATATGCTGTTTATACCAATATGAATATTTTGTAAGGACAAAAGTACTGAGGCGCTAGTGGGCACTAATAGCTGCTGCAGGGGAGATTTTGCAATTCTCCCTATATAGAAAACCACCTAGCCTTCATTATTATATGCTGTTTATACCAATATGAATATTTTGTAAGGACAAAAGTACTGAGGCGCTAGTGGGCACTAATAGCTGCTGCAGGGGAGATTTTGCAATTCTCCCTATATTATATAGA
>WWET01001167.1:388302-405494 GCA_011038615.1 Limnodynastes dumerilii
AAGAGCGGGCTCGCCCTCTGCGCCATCATCCACCGGTACCGGCCGGAGCTCATGTAAGACACCAGAGCGGCTGTGTGGCCCCTGTGCGGGGTCTGTGGGCTGTGTGGCCCCTGTGCGGAGGTCATTCTGTGTATGATCAGGTGATAGTCGCCGGCGTGCAGCGGATATATCTGAATTGCGCGGCTCTGTAGGCCTCTGAGACGTCCCCCCCGACATTCCCTTACTGTGCCAGCGACTCCGCTCAGGCTCCTCTGCCATTGCTCTCTGGGTGGCGGTGATGTGACCGCAGCACGACTCCTGCGTTACGAGAGGTTACGTCGCCGCCATAGAGCGAGACCGCGCGGGGGAGCCGGCAGAGGAAGAAGACAGAAGATCTCTGAGGTCTGCGGTAGGCGCTGGCGGTTCACACATCTAGCGCCGGCCTGTGCTGCTGTGACGGAGATGATTCGGTGTGTTGGTGTGTATACGGTGAGCGCCGGCCTGTGCTGCTGTGACGGAGATGATGACATTGCGGTTACTCGGCGCGTTGGCGTGTGTACGGTGAAGGTGTCGCCGGGCAGATCAGCCTCTTCCTCTGCCCCGGGCACTGTTTCCTGAGCCCCGCCTGTCCTGTAATACCGGCCTGGCTTCCTCCACAGACGTGTTATTATAATGTTATTACACACCCGGGGAATGTCATGTGACGCACACCTGACCCGCCATTAACCACCTTCACAACGCTCTATTGTGGCTCTGAAAGACGCCATTTCCCACCCATGTTATTCATAGATTAATTGTAATGTACTGGAGGTGTGTGATTATACTCCTTATAATATCCGGTGCATGTGCTGGAGGTGTGTGATTATACTCATAATATCCGGTGACTGTGCGTCTATGTTCCCGTTATAATGTCCGGTGAGGAGCGTCTATATTCCCGTTATAATGTCCGGTGAGGTGCGTCTATATTCCCGTTATAATGTCCGGTGAGGCGCGTCTCTATTCCCGTTATAATCGCCGGTCTCTGTCCTTTCCTCAGTGACTTTGACTCCTTGGATGAGCGGAACGTGGAGCGAAACAACCAGTTGGCGTTTGACGTTGCGGAGCGAGAGCTCGGCATCTCCCCTATAATGACGGGGAAGGAGATGGCGTCGGTCGGGGATCCGGATAAGCTGTCCATGGTGGTGTATCTCAGCCAGTTCTACGAGATGTTTAAAGAAGGCACCAATTCCGGTAGGAGGGCGTGTCCCGTATTGCGCTTGTGTTGTGAAAAGTAAAACGCGCTTCTTATTACAGGTTAATGTTATTTTGTTGCCCCCTTGGACCTGGGTCGTCTATTGGCTCCCAGGGTGACCTCTGGTCATATCGCTGGTCCCAGCGCCCCCTGGTGTTCTCTCTGGGACCTTCTTATCATAGGCTGTGTGTAGAAAGTTCTTAATGTTGGTGAAACGCGTTGCTCGCTCTCCTCACATGACCCCTTTCTGACGCTTACAGAGGACGCCGATCAGATCCTCGATGAGAAAGCCGCTCTGCTGTCCAGCACCAAGTCCCCCATCTCCTTCCTGAGTAAGCTGGGACAGACCATCTCCCGGAAGCGCACCCCCAAGGTAGGTCCCCCGGGGGAGGGAGAGCACAGCACCACCCGGTGGCCATCATGACTAATAGCTTGGAGGCTTGGTTAGACCTGCAGGGGTCCGGGGGTAGATCCGTGTAACGTCTGTCTCTCCCTCTATGAAGGATAAGAAGGAGAAGGACGTGGAGAGCTCGGGCAAGAGAAGGAGAACCAGCCAATCAGAGGATGTAAGTGGCGGCAGACCGTTTACTAACCATTATACCCAGACACGTAACGTCCGCCCCCTCCCCCACCATCGCCATGCTGGAAACGCCTTTGTGTCTTCGAGTTAGACTGAGTTCTGCTTTTCAGGGGCCATTATTTCGTTTTATTTAGTTGATGTCTATGTTGACGCATTGCAGTGTTTGTTTGTACATTGTAAATAAAGTTGTGTGTATTTGGGAAATCTGTTGTTCGCCCCCGTAATCATCATCTTCCTGACTAATGTTATAGTGATGATGGTGTTACAGCCCCTGGCACTGTATGTAAATGAGGGGGGAGGAGTCACAATCTGCAGATATTTCATTAGCATAAAAGACAAATGACCTCTGCAATGTATGTAAATGAGGGGGAGGAGTCAGGAGCCTCAGACATGTAGTATAAATATAAAGATGTCACTAGCACTATATGCAAATACAGGGGAGGAGTCACTTGTTCTGTATGTAAATAAAGGGGAGGGGTCATAATCTTTAGACATGCTAGTAGTATGTTGCCACTGGCTGTATGCAAATGAAGGCAGGGGGGCGGGAACCAAATACCTGCAAGTGGCATCCATAGATGGCGCTGTATGTAAATGAGGGAAAAGGAGTCACAATCTGCAGAGCTGCCAGTGGTATAAATCAGAAGGTGCCACTGGCTCTGTATGCAAATGAGTGGGAGGAGACAGGACATTTAGGTTTTAAGTTGGTTTTATTAGTCACATGGCTTTGATGGGTGGGGTTATTATCCTAGTGGTCTCTGATTGGTTCCCTGGAAGTAGATTCATGGACTGCTGTTCTGATTTACAGGAAGAGGGGCCCCGGCCTCAGCGGGACGAGCGGCCCTCAGTGAGCGCACTGACAGAGAGGCGGATCGACGCTGCCATCGGCAACCAGAACAAGGTGAAATCCATGGCCACCCAGCTGCTGGCGAAACTCGAGGAGAACGCTCCGGCTCCTAACACGGGGCTCAAGAAACAGGTACATAGGGGCCCCAGGGCACTCATTATTCTCTGAGACCAGGTATATAGGGGCCCCAGAGCACTCATTATTCTCTGAGACCAGGTACATAGGGGCCCCAGGGCACTCATTGTTCTCTGAGACCAGGTATATAGGGGCCCCAGGTCACTCATTATTCTCTGAGACCAGGTACATAGGGGCCCCAGGTCACTCATTAATGTCCTATTCTTTGAGACCAGGTATATAGGGGCCCCAGGGCACTCCTTATTCTCTGAGACCAGGTATATAGGGGCCCCAGAGCACTCATTAATGTTCCTATTCTCTGAGACCAGGTATATAGGGGTCTGTATATCGCGGGAGAGCACCTGGAGGGTCTCTGCTGCCGGTACCCACCCTGACAGGGTAATGGAGGACCTTCATTGGGGTATAGATTTGTACAACTGTAGCAACAGCGCCACCATGTGGCCACAGTGTGTAACTTCTATCCGTTTACTCATAACTCTGTTTTCTTTCTTTCTTTCTATTTATTTTCTCCCCCTCCCCCCTCCCTCCTGCATGTCTCCTCTCAGAGACCCATCCTGCCTTACCAGCAGCGCTTACTAGAGCAGGCTGCCCTCAGGCAGGCCGAACCCCAGTGGAAGCAGGTAACGAGGGGTTAAGGATGCGCACACTTAGGTGTTTAACATTCAGCCAGGTGCATGTTGGGAGTTTTGCAGCAGTTCTGATTTGTGGTATAGACGCAGTTTCGGGTCCAATCGTTTGCAGTGTGGGCGGAGTTTTACAGCGCACAGAGGATTTAACGCCTGTGACCGCACGCAGAGAAGCAAATCAGTGCGGATCGCTGACCCTTAAAGAATAATCCCGCTGACCGCGCTCTCTAGGTCTCATCTTGGACTGTAGTTACGCCAGGGGCGAGCAGTTGCCGGTGAAGGGCAAGTGGCCACCAGTATATAGAGGCCGGCTGGCGATACTTCCAGGCCCCCATTATTGCAGACATAATCTGGCATGTTGCGCCCCCTGTCAGTCTCAGTCTTGTCTGCCTGTAGAGCCCCCTTGTGGACGTTGCGCAGTGGCTCTGTTGGCCGTCTGTAATCACCATCTTGTGTTTCTCTCCCTCTCCGTGCGTAAAGCCCAGGTGTAGCGACCGTCCCCGGACCTGCCCTAAAAAGATCATCACCCTGAATCCGCTGAATCCGGGGCGCGCGCAGCAGGTGACTTGCGTGGCTCGCTGCACCCCCAGGTCACGGGAGAAGGCGGCTAGTACCCTACACGGCGCTAGGAGTCCACGTCTCCCGTCACCTGGCGTCTCTCCGCTGGCTGCCATCTTTACACCTCAACAATCTCCAACTTTGCGACACGGCGTTTATTACTTCTGCCAATGATTTTACTGGAAGCCCCCGGAACGAGCGCCGGGGGAGGGGGGGGGGTATTCATACTTTACAATCTGCCCCTTATGGATGGTGGAACATTTGCGGGTCCGGAGAAAGTTGGACCCTGTTTTGCGGTGTACGGGCACCTTGGCTGATGCACGATGCCATGTCATGCTGCCATAGCTGGGGGCATAGATGCCAGTCATTCTGGCTGTGTGGGTTTCACTCACGTGACAAAGCTTGGCCCCATGAAGCAGGGCAGACTACCAATGCTTGGGCACAGCGGAACTGGCGACTTCCTCCCGCCGGTTATACCTAGATATTAACCCTTCCGGTGCCATGCTGGGCGCCAGCTTGGTGCGTTTGTGCCAGTCCCTGCCAGGTTCACCCCTCACCAGCACCCTGCTTTGGCTGAGCACCCCCTGGAGCTGCCCCTTGCCAGTCTGCGGCCGGGTGTGTGGCGCTACCCGCTGACATGACTTGTGACATGTTTGTATTTTCTGTCCCGTCTGCAGAGAAGCCCGGTGCCCTCCAGTGCCCGTTCTGAGACGAGTGCCAGCCCGGACAGGGTAAACGGCATGGATTTGGCTTGTCATCACCTGCACGGATCGGGGACGGGGCGATGCGATAGACCGGTTGTATTGGACGATATGTCCGCCGCGCCTGCGCACAGGGTCATAACGAGCGGCTCAGCATTGCTGCAGATTTACTGCGGGGATGTTGCCCATAGCAACCAATAGATTCCTTGCTGCCATTCTCTAGTATGTAATTGGAAAGTGAGCGCTAGAATCTCATTGGTTGCTATGGGCAGTAGTTTAGTAAATGCAGTTTTTAGCCTCTGGACCAGATCCCGAATTATAAAACATGAGCGGCAGAAAAGGAGGAGGGGGAGGGGTCGAAATTGCGCGGTAAGGGATTGGTTGAGCCCTTCTTTCCGCATCGGCCTTATTCTCTGTCCCGGTAGCCCTGGATGTATGAGGGGCGTGGTCTCCTCTCGCACATACAGAGCTTTGGACCGCGCAGTTATCTGCTATCGGCCGCCGCAGACGTCGTTGGTAATAGCGGCCATTGTCTTCATATTATATTGTATACCGATCGTGTTTTTGTCGTATCCCATAGAAACCAACATAAACAAGTCTGCCTGATGGTGTATTGTACACCACGACTGAACCTAGAATGACCCCTCCCCCACCAAAGCGCCGCCTCCACCTGTGTAACGCTATTTTATGATTTTCCGGGTTCTGGATTCGTTTGCGTTATATGAACCTGCGGCCTCACCAAACGAACGTTATACCGAATCCAGATCCAGTGCCATGAACCCGCTGTATCCCGACCTCCTTCAGCCACACCCATTGCTCGCAAGAAACCCCTAACGCGTCGTCCTTACAAAACGGCGACCGCTCCATAGTCTTCACACAGCGCTCACTGCGCCATTTAATGACTTTTCCCTCCTAAGTAGTAGCATTGACGTTCCCCGTCCCGGTATAGACCTTGGATCCGGCGGAGCGATATAGACCCCTTCAGGGTCGGACGATGCTGGAGAACCCTCGCAATGGGTTCTGTTATCCGCAGCATGGCCTGTGATGAGCGGTCTCGGAATCCAGGCTGCTGGTTCCTGCGGTGTTTCGGCGATCGCTGCGTCTTTCTCTATCGCTCTGATGGTTCTCTCCCCTCTGCAGCTCGATTCTGCCCGGAGCTCCCCGGTGGGCCAGTGGCAGCAGTCGGTCACCCTGCGCTCCTCCGATCGGCCCGCCTCACCTTCATACGATGACATCAGACAGGTAGCATGTGACCCAGTGCACGTGTGTGAGGTCCCGCTGTGATTGGGCTGCAGCATGCGCTTGTGTGGATCACCTGCGTGGGCCGCCGCTGGCGGATTTAGGGCTTGGTAAAACACGCACTTTATGTTTAGTTGTAATGAGAGAATAACGGGGGACACAATAATATGTCAGGTAAACGAATCGCCCTACACCCGTATCTCTGTATTATCACAGCCTGCACTGTGCCCCGTTACCACCAGAGGTCAGTACTGGACAGGATCCAAAGTGTAAGAATAAGAGGAAATCAGGTGGAAAGTTACACCGGGGTCAAACCATGAGGAATGTCAAAGGGGCAAATTTATTCTTCTGGAAACTTTACTAGAGAGAAGGGGCCTGATCCAGACCTACGCTGGCTGGCGTTAAGAAAGCTGATTAAAAGCCGATCTGCGCATGCGCCGGGCAGATATTGCCCGGCGTAGCTACTGCAATGCCTGATCGTTGATTGAGCGTCCGTAGCAGCGCCGTAGTAAGGCTGGAGGGGGCGTCCCCCAGCGTTACTACGTTCAGGTTAGTGTAGGTGGGCGGGGCAGGTAGTTTAATGAGGGAGGGGTTAGCGGGCATATGCTCCTGTGTGAGCGTATTTTCCCTTGCTTAGGCTGGCTGAAGTTAGGGTAGACTTAAGGGAAAATACGCCCGCACAGGGGGAGTGTCAGGCAGAGTTTACTAAGCACAGCGCATCGGCGCAGGTCTGGATCAGGCCCAAGAAGTGATAAATAACAGTGTGATAGTAACGCTGGTCAGTATCTGTGTAATAATATAATAGTATTAGAGATGAGAGGTGATAAATAACAGTGTGATAGTAATGCTGGTCAGCATCTGTGTAATAATATAATAGTATTAGAGCTGAGAGGTGATAAATAACAGTGTAATAGTAACACTGGTCAGTATCTGTGTAATAATATAATAATATAATAGTATTAGAGATGGGGTGAAGTGTTCTCCGGATTGACGTTACTGTCCCCCCTGACACTCTCTTCATGGTGTTACCCCGTGTATCTGTCTCTGGGGTGTATTAAGGTGTTTGGACGGCTTGTTCTTGGCGTTTGGCGGCTGACCCCGGTACTGACCTCCCTCCTCTGATACAGGAATAAAGCGTCTGGAGCCATTATACGTTCTGTCTGATCCGGGCTCCGGTTACCGGCATCCGGTAATTCTTCAGCCTATGACATGATCTGGGATTCTGCAGCTGTTGGGTCCTGAAGCTGCTGTGATTGGCCCCTCCGGTCTGCGTCCGGGAGATATCGCAGCGCATGGTGGCGTGTTAGGATCCAGGTTTTTCACCGGCTGCTTTTATAGCATTGAGGCCGCTTATTCCGGGCCCTTGGATACGGCACAGGAGAGCTCTGCAGAGTGTTTGATGTTCTGTGTTCAGCAGAGGATGATATAGAGCTAATAACATGGATGCTGAGCGCTAGGCTTGACACTGGCGCCACGTCCTGGCTCACGCTGTGCCGTGTGTAACAACGATGATATCAGCGCCGGTGTCTTTTCATTGATGGCGTCACCCCCTCTACTAACCAGCACCCCCTCTCTCCCCCGCTCCGGCTCTGACCTCTGACCTCTGACCTGTGGTTCATTTCCTCTCTTTTCCTCCATTTTTGTTTCTGGTTTTCGCCCTTCCGTCAGAAGTACATAAAGATATATACAGGAGGAGTGAGCTCATTGGCTGAGCAGATAGCCAATCAGCTTCAAAAGAAGGACACGCCCAAACCGCTGCTTGGGAGGAAAGTGGTAAGCGGGCGGTGGCGTGTGATGGTGGCGATATTACTTTTACAGATCATAGTGACAGAGGGCCCCGCTCTCAGTGTCGGGGGCCCGTGGGGAGGAGCCTAAGGTTATGGCTTATGGCACATGGTCCTGTGGGGAGACCCCGGTAACGGTTTCCTTCTCTGTGTTATTGCGCAGGGGTCTTTCAGGAAGGAATTCCCGCAGAATCTTGGCGGTAGCGACGTCTGTTACTTCTGTCACCGGAGAGTGTATGTGATGGAGCGTCTGAGCGCCGAGGGCAAATTCTTCCACCGCAGCTGCTTCAAGTGTGACTACTGCAATACCACCCTGCGGCTTTCCTGCTACGCCTACCACCTGGAGGACGGTGAGTGCCAGACAGAGGCCCATCCCGACCCTCGCTCCTCACACGCGATATAGGACAAATGCCCTAAAGAGTCCTGAAAGTTCCAGAACAAAGCCGTTCAACAAGGGTTTCTGGGGTCTTGGGTGTCGTTCGGTGAAGGGTTTTGGTGTTTGGTGGGTAAAAGGTTAATAATCGCCTCCTGGTAACGCAACTACATTTTGATGAAATACGTAGGCGTCTTAGGCCGCGGAGAGTGGCGAAGGGGACATCCTGGGGGGGGGGGTTCTCGTATTTAACCGGCTGTGCGCCAGTCAGTCTTTGGGAACAGGGAGGGTTTATGATTTATATTCCTCGTTAGAGTTTATGATTTATATTCCTCGTTGATTTTATAAACTTTAAAAAAAAACCTTTTTTTTTTTCGTTGCTTTTGTTTTCCTATCTGCGGTTATAATAAGTTTTGCGCTGTAAACCCACCAGGACGTAGGCGGCCACCATGGGCCTCACACAAGGCGTCTCTGGAATTTTTTTGCATTTGGGATGCTGGCAGTGACGGGGTTAAGTGTCGCCGTGCCTCCTCCGCTCCTGTGTAGCGATATTGGGCCTATTGTTCCTTACACACTGTGACATTGTTACCCCCAGCCCGGCCATTCCACCGCTGGCCCTCACCTACGGCTCCCAAACCGCGGCTGCTGCCTCGCAATCTCCGCCCTTAACCCTCGGGAAGAAGTCTCGGCGCCTCCAAATCTCATTTTCTCTTTTTTTTCTTTGTCGCAGGAAAATTTTATTGCAAGCCCCATTACTGTTACCGGCGCACCGGATACGCCCAGCGGAAGAGAGCGGCGGCTCCGGCGATTGATAGCAAGGTAGGTGGAGACGTGGTCGTGTCCTGTGAGGGTGTCATGTGTTGTAGATTCACTGTGAGTTCTGTGTTTCTGATGTGTTTCTGATGTGTTTTCTGATTAATGAGAATCGCCGCGCTCGTCAGTAACATCAGCAGCAAAGAAACAAGCAATGCTACACCTGACAGGACCTGCAGGGGGCGCCAGTATAAAATGTGCAAAGAGGGTTAGAGTTGAGAGGTATCGTCTCCTCGCTCAGCTCAGGGTAGCACAGTCTTCTGATTCGTTCTTTCTTTGCAGGACGTTAAAGTAACCGCGAAGGATTCCACCGATGCTGAGGATCCCGAACGAGCCCCCAAGTTGGCGATTGGCGCTGCGGAGAAGACCCCAGGTACCCGACCTTCCTTCCTGCGACGCGCTATGACCTTGTGCTCTCTGGCACGGCGGCTGCCAGGCGTGGCGTCCTCAGTGATGCGTCGGATCACCCAAGATCCTCTGGACTGTTTTTTCATGTGTCAGCTGACGGTGTTTGGTCTCCCGTTTCTCTATGTCCAGTCGGAGGTCCTGGTGCAGATATTGGGGGAGTTCCCATGGGCCCCGGCTCTGTGAAAGGACCTGGATCTTTCTTATTGCACTGTCATGTCTGCTGTGACGGGCCATTAACATGCTGTGTGTTGTAGTGTAGCTGGTGTAATAAGGAATAGTCCTACTGCAGGGCCATCCGGCTTTTATAGTGTGTAATGGATGCTGTGAACGCTTCCCTTCAGGCGGCCATGTTGTAGCCTGAACCAATAGGCAGCCATGTCCACTCAACAGGAACCAGGCTCCTCCCACAATCAGCTTACAAAATGGCTGCCTCCACTGTGGCCTTGGCCATGTTTACGTTTGATTATTTTCCGATATAAATTGATGTGGGCCTGTGAACAGAGGGTACAACTTCAATTAAGACCTTTTATTTTGACAATGCAGAGTACTCCTATCAATACACAGATCTAGACACAGATTTAATCATTTTATGTTTTAATCACCATTTTATGTTCGCATCGGCAGCATCTGTAGTTATAGTATTTTTACCTTCAGTTCTGTTTGATTATATGTATATATTGTTTGAGTACATGTTTTATAGTAGTTAGCCTTAGACTTGTCATATATATTGTAATGTTATTTTTATACTAGCGCGGTACATAATTATTGGGGCTCGTTCCCTCTGCTGCTTTTCTGGGAGGTTTACACTAGATTGTTTTTTTCCATGAAATATTTGTGCTCTGCGGTATGTAATAATGCGTTACACGAGACACTAGAATAAGTGTAATAATGCGTTACACGAGACACTAGAATAAGTGTAATAATGCGTTACACGAGACACTAGAATAATTGTAATAATGCGTTACACGAGATACTAGAATAAGTGTAATAATGCGTTACATGAGACACTTGGAATAATTGTAATAATGCGTTACACGAGACACTAGAATAAGTGTAATAATGCGTTAAATGAGACGCTTGGAATAATTGTAATAATGCGTTACACGAGACACTAGAATAATTGTAATAATGAGTTACACGAGACACTTGGAATAATTGTAATGCGTTACACGAGACACTAGAATAATGTTCTATTCATATGTAGGTTGGGGCAGTGCTCGCAGTTTTCCTGTGTTATTGATGGATTTGCGCTCGTAGGATTTATTTTTGGTCTGAATGTATGGCGTGCACTTTATATACTGACGCTCTAGTGTTACCTCAGGGTTTTCTGGAGGAGATGAGGCCGTATTGCGAGCGGCAGAATTGTCTTTGCAGAAATGGCGACGTTCCTCCATGTTGTCACTGGCTCCTAGCGAGCTGGGAGGCGGCTTTTCCTGTCATCGTTGACGCATCTCACAATATGGCCGTCAGGGCGTTCAGCTTGTTAATGCTGTTGGTGTCGGACGCCTGCATATAATTTAATATAATCATATTTTTGGATTGTTGCACTTGTATGAATGCTGGGAGCCGGTGGCGGTATTATGGTGTCTTTATACGGTTCCGTATTTTTTCCGCAGTGGGCGTGGCGTCCTTTCTGCTGTATTTAATCACATTGAGCACTTTGACGTTCAGGAAACTATTTACCTTCAGTGTTATATTTGTAGTTGTGGTGAATCGCGCCGCGCAGCTGCTATCGTTGGCGATATACTCGTGTCGTATCTATGTGCTGCTGTATCCGGGCTTACGGGATGAGCAAAGCGTTCTAGAACTGTACTTAGGAGAGGTCACGTTTCTGCTGCCCGGAGCTGACAATCCATCATGGCGGAATTATGTGCGTTGCCGGGAGCCTGTGAAGAGCACTGGAGCATAATGATAATAATAATAATGACGTTCTATATAGACATTATTGATGTATTTATGCATTGTCACATAGTGCCACCTCCTTAGACTTGAATCACTCGTGGGATCTCACGTTTTCTGTGTGATCAGTGTTGTGTAATGATTGTACGTTCTTCATGTATTATGTAGCAGACTGTTCCATCGCTTCGGTTCCAGGGATAATAAGAGCCGTGGTTTGTTGCTGGGGTATATGCGTGACGTGATCATGTTACTGGTCCGTTACTCCTCCGCGTGACATCTGTGTGGGGCATTATGGGCTTTTAAGGCCATCGCCTGTCACCTGCGCACAACAGAAGCAGACATTTTGTTGCTGAACCAGGAATAGTCCGGATTCATTCCCACCAATGTCTTGGTCATGTTCCAGCAGTCTTGGTGATGTCACTGGCTCCTGGTGACGTGATTGGCTCCAGTCTCCGTAAAGTCACTGGCTCCTGGTGACGTGATTGGCTCCAGTCTCAGTGATGTCACTGGTTCCTGGTCATGTGATTGGCTCCAGTCTCAGTGATGTCACTGTAACCTCGGTGATGCTGTAGTCTTGGCGATGTCACTGTAGTTAAGCAAGTTACTCATAAACAGCTCACAAAATGGCCGCCTCTGTTGTGTTTCTGAGGCAGTGTAATGAGTAATTCCCAGGTGTAGCCGTTATATTCCTACATCTCAATTTGCCTCCAGGGAAATCTGTTGTACGATTGTTTTTAGTGTTTGTACTGCCAAATTTTATTTATGACTGTAGCCGTCTAGGTGTTCATTCTGTCCGCTACCTGTCACGGGAGGAGATTAGCGCCTCCCTGCGTGTGACGTATGAGGGGGGTGCGTGGTACGCGGTGGCGGATTGGTCTGTTCTCCCGTGTTGTACCCTTGTTGTGTTCCTCACAATCTCTCGCTCTGTTCTGTCTCATGCTCTGTAATGTTTTTGTTTTTCCTGTTTTGGCTTCTTTTAAGTTAATAAATGAAATCTGACATTTTTTTCTGGTTTCTGAGTTCTTTATTTTTTTCGCTGGATAGATCCCCATAGAATGACAACACATAGGAATTCTCTGCCCTGCCCATAGGGGCAGCACTGGTTTACACACACAGAATGGGACACACGGAGGTCATCTCTGAGGAGAAGATCATTGTATATAGTAGGGGGTAAAATCGTGTATAATACCCTAGCAGGGGTCGCTGCCTCTGGGGCACATCTGGGATTCTGTAGCCTAAATGCCACAATGGCCGACGTCAGAGATGGCGTAGACACAGCGACCATTTTTATCGCCAAGGATTCCCCCTTACCGTGTACATATCCCCCAGTTATAATGTTACTCACACTTTGTCACCGTGTCTCATTGTTCTTTGCTTTTTGTGTGCGTTTGTCCTGTGTCCGTATTACACAATGGCGCCAGCCGCGCTTCCTCTCCGTCTCTGTGCGATTAGGTCACGTCCAGTAGTGGGATGTGAAACGTCCTTACATACAGACTGCTAGATGGGATATCGGGGGGTTACGGACTCCCAAAAACACAGAGGGGAAGGGAAGGGAAGGGTTCAGAGACTCTCCGGACTCCTATCATGACTGGCGGGGCTGTGAGACGACAAATCAGCAACTGATTGATCCATAAGGGGTCATGTTCTAGAGCGCTATACAGGGATTTATTATACAGCACTGTTATTGGGGAGAGACTAATGGTAACAGCGCCCCCTACAGCTGAAGCCTGAAAGGCACATTATCCAGGTATAAAAGTGTTTCTGATCTTACGCATTCACACACATCCTAATGATTGGACTCTTCCGTTTCCGCTTATTAGATGAAACACGAGAATAACGTTTTTGATGTTTAAGAATTCTAAATATTTGTAAATTCTGGGACCTGATGACTATAGAGCAGAGGAACTGCTGCCCCCCAGAGCTGACACTCTAATTCTCCATGTATTCATGCAGGCTTTCGTGTTGTGTTTCCAGGGACCAGCATGAACGGCGTGGAGGATCACAGCGCTGCCAAGAGGTTGCGAGCCACTCCGGAGCGCATCGAGCTGGAGAATTACCGGGTGTCCATGCAGCGGGAGGAGCTGGAGGAGGTCCCGGAGGAGACGCTGGCCGAGCACAACCTGAGCAGCCTACTGGACCAAGGGGGCGAGGAGGAGGAGGAGGCGGGGAGCAGGTGACCATGGGGAGCATTGTGCCATCTACTGGCTGTGAGAGGAATTACACCCGATCAGTAATTGCAGTCTTTAAATGTCCACCTGATAAGAGACAGGACTTACAGCTCTCACTATGTCATGTGATGGGGAGAGACAGAGCTCAGAGCTGTGTTCCCAAGCCTCTCTGATCACTATAGAGGATAATACTAAAATATAAGACTGGCTTTAATCCATGTTTTTATGGGTTTATGTCAATCCTCACCTGGTAATGGGTTCTGAGACGTCCGTGTTACCATGGCAATGGCATACCCAGAAGCCTTTGCTACTAAAATTGGGGGCTTGTCAGCAGCGAGACGGAGCTCAGGAGCGCCGCAGTCGTTATTGCCCCGTGCTCAGGGTCTCGGCCCAGTGACTGTGTATTCGGGGTAAGTGATGGCGTTGTTCTGTCTCCACACAGCAGCTCGGAGTCTGAGATGGAGGAAGACGAGGAGGACCAGCCGCCGCCCTCGGATCTTGGCGGGGTGCCCTGGAAGGAGGCGGTAAAAATCCACGCCAAGCTGAAGGGGAAGAACGAGGGCGAGGCGGTGGCAGAGGAGGCGCTGGAGGTGGGTGACAGTGAGGAAGAGGAAGAGGAGGAGGACGAGGAGGAGGCGTCCAGTGAAGGTGGGTCCCATACGTTATATAGTCCCCTGGTCCCTTATATAGTGGTGACATTCATTGTGTGAGGACAGAACCAGCCTTAAAGAGAACGCAGCCAATCCAGTCACTCTGTGACAGTGACATCACTGATTTGGAGTTCAATGATTGGCTGTATTCTAATGGATGTCTGGTTCAGTGACAACGTCTGGTGATGTCATTAGCTGTGTGATGCACTACTGTGCCCCGGTGCCCATACTCGTGCCCTCACCCCGGTACCCATACTCCTCTATCTATACTCATGCCCTCACCCTCGTGCCCATGCTCCTGTATCTATACTCATGTGCCCCTTACTCCTGTACCTATACCCTGATGCCCGTGCCACACTTTATTGCTATCTCGACCTCCTCTCCCCTGTGAAACCCCCATGCAGCGTTTGATACATGTATATTATATATAATGGTCCCCCGTGAAGTGTGATAGATGTATATTATATATAATGGTTCCCCTGTGCAGCGTGTGATAGATGTATATTATATATAATGGTCCCCAGTGCAGCGTGTGATAGATGTATATTATATATAATGGTCCCCCGTGCAGTGTGTTACATGTATATTATATATAATGGTCCCCCGTGCAGTGTGTTACATGTATATATTATATATAATGGTCCCGTGCAGTGTGTAATGGTCCCCCGTGCAGTGTGTGATAGATGTATATTATATATAATGGTCCCCCGTGCAGTGTGTGATAGATGTATATTATATATAATGGTCCCCCGTGCAGTGTGTGATAGATGTATATTATATATAATGGTCCCCCGTGCAGTGTGTGATAGATGTATATTATATATAATGGTCCCCCGTGCAGTGTGTGATAGATGTATATTATATATAATGGTCCCCCGTGCAGTGTGTGATAGATGTATATTATATATAATGGTCCCCCGTGCAGTGTGTGATAGATGTATATTATATATAATGGTCCCCCGTGCAGTGTGTGATAGATGTATATTATATATAATGGTCCCCCGTGCAGTGTGTGATAGATGTATATTATATATAATGGTCCCCCGTGCAGTGTGTGATAGATGTATATTATATATAATGGTCCCCCGTGCAGTGTGTGATAGATGTATATTATATATAATGGTCCCCCGTGCAGTGTGTGATAGATGTATATTATATATAATGGTCCCCCGTGCAGTGTGTGATAGATGTATATTATATATAATGGTCCCCCGTGCAGTGTGTGATAGATGTATATTATATATAATGGTCCCCCGTGCAGTGTGTGATAGATGTATATTATATATAATGGTCCCCCGTGCAGTGTGTGATAGATGTATATTATATATAATGGTCCCCCGTGCAGTGTGTGATAGATGTATATTATATATAATGGTCCCCCGTGCAGTGTGTGATAGATGTATATTATATATAATGGTCCCCCGTGCAGTGTGTGATAGATGTATATTATATATAATGGTCCCCCGTGCAGTGTGTGATAGATGTATATTATATATAATGGTCCCCCGTGCAGTGTGTGATAGATGTATATTATATATAATGGTCCCCCGTGCAGTGTGTGATAGATGTATATTATATATAATGGTCCCCCGTGCAGTGTGTGATAGATGTATATTATATATAATGGTCCCCCGTGCAGTGTGTGATAGATGTATATTATATATAATGGTCCCCCGTGCAGTGTGTGATAGATGTATATTATATATAATGGTCCCCCGTGCAGTGTGTGATAGATGTATATTATATATAATGGTCCCCCGTGCAGTGTGTGATAGATGTATATTATATATAATGGTCCCCCGTGCAGTGTGTGATAGATGTATATTATATATAATGGTCCCCCGTGCAGTGTGATAGATGTATATTATATATAATGGTCCCCCGTGCAGTGTGTGATGTATATTATATATAATGGTCCCCCGTGCAGCGTGATAGATGTATATTATATATAATGGTGTAATGGGCCCCCGGGAGCACGAGGAATATGATTTCATGGATTTCTTCTGTCATTAAACCTTCCATCTCATCTCTATCTCTCTGTCCCTCTCTCTGCTTCTCTCATCCCCCCCCGGGGCCGGGATGGGGTGACCCCTCCCCCTCTCTGGTGTAGAGGGTGAGTATTGCCCCTGGGAGAGGGAGCTTCAGCAGGGTCTGTGGCTGCAGCGTATCTCTGATGAAGACACAGTTGGTACATTTAAAGGTATCCCGCTGCCCCTCCCAAGGTTACTAACCCAGGATAGCTCTTACACCACTGGTGCCCTCCAGGGGGCGCCGTCTCTGTGACTCTGCGTATGAGGGACGTGGGTCCTGGCGCTGAATTCGGAGCAACGAGAATAAAACTTTTTATTGGAACTTTCCGTTTAGTGTTCACTCGACTCTAAATAGCAAAATAACACGGAGCCGCGTGATAGTAAAGAGATATTCCCTCAGCGTGGTATAACCCCGGGGATTTATTTATGTATTGCTCCTAATTCAGCATCGTCACGCTGTCGTCCTGTGTGATAGACGCCGCGTAACGCACCTGGGCTTTTCCGCTGCTCATCGCACACAGCGGTGTAAGACTTATCTGAGTGCATGTCGCTGGTGTCCGCTATATAAGGACTTTACCTGCATGATCCAACGCCAGCGCAGAATCCCCTTTACGCTCAGCGGGAAGAGGCGGGGCAGCATTGTGCATGGCATATGCTGTGACTCCGCCTACATGGTGCGATCGCACTTCCCTGGTGTATAGGATAGTCCCGAGCTTCGTGGTGTTAGGGGTACACAGGTCCTGCCACAGGCCTCTAAGTCCAGTTACCCAAAGTCTGTTCAAGCGGGGTGGAGAGTGGTTCTGTAACCAATAGCAACAGCTCACTGTCCACTGTGGGGTGAGGCCTGTTGTGATTGGCTTCCAGGAGACGAGGTGCATGTACTGAGCGTTCTGCTTCTCTAATGTCACGTACTGGCTGCGTAATATACGTATTACTATGGCGTCTGCCGCCGCCTCGCTGGTTCATAGACCAGAACTGCAAGTGTCCTCCACCCCCTGTTATTGCACTACAAGTACCAGCATGCTGGCCGCTGTCCTCTGCAGTCACAGCCGCCTCGGGCCTGGTACCAGCCATGTACAGTAAAAAGCTGCTATACACCCTGGCGCTGATTAACCATTACACTGCTGTGCCTTAACCTAACACCTGTCTAATCTCCAACTCTGTGTAACTCTGC
>WWET01001168.1:37940-53078 GCA_011038615.1 Limnodynastes dumerilii
TGTTACAGATAGAATGGTGTAGTGTGTTACTGGTAATGGCAGTGTTGCTGGATATTCTCTATCCTGTGTGTATGTTACCGATAGAATGGTATAGTGTGTTACTGGTAATAGTAGTGTTGCTGGACATTCTCTATCCTGTGTGTGTGTGTTACAGATAGAATGGTATAGTGTGTTGCTGGACATTCTCTATCCTGTGTGTTTGTTACAGATAGAATGGTATAGTGTGTTGCTGGACATTCTCTATCCTGTGTGTGTATGTTACAGATAGAATGGTGTAGTGTGTTACTGGTAATGGCAGTGTTGCTGGACATTCTCTATTCTGTGTGTATGTTACAGATAGAATGGTATAGTCTGTTACTGAGTAATGGCAGTGTTGCTGGGGCATTTCCTTTCCTGTGTTTCTGTTGCTAGCAGAATACCCCCCTGGCCTTTTATGCACCTGTTTGCATTAACCTATAAATTGATTGAGCAACTTCCATTTTATGTATAAACAATATTTAATTAAGGAACACAAGTGAATGTTGTAAATGGTGATCCGGCTAAAATTGTGTGTATTTAGTTCACTGAACAGGTGTCTCCATATTGCTGTTATTCAGACATTACAGCCAATCTCTGAGCCTCTCCTGCCTGGTATCACTCCTTGGAATGAATCCATCTCCCTCCGGACAGATGGAATTTACAAGGAAGTTGCTTGGTAGTGAGGTGCTGTGTCATGTAGGTCAGAGGAGCGGGATGTTCACAGATAAGAATGATCCTTTGCAGCATCCACACCATCCCATAATCTGATAAGGTCACATAAATCAGGAACCACTCTCTTCCTCCTATGTCCTATCTCTGACTGATCATTACCAACTCCCAGCATGGAGTATCGGAGAAGGCAGCTACAAGACTGCACTGTGTGCTGAGAGCAGATAAGTTTTATGTTTTTTCTCCCCTCTCAGCTTAGATCTTAGTCTTTTAGACTGCGATATGCAGATTACATACAATAGCTACTACGCATGCGCAGTAGCTATTGTTCATTGAATTACGTCCGTCTATGGAAGACGGACTTAGTTCTGGATCTACCCCAATGTCACTATATTCATCTTGGCTATTTAAATTCATTATACTGTGACTTTGAAACCATAGTTTTTATTTCTGTATCTTGGATTGCACAGTTCACTAACATACTGGGCTTTTGTGTGAACAAGACATAGGGCCGGATTCATACCTAAGAGTGAGCTAGATGCGGACAGAACCACACCTAACTCACTGATGCAGCCTGTAAACCGCCCCCTGTTTTCAGGTATCTTGTGGCACTTAAGAGTGCCATAGGACTACCTTACCAATGATCGGGCGTCCGTAGGAACAGCGTAGGGACACTGGAGGGGGCGTCCCCCTAGCGTCCCTACATTAAAGGTTAGTGAAGGTGGGTGGGGGGAGGTAATATAATGAGGGAGGGCTTAGCGGTAGTACCCATTGCTTGCGCCGGCTGAAGTTAGGGTAGCCTTCAACCAGCGTAAACAATGGGAAATACGCCCGCACAGGGGGAGGGTCGGGGAGAGTGGACGCCGATACGCTGTGCTTTAGTAAGCACAGCGCATCGGCGTAGGTCTGGATCAGGCCCACATTGAGTAAAAATCAGCTTAAGTCTGGCACTGTTATACTAAACAACATTACAGTGTTACAGCCAGAGGACCTTTGCGGCTGTCTGCTGCGTACCACCTGACAGAGGTACGCGTACCACTGATGGTACGCATACCATGGGTTGAGAACCCCTGGTTTACAGTATGACTCAATTTATAAAGCACGGTGTGTGCAGTACATATTTGTCCAGTAGTTACACAAGAAAAAAAAAGTGTTGACTCAAATATATAAATTTATTAATAAAATAGACACCGTAAACATAGGCCAAGGAGAAAAAAGGAGACAAAGGAGGAAGGATGTGCGAGTAGTACATTGTGAGTGATTAGGACAAGCCTTTAGGCTTAGCAGGTAGCTATGTGAGATGACTCTCATTTTGGTTAACATGTGACTTACAGAAAAAATGGCTGTGGACTCACAAACATTCCTAGCTTTTTAGAAAACAATCTTGGGCTGTTCATCCAGGAGAGGTGATAATGTTTGGTCTAATTTGAGTACAGGGTAGCTCTTAAGAATAGTAATAAAAGGGACAGAGGGCCTGATCCAGACCTACGCCTGCCGTACTAGCTACGGCGGGCGTAAGCGTAAGATCAGCTGAAAAGCCGATCTGCGCATGCGCCGGGCAAATGTTGCCCGGCGTAACTACGGCAACGCCCGATCAACGATACTACACTGAGGTTAGAGCAGGGAGGGTAATGAGGTTGGGAGGGCGGCGTTATCATACTAACGCTGCCGTCCCAGCGTATTTACAGTCCCTTACACCGGCTGAAGTTAGGGTAGGCTTCAGCCAGCGTAAGGGAGTGTAAATACGATAGGGCAGGGGGAGTGTCAGGGGTAGTCCCACGATGTAACGCTGAGCGTTAGTACGCTCAGCGCTACATCGTAGGTCTGGATCAGGCCCAAAATCACCCCCATATTCAATTTGCTTATCTTTAAATTTTTTTATGGAACTTGTTAAAATCTAATATCTATCTATTGTTAATGTCCTATTATAAGCTCTGTCCACCAGCCCCTCCTTTTTCTGTACAGTGACCAATTATAAAAATGATGAAGTCCTTCCTAAATTGTAAAAGTAAATTCATTATATTTTTTTTCATGTTGCTGTGGTATCAGTATGTTGGCAGAATGGTGAGAACATTTGGCACACGCTTTATGGAACAGTATCACAACATACTAAGAGACAGCACACTACATTCTTGACATAAACAGGAAAAACATGGGGGACATATTATTTAGGTTATTACTGTTAAGATAATTGAACAAGTGACATGCACTTTGAGGGTGGGACACCGCTTTGCCTCTCTCTGTAGGAGGGAGTTATTTTGGATTTTCTGCCTTGACACTTTGGACCTGATTCACACTTAAGAATTCTTATGATTTTAGGTGCGTATATTTAAGAATGGATGCACTGCGCATGTGTAGTAACTTTTATACGCTATTTGCGTTGGACTTAAGTTTGCAAATTCCGTGCTTATACACTATGAACTTAAAATCGTAGTAACATACGCAAAAATGGGCGTTCCATGCATAATGAACTCAGCAGATACGAAGATTTGGGTGGAGAGAGGCATTAAAATGACCAAATGAAGGCGCGGTTATGCAGTTAAGTTCCTAAGTAGACACCCTATGCATTCAAATGCAAACCTACAGTTAAGGGAGCCATATGGCACTCGTATTAGTTGCGTATATTTAGGAACATATCACGTTCTTAAGTGTAAATCAGGTCCTTTCTACCCAATGAGTCCATTGAGCTCAATGACTTTTAACTGTATTGGCTAGCATTGTCTACCACTGTCTTACGATATGTTTGGTTTTAATATACATAAGTTGACAACATAATCTTCATTACCGACCTGATGATTTAGGGCCTGATCCAGAGCTATGCTACGGCCAGCGTAGCTCTAATGCACTCCCCCGACACTCCCCTTGTGACTGGCGTAATTACACACTGTTTCGCCGGCTGAAGGCTACCCTAACTTTAGCCGGCATAACAGAGTTTAATTACGCCAGGAACTCGGTGTCGGCCGTAGTTCAGGATCAGGCCCATAGTGGGTATAGGGTGCACTTTTGACCTACATATATTTTGTATACATTTGTGTGGGTGTGTTTGGTTTTCCTTTGGGATTTCCAAATAACTACTGTATTTTTTTTAAATCAGGTTTTTTTTTGGTGGTTGAATTGGCAGCTTCCCTTAATAGGAAGCGCTACAGAGTAAGCGTTTCTTCATTTTGTAATTTTATAAGAAAGTATGATACCAAAAGGCTGAGGACATAATTGATAAAATATATTGGTGCCTAAATGACAAATGTAGAATGCCTCTTAAAATCACTGCATAAATATGTAAATAATAACAAAAACCCTTAAAATATATATGGATTTTGGGTTTGTGTCTACTCTACATGATATGCAAAGTGGTACTCGACATGAATCCATAGTGGGTAACTGATACGTCCCAAAAAAGGTTGAGGGCCGCTTGTTTAGAACACAAGTATTTTCTTTTCAAAACTCCTTGGTATTTCTCTCAGTTCTGGACTGAACGATTCAACAAGAACTTTTTTTTATTCTATGCTTGAAGAACCTCCAATAGGTACAAAATACTCTCTTCCTGAGCTTTCAATAATCAGTTACTGTAGTATAGAAGAGAAAAAATATTTTAAAACATCCTCTAAGTCATTAAAACCAGGTTTGCGTGCCACAGCAACAGAGCACTTTTTGTCCGGAGAAACGGTTCATATGAAACGAGGCTGAAGTTGGCTTCTTATTCGGCCAGCTTCTTATTCAGACTCCAGCTTCTTATTCAGACTCCAGCTTCTTATTCAGACTCCAGCTTCTTATTCAGACTCCAGCTTCTTATTCAGACTCCAGCTTCTTATTCAGACTCCAGCTTCTTATTCAGACTCCAGCTTCTTATTCAGACTCCAGCTTCTTATTCAGACTCCAGCTTCTTATTCAGACTCCAGCTTCTTATTCAGACTCCAGCTTCTTATTCAGACTCCAGCTTCTTATTCATTATATGTTATTTTAAAATAAACAAATGTAGTGCAAAAAAATTAGAACTTTGTAGATAATTAAAATATTAGTTCTTGCACACATTTTCATTTTATTTTGATTTGGCAAGTAAGATTTTGGGCATGAAATAGGGTGGTAAAGTGGGCACAGACACTAAATTTGACCATTTTGAATAAGTAGCTGCAGTTTTGCAAGGGTTATATGGTATTGGGCAATACATTTTACACTTGGAATCAACAGAGGGTGGTCACAGATTTATTTCTGTATACATATTAGGAGACTTTATTCTTGTTAAACAAAAACTGAAATATATATATATATATATATATATATATATTTTTTTTATTTTTTATTTTTTATTCTAGAATTGTTCATGTTTTAATTGATAGTAGTGAGATGCTGGTTTAATAAAGACACCTGTGGCTAATAAATAGTGTTGCTATTTAATATTTAAATCCGACTATGGAGCACACTCTTTGAAAAAAAACTTTCAAGAGAAACGCGTCAGTGTGCTTACTGTGCTTACCTATCCCAGCCGTTACTGTGCAAGACTGCACTATTAGTACTTTATTCCAACAGTAACAGTAATTTATTTTTATAGTAAAACAGCATTGTACTATTCATCTGATTGATCTACTACTACTATTGATCTATGTCCACAATACTCAAGGTCCCCTAGCACCAACAGAGAGTATGCAGTACTATAAGTTGCATTTGGGACACTTCGCAGTAGTAGTTGTGCTTTAACTGACCCTGGGCAAGATCGTTGGGGAGACTACATAAGTCCGGATGAACTTTTGCGTTGGAGCCGTGAGAATACTGGAGCAAGTTAATGCCTGAACCCCAGTGCTATTTTAGTACCTACAGTGAGTGTGTGGGACTCTCAACTACATTGGGAAATATTTTTACAACAATACCTGTGCTCCACTTGGTATCAGAGCTTGTTTAAACCCTAGGAGACTGCCCCACTACAGCCTGTGGGAGTGACTTCATTGTCCGATGAACATCTGTGTTGAAGCTGCAAGGCTCACACTAACACCAGAGCAAATTACCATGTAAATCCCAGCGTAAGGGTCGCTCTCATATTTTTTATTCTCCAGTATTATAATGCCTTACCATCTTTACCCACTCTTACTATTTCGGACATTCCCTTTTTGTCATAGACTTGGATTTATTTAGTGCCCACCCAGTTACATATTTGCCTCTACCAGGGCCATAACTAAGGGTGGGCGATAGGGGTGTTCGCCCAAAACACAAAGTCGAAGTGGGGGGGCAGTAAGTTAATTATTAAGGTTAAACTGGTTACTAATTCAGGGTTGGGGGCACTATTTTCTCTTTTTGCCCCTGCTGCTAAAATTTCTAGCTACGTATTTGGCCTCCACCATTATTATCCATAGACTTCTGAAGAGACTTTGGATGTATAATAGCGGGATATGGTATTGCACTGGTTTAGTTTGACTATTATTATTTTTTTTTTAGCCTTTTATGTTAACTGTGTCTATTATAATGTAATAAATTTATATCTTTGAATCAGTGCTTCTGATTTTTTCTTCTTGTGTTTTTTCGATTATGAAGTGGTGTTCTCCCAGTAAGCAGCGACTCAGAGAGACAAATTAGTACAAAATTATTCATTCACATAGTTGTTATAATACCAGCGTCTCATTATTGATTAATATTTGTTCCTTTTGGGGAGATCCAAGTGCCGGATTTTGAGTGATTGTTTTTTTTCTAGTTGTCCAATAGTTAATGTGCCTCTAATCTGGTTCAAGTTTTATTGCTGATCAATGTTGATTATGTTACAAACATGAATTATATTAGTCACCAAATCTATAAATAACTAAAGCAGAAATGAAATCATAATTAAACTATTATATTATACTGTACATTTCAGGCTGACTTTAAAGATAAACATTGACACAATGTTAAAGGAAATACATTTCAGCATTTCAATATAAAGTTGATTTTTTTTGGTTAACAATAAGATGGTTAGACAGATATTATTACAGGTCAAGTATCAATATTCCCACCTGTGGTCCAGACTGTAGCAGAATATCAGAAATGTTCAACAATGTCTCTGTATCATTTAGTAGTAGCTAATTAGAAATAAAAACAAGAAGTATTAGCATTATACCAGTATATTTACTTAAATATATTAAAAGAAACATTATTTCTTAACAAAAGCAAGTAAATACTTACATCTTGCAATGATACCAGAGGCCCAGGTGGGCCAGGAGGGCCAACAATACTCTGCCCATCTCTTCCTCTCTCACCCTGCATGGAAAATTGTGTGGTTAATACAGAGCCAGAATTGAAAGATGTATACTCAGTCACTGCAGCTTGGTATGGAGCTGTCCACCAGCTTTTTGGATGGTATTCACATAATCTATCACTACAGATCGGTCTGTCATATTCTTAACATAAGGCGGAAGTCCTTGGTCCCGATATTAGCTTTTGCTAAATGTTCATTTACCAATCACAAGTGGAGGAGAGCTACTGTACATATGTGCACAGGAGGTATTTAAATTTTACAGTAAGTGCATGTTAGGGTTCTTACACCTTATACAGACTTACAACCCCAGTATAAGTAAGGACATAAAATATAAGTAGGATACACAGATCAGAAATACATTAATGCAAAGGGAGTAGTTTCCCTTCTTATGCATGGAAGACTGGATACAGCAGAGTTCTGCCATTGTATCACTGCTGCCACTGTATGTGCAGCATTATCGTAGGTGTGTATCCAGAGATTTTTAATAGTGGTTTGCAGAGTGAGGTTTAGGTCCGGTTCTAATGATCACTAGGAACCATCAGCCATTTAATGATGGAGTCAGACTTCAGGACTGGAAAGAGCATATAAATAATTTTAAAGAAGTTTATAAGAGATTTTAAATTTATACCATATTTGGCCACCATTATAGTCAAATATTCTGATACTGACCCCAGCACTGCATAAGAACTCTATACCAACTACAGCATGGTCCCAACATCCAATTTTAACCGCAGCTTAGTTATTCTATCTAGTTATCTATCTATCATAGGTTAGGGTCCCTGTCAGAACCTTGACCCCAGGAGCCTGTTTTGAGCTTTCCACTGGATGGATATGGAAGTTAGCCGTGGCAGTTATCAGTATGGCAATTTCCACCTGTTATCAATCACATCCTGATTTCGGAGGGACTGTCCTGATTCATGGACACAAAAGGGGTGAAACTTATGGAAAAGAGGATGTAATGTAAACAAATAAGGTCAGTGGTGTATAGAGTTTAACTAGAAACAATGTAAAAGTAAATATAAAACTGAACTGAAAGGAAAGCTTGGGATTAGGGTTAATGATGACACTCCAAAAACAAAAACCACACTGTGCAGCCACCTTGTGGGTCTGTTGGAAGAGCTGCTAATTAATTTTTAATTTGATCATTTACTAACTTGAAGATTTAAACCTGAGCAATTCTGGCACCCAGCTGGGTACTTCAGATAATTTCTATATGTACAATAATTACATATCAGACTCACCTTTTCTCCTTGATCACCCTTTTCACCTTTCTTACCCTAAAAGACGGCACATACAAAGAAACTTATGTAAATTTATCAATGAAAATTTCTGTACATATAGTTATAACAATCCGATCCTAAGTACAATATGATTTATTTTTAGGCTAGCAGGTTAAGGAGACTGAAACATCTGACTATGCGGAAGAGTGTCACAATGCACTTTTTCAAGTAAAATTGCATGGTGTCAATAAAAAAAATAAAAATAAAGCACTTAGACTTAAGAAGGAGCTTTAAATTAAATGAAGAAAGTTACTTCTGGGCTAAACCATGTTGATTGCAGGGTTGAGAGGTGATATTTCCTATCTCAAGTCTAAGTAACAGTTAAAAAGTAAAGCTGGTCAGTATTTGCGTGAAGTAAATTATTCAAAGATATATCTCTGCATGCAAAGTATACAATTAATTTGACTCCCCTTGAAATCAACATGGTTTTGTCCAGGTATAACCTTTCCCTCTTAATTTCAAGCTTTTAAGTCTAAATTATGTCCCAAGGCTCTAGTGCTCGTTACAATGGGGGAAGGAGGGGTGAGACATATGCATTTTTTCTATTACCATTTGCATTTTTCCTGATGCCCTGAATACATAGAAAATTGCAAGAATAAGTACATACATAATGCAGCAATTATATTAAGCAAATAAACAACCAAGCCGTATAAGTCTATTGAAAATCTGCAACATACAGTCCAACAGGTTGGCTAGCTGGATGTTCACACCTTGTATGTTTAGTGATAAGCTATTATAAATGCAAAACACATTATTGTGTGATTTTGTGTTACTTCCAATTACAGTGCATCCGGAAAGTATTCACAGTGCATACAATTACAGCCTCAAGTCTTTTTGAATATGATGCCACATGCTTGGCACACCTATCTTTGGGCAGTTTTGCCCATTCCTCTTTGTAGCACCTCTCAAGCTCCATCAGGTTGGATGTGAAGCGTCGGTGCACACACATTTTTAGATCTCTCCAGAGATGTTCAATCGGATTCAAGTCTGGGCTCTCAGATTCAAGTCTGAGCTCTGGCTGGGCCACTCAAGGATATTCACAAAGTTGTCCTGAAGCCACTCCTTTAATATCTTGTCGGGTGTGTGCTGGTCGTTGTTCTGCTGAAAGAAGAACCGTCGCCCCAGTCTGAGGTCAAGAGCCCTCTGGAGCAGGTTTTCATCCAGGATGTCTCTGTAAATTGCTGCATTCATCATTTCCTCTATCCTGACTAGTCTCCCAGTTCCTGCCGCTGAAAAATTGGTATTGGTCTGGTGATGAGCGGTGCCTAGTTTCCTCCAAACATAACGAATTCAATCTTTGTCTCATCAGACAAGAGAATTTTGTTTCTCATGGTCTGAGAGTCCTTCAGGTACATTTTGACAAACTCCAACCGGGCTGCCACTCTGCAGCAATCCACCAATCAGACCTGTATGGTAGAGATGGTTGTCCTTCTGGAAGGTTCTCCTCTCTCCATAGAGGAATGCTGTAGCTCTGACAGAGTGACCATCGGGTTATTGATCACCTTCCTAACTAGGGCCCTTCTTCCCTGATCGCTCAGTTTAGACGGCCGGCCAGCTCTAGGAAGAGTCCTGGTGGTTCCGAACTTCTTCCATTTATGAATGATGGAGGTCACTATGCTCATTGGGACCTTCAAAGCAGCAGATATTTTTCTGTACCCTTCCCCAGATTTGTGCATCGAGACAATCCTGTCTCGGAGGTCTACATACAATTCCTTTGACTTAATGCTTGGTTTGTGCTCTGACAAGTGTGGGACCTTATATAGACAGGTGTGTGCCTTTCCAAATCATATCCAATCAACAGAATTTACCACAGTTGAACTTCAATTAAGCTGTAGGAACATCTCAAGGATGATCAGTGGAAATAGGGTGCACCTGAGCTCAATTTTGAGCTTAATGACAAAGGGGTAGATCCAGAACTACGTCCGTCTTCCATAGACGGACGTAATTCAATGAACAATAGCTACTGCGCATGCATAGTAGCTATTGTACTTAATCTGCATATCGTTTTGATACGTAGATTGCGTATATGCGGTCTAAAAGACCTCATATAAGCAATCTATGTATCGAATCGATACGCAGATTACGTACAATAGCTACTACGCATGCGTAGTAGCTATTGTTCATTGAATTACGTCCGTCTATGGAAGACGGACGTAGTTCTGGATCCGGCCCAAAGGCTGTGAATACTTATGTACATGTGATTTTAGTTTTTGATTTTTAATAAATTTACAAAAATCTCCCAAAAACTTTTTCACGTTGTCATTATGGGGTATTGTGTGTAGCATTTTGAGGGAAAAATTAATTTATTCAATTTTGGAATAAGGCTGAAACATAACAAAATGTGGAAAATTTGAAGCGCTGTAAATACTTTCCAGGTGCACTGTATATGATGGAGACACATATCAACACTTTTACAGCCAAGGCTGGTTGACAAGTAGCATGGTTCCCTTTGATTTTAAGGTAACCAGCTCTAGACTTTAGCAACATGGGCTTGTGGAAGCACAAAGAGAGAACTTGCAGTATAGGGTGTCCCTGCCATGATTCCAAACAGCACTTGGCCAGTTTCAAAAAGACCTATTTACACTGTCGCCTTCTATTCCTAGGTACACACAGCCATTGGTGTCACAGGGGATGCAGGGTGTTCAGACGGCACTGGGTTTGAGAGGGGGTGATGGAGCCTCCACTCCGTCAACCCCGCCAGCTGAGAAGAGAGTCAGTGCAAGGCACTGTCAGCATCAGATGTCACAGCTCCTCTGCAGACACTTCCTCCCACCTGAGTGACCTGTGTGACCCCAAGGTCATGTCAACATCATTCAGTGAGCAGAGAGCCATGAATGAGAAGAAGAGCAAACAGAGATTCAGGAACCAGCCAGCTGAGACAAGGTAATAGACAGAAAACATGTAAGGAGGCTGTAGTGATGGCTCGGACAGACAAGTGGGGCTACAATGATGGTTGGGGCATACAAGTGGGGACTACAATGATGGCTGGGAGGTACAAGTGGGGGCTACAATGATGGGTGAGGCATACAATTGGGGGCTAGAATGATGGCTAGTAAAAAAAAAAAGGGGAGCTACAATGATAGCTGGGACATACAAGTTGGGATTTCAATGATAGCTGGGACATACAAGGGGGGCATCAATGATGGCTGCTACATATAAGAAGGGGCTGCAATGATGGTTGGGACCAGGGCTAGACTGAGGGCCTTGTGGGTCTGGGGCTGAAAATGATCAAGGACCCACACTATGTAGTATGCTTTGGAGGAGAATATCAGTCCCTGACATTCATCCTTATGCACTGCAGTGGGAGGGCCTGCCGATCTACAGTGTGTGGGGGCCTGGGCCTGTAGTCCCATTAGCCCCATTGTTAATCTGGCCCTGGTTGGGACATATAAGAGGGGGCTGCAATTACAGTTGTAAACATAAGGGGGGGTTGCAGTGATGGCTAGGAGGCCTGGAGATCTGCAGTGGGGACCTATTTTCAGATAGAGGCCTGGGATTATAGTTCCATTAGCCCCATTGCTATTCTGGTCCTGGTTAGGACATATAAAAGGGGGCTGCAATGATGGTTAAGATCTATATGAGGTGCTGCAATGATGTTTGGGACATATAAGACGAGGTTGCAATGATGGTTGGAAACATAAAGGGGGCACTGCAAACAAGCCTAGAGAAAATACTACTAGGGATCCTCTCAAAACTCCAGGCTAAGTATACAAAAAAAATTGTCTTTCTAGAACTATAGGTACCAGCAACACCTGGTGCCTAAAATGGATGTCAGGACATGCTAATATTTGGATTAGCACAATTGTTACAATGCCCTGACATACAGAGTTTGTTGACACCTGTGGTTCTGGAAGAAAAGAAAAGAAAGTAATGGAGTAATAAGTAATAAAACAAAACACACTCCTATGAATTCACAGGTTACCTAAAGTAGTCCACAAACACCTGGGCTCTACAGAGAAATAAAACCCTTCCCTATTTCCCGATTAAAATGATAAGCAGACTGTTCTCTAGGGAACCCATAGCACTTATGATCCCAAATGATCTGTGCCACAATAATCTTCAGATAGCTCTAACATCTTAACAGTGTGTACTACCCCATGATGCTGCAGAATCATATGAACCAGCATTGCATTGTGGGATTTGGTTTTTGGAACAAGCAAGTGTCAGGAGAAAACTTGTGTGTACACATAAAAACTGTAGTGCTAATATAAATATTTCTTCAAGTTAAATTAAGAAAAAATAGATATCTACAATCGTATACCCAAACCACTTAATTTATTAAACTATATATAACTATAGTGGGTGCTAGGGGTGCAGTTGCTATGGGGAAACCATCCCCCCCTGCACTTATGTTTAATCCAATATACCTTATTAGAAGCTTCCCTGCAGCCCTGCTGAAGAAACAGTCTTCACATGCCATTTCTGGAGCTACTCACAAGGTAAGAAATATCACAGCTAGACTGTCAGTAACCCAGTGGGCCACCCATGAGGGAGATTCTGGTGGCCCAGAAACATCCCAAAAATTATTATTTAAGAAAAAAAACATTAACTTGAAAAGGGGACATGGCTTTATTGACTAGACAGACATACAAAAGGGTTTCCACCACAGGGCAGTTACCATAACAAGGGAGCAAGTTTCCACAAAAGTTTTACATGAAGTGACAGTGTGAGGGATTCATGTATCTATCAGTGTCACATACAGATAAACGTCATGCACATAGGCAGGGGTGATCAGCCAATTGGGTGACAAGGCTGGAGGGCTGATTAGCCAATAGGGTTACAAGGCTGCAGCCATTATTCTGCCACTCATACAAGTGCTAAGAGCCATTAACCCTTAGGGCCAGATTTATTAAGCTGCATGTTTGGAAAAATGGAGATGTTGCCTATAGCAACCAATCAGATTCTAGTTCTCACTTTCTTTTTACATCCTAGAGAATGTCAGCTAAAATTTGGTTAATTGCTATGGGCAACATTTCTCCACTTCCTCAAGCTTAGTAAATCTGACCCCTGGTCGTCCTATAGTGGCCTGGACAGGCTCAATTACAGCCAGTTTAAGTATATATATCGACCATCATCTCCAGCCACTTATGAAATTGATACTTTCCTTCTTGAAAGATACCATGGATGTCATTAAGTCCTTAGAAGGTATCACATGGAAAGACCACTATCGTCTGATCACTGCAAATGTTTCATCATTATACACGATAATTTTCACATCAAGATGGTCTAGGAGCAGCTAACCATTTCTTAGATTTATCCATGATAAATCAGGATAAGAGAGATTTTTAATGGCGTGTATGAAGTTTACCTTAACCAAAAATAATTTAAATTTTAATGGTACTTTTTACCTACAGTTACAGGGCACAGCCATGGGCACCAGTTTTGCTCCATGTTATGCCAACCTGTTCTTAGCCCTATGGGAACATAACACTCTTCATAATGCTGGAGCGGACCTGGTGCTATGGAGAAGATATATTGATGATGTCGTATTCATATGGGGGGGTCAGAAGAAAGCTTACAGTCCTTCTAAATCCTTCTGAATACCAATTCACATAACATCTCCCTAACATTTGACATCAGCCAACAACAAGTGAATTTTTTAGATCTCACTATTTATATTGAAGCAAATCAGATTTTAACAAATAATTACATCAAACCCACAGATACCAATTTGCACATATCCACCTCAAGTAATCATCAAAAATTGGTTGGTTAAAGGGTATCTCTAGGGAACAATTTCTAAGGGTCAGAAGGAACTGCACAAAAAATAAAGGTTGAGACAAAGAAGAAACATTTCGAAAGTAAGGGGTATGAACAACATGATTTAAATAGAGCCCTGAAAGAAGTAGGAGAAATAGATAGAATGTCGTTATTAAATAAAACAAAAACCAAAGACAATAATAGAGGTGAAATCATTTCATTTATCTCACAATTATTAGCAAACATTGGGACATATTAAAATGAGATGTGAAACTCTCCAAATATGTTGATAAACACCCTTCATTTATTTACACGAAAGATGCAAACCTTAAGACACATTTTATAAAATCAGCCTTTGTAGAAAAGACAGACCATCCATATATTAAGAGGAAATGGTTTTATCGTTGTGGGGATTGCACAATGTGCAAGAATTGCCCCAAAAATAGCTTAATGGGAAAAACCGAAAAGATTACTTCAAAGGTACAACAATCAAACACACCACATTGCATATATAATACTACAATGTTGCTGTGGCAAGCAATATATAGGTCTCAGATCTAGGCCACTTAAAATAAGGTGGGCAGAGCTTATATAAAACATCAGGAAAGGGGTCCTAACTCATGCTCTGCCCTCCCATTTCAAGAATTGTCACAATTGTGATCTCTCCTTTTTAACAAGTTTTGATGGTATCAGAATAGTTAAAGGCAACTGGTGGAAGGCAGATGGTGCTATCCAGTTAGCCAAGGCCGAAATGGAACTCATTTTTAATTTTAACACTTTGGAACCCTATAGCTTGAACCAAGACTTTGAAGTAAAGTGGTTCCTGTAGATATCCATTCATAAGGACTATCCCATTCCTCACCTTCAGTAATTATTGTCATACCACCCTAGTAAGGCCCAATCCCATCTGATCTTGGAAGCGAATCGGGGCTGGGCTTGGTTAGTACTTGGCTGGGAGACCACCTTGGAATACCAATTGTAGCGAATTGTAGTGAACATATGGATGTAGGGGAACCCATAAACTGTCATAATTTGGACCATTTTTGGTCACCTGTCCATTTCGGTCTTAAGCTAGGTGAAAAGGTAGCACCTGGAGACTATTTTCCCTGACATCTATTTAAGGAAGGACATTGGTTATTTAGTACTATGTCTATTTACCACATTTTTTTATTTTTTATTTTTATTATAATTTTTTTGATTTTCTATTTCTTACTTCAATCTATGAATATAATTTTCAAGTCACCCCGTCTGATTCTA
>WWET01001168.1:97216-119883 GCA_011038615.1 Limnodynastes dumerilii
TATATATATATATATTTCAATGTCTCAATTATAGGTAACCTTACCATGCTTTTCTTTGACCCCCATCAAGGTTAGGTAGTTAAAGTTAACATTTTAAATAATTCAGGTTGAATTATAAGCTATTTATTAAAGGGGAACTACATCAACCACTCCGGTTAACAATAACATTCGTTAGTTGGACTCACATTTAGGTGTTGGTGTCTTTGTTGTGTCTGTATGGTTATCACACATGTCATCACAGAGCTAATCCCTCACACATGCACAATTTTTTGAAGCATATGATGAAGGAAGGTCCTATATAGAAACTACCAGCGTCTTTAATTTCTATTTGTAAATACTTGTAAGTACTTTTTACATACTAAGTACTAACACTCTTCTTGAATTTTGGTCAATTAATGGGGAAACACTGGCCAGAAGGTGGAGGTAGAGAGTGCGATAATCGGACTTGCCCACACATTACACAATGTTGTCTCCTCTGGACAATAATCATTTAGGAATCCTGAAAGATCAGATTATCAGCCCAGAGCCTTTCTGGAACGATAATCTAAAGTTTCAGTAGTATACCACATACTAGATCGATTTTGTTCCAATCCGCTGTAATTGTTTGATTGGGCTGATAATCGCTTTAGTGTGTAGCCAACATTATTGTAAATGATGACTTTCCTTTCACATCAAGATACTCAGCGATACCTAGCATACAGTAAATGGCTTGCTTGCAGTAAATTAAAATTCAGGTAACACCAAGGATTTCACCATAGGATTTGAACTGTTACTACAGAACAACATAAAAGTAATATGCTCCACTACCCTTTTGAATTAGTAGAATGGATTGAATTTATATTCATATGAGTCTGCTCATTTTTGGCTGAATTATATTATTTCTTACATTTTGTCCAGATCCTCTGATATCACCACTTGATGAGCCTTCTGTATCATCTGCTCTCTAAGGAAATAAAAAGTTTAAGAGAAAATTAATATCACCAAGTGGTGTCACAAATACAATTACACTTTTTTTTATATATATTCTTTATTTATTTATTTAATACATCATACAAATAATAAATGATCAACATAGGAGTAGCTGACTTGTAGGTTAAGTAAACATCCACAAACATCGGCCTAAATCAGCCAAACATTGTCAAATTTATAACTAGCAAATCTCTATATAGTATAAAAAATTATGTATGACGATAAATTGTACATAACAGAAAGACACTAGACACTAGACACAGAGACAAAGAGGACTGAAGAGGAAGGAGAGTAAGAAAAGAAAAGAAAAGAAAAGAAAAAGAAGGACAGATTGAGGACAGGAGGGGGTAGTCTCCAGTGAGGTACATTCTGTGCTATGTATCTAGAAGATGGCGCTCAAGCAAAAGGATAGGCTTGCATTCCAAGTATTAGTTAGGTAGGCAGTGTTGTAGAGATAGGAGTACGACCTATTTCAGATGTTTGATGGGGTGATAGATAGTTAAGATAAGAAGGAGTGGTTTTAAAATCTAGCCATGTATACCACGTGGTAACATATGCAGTAAATTTATCATTGGTAGAGGTGAGGACATTATCCATGGCAGCATGAAAATCAATATGTTCAAATCAATCTTTGACTGTTGGAGGAGTGGTGGATCGCCAGCGACTCAGGATCATGGCCCTGGCAGCGTTGGCAAAGTCTTTAATGAGGGATGACTTATATTGTGACACTGGCATTTCTGTGTATGAAAGGATCCAGAAGTCTTGGCCCTCAGGAATACAAGGTCCCACCAATAAGGCTGTAATTTCTTTGACCTTTTGCCAAAACTGCGACAACAATGGGCAGCTCCACCATATGTGCATGTGTGTACTCACGTTTACACCACATTTTCAACAAGTCTCAGGGACAGTAGGGTTAAATTTATGTATGTGAGCAGGAACTCTGTACCATCTCAAGAGTATATTAAATTGTGTTTCCACCACGGATAAGCTTAGTGACGAGGCATGAGTAAGAGTGAAAACTTTATTCCATTCCTCATCTGTTAGGGGTTGGGGCAGTTCCTTGACCCAGCACCGGACATAGGAGGGAATATCAGTGTACAGAGCATGCACCAACAAATTATATATAAGAGAGGTATACAATTACACTTAAACCATTTTAGCACAAAGCATCTAATTTTCTGCAAAAGATTAACTAAAAGTTATCAAATTAACCCGAAGAGGGTTAAACCCTGAGGTTTGGGCCTACTAGATCTATAAGTGGGTGTGTTTTATATGGTCTGATGGGATTCTATCCAATTGCAGGTCTAGGGATAGTAGTGAGAGGGTTTGAAATAAGGCGGCAAAATATATGGGAATGTAAGAGCTCATTAAGCTTTTAGAAATTTGCTCACCCTGCTCACCCATTTACCTTTGCTTGTAATGATAGCATTTGATACACATGTGGATAGCTGCAGAAAGGTAGCTGTGTAGTGAGTTTGTTGGTCCATGTTTGAAATTTTGTATTCATCAGCTGAAATGTTAAGGTTGGACCAGAATTTTATAATGTTTTATTGTGAGCATGTTAAATGTCATGCTTTTAGAGGGTTATGCCCCTATAGATGGGCCCTCAGAAGCAGGGCTGCCACCAATTTTTTGAGTCCAGGACCGTAGGCTGCACAGCCTTCCACTATGTGACATCACCCGTGACATCATATAAGATGTAAAGCGCCGTAGACCTGCATCTATGATTTACAGCGGGTTGATGCGCAAAGGACTCCATCACTGCACATTGGCCCACTGTACTGCTGCCTGCTATAGCTCTACCTGCTGTTGGAGAGATAAGGCGAGTATCTGTGGGCCTCCTCTATTCCAGGCCTGATACAAAAGTCCCGTTAGTGTCCTCCCCCCCAATGGTAGCCCTGCCCAGAGGTTTGTTTGTTTTGAGATATTTGATGATCAGTGGTGATTGATTATTTACATACATCGGTCTGATTTGGGAGGTTATGTGGGTGGACATCAGAGATTTAATGTTGAAATTAAGGTTGATGGGGTAGATCCAGAACTCCGCTTGCAATCCATTTACTAGCCTAGCGTATTTACGTGTGCGTACCTTCTATACACTCCCCTTGGCACACCCCTTGAATGTACGTATTATGTCCAAGATCCGCTTTCCAAACCCTACCTTAACTTTTGCCCACCGATGTAACCGATGTCATCCGCTCACGTACGGATGTGCAACATGTATTTACGCAGCTAAGCACGCCCATACTGTACACTGTGTTTAATACATACCCCCGCCTACATAGCGTATTTCAGACGTATTTATGACTCACGTAAAATTGGCACGCCCACACGTACACGTACGGATTTACGCGACACATACGTTAATGGCCCATACGTTCACATTTGCGCTACGTTACAAAGCGTATTTTCTATGGTGCGCATGCGCAGTACTTACCAAAACGCGATTTTATGTGTCCGCCACACGTAAATTCACTCACAAGCGTTGTTCTGGATCTGCCCCGATAACTTTAAGGCATATTTTTGTGTGACTACGCAATGCTTTTTTCTTCACTATCTTTTAAATATATTTTGCTGTTACATTGCATTAATATTAATAAAGCTGACGATAATTAAGTGCGTTACAAATGTGTGTTTCCAATTTTATTATTTTCATTCTAGAGTTTACTTCATTATTATTATAACTAAAAAGTGTGCATGTATAGAACTTCATTCTATTTTGTATATTAGTAAATCTATTCTTCACTTACAATTTGATGTAGTGGGCCGGCAGGACCAGGTTGGCCAGGTTGTCCTGGGAGGCCGGGGGGCCCTTGAATTCCAATACCGGGATCACCCTAAAGCAACACAATGCAATTAAATATTTAGTAACAGTTTCTGGACTAAAATATACTTATGTTCAGTGACGTCAAGAGGAAGAACTTCAAAATCCAGAAGGAAAGATCCAGCTCTAAAAGATGAATAAATACGTATAGAAGGCTTACTAAGGGACTCAAAATGTCTCTTGGCAGGAATTGCTTAGATTTAGAATGATTAAACTGTTGCACTCAGGATATATATCAATATCACATAATGGTCATATGTGCCACAGCACAGTTGATTAAGCTGATGTCTTGGGGGATTTGTTTCAGAATGATATGTGCAGCGATACAATATAAAAGAAAAAATCTTCTTTATAGACTATGAATAAGAAAAGAATACTGCGATCTTCATGAATTAGACATATTTATTTACTCCGGGCATTCAATATCTAATCTATATGAAGACATAGGATTCATACTTACTCATACATTCCATATAGTAGCCTCCGCTCCGGTGGCTATTGTATGAAATTTGTGATCCACAACCCAGCATGTAGAAGAACAGGGCACTCCTCCCTGCTCTCTTACGAGCGGATTGTGGATCCTCCAGCAGGATCTTACCTTATGTAATCCACATGGAACCTCTTGTTTTTAATCCCCGCAAAGAAAATCCAAATTTCGAAAATGCGAATTTTGACATTTCTATTGCGAATGCGTTTTTTCACAGAAGAATATGCAAGTAGAAATATGTGAATACATAACTTTTTCTAATTATAACATGCTGAATTTATAAAGTTTGTAATTCGAAAATCTCTATTTCGAATGTAACTGTATTTATAATATTCGAATTTAGAAAATAACACATTTAGAATGGTTTGGTAATTATAAATTTTACATTTCGAAAAATTGTATTTATGATGCTCCGATTTGCGAAATTTTGAAACATGTTTCTAATGTTCTATATTTAGAATGTTAATGAAAATATCTATTGCACATTTCTGTATTTATAGATAGATATATATACATATACCTCCAGTAGTTCCAATCATGTGGCACTAAAGTTAGTGCTGCATAATAAATCTATAATTGAAATGGCTCTTTGGACATGTGTTTGACCCCTTGAGTGTTGCTCTTTTGGGACTGTTGTGTTAGATGTTGATATAGCACCGGGGCAAGTTTTGACGGTTTTGTGGAGAATATATATATATATATATATATATATATATATATAAATGTATATGTATACTGGTTTAAACATATATAAAATGGTTTAAACTTGGATGCACAGCTGCGTCCGCAGTTGTTTGACCATGCCCCCAGTGAGTTGACCATGCTCCTTCGCGGTGGCACAATCATACCTATTGAATACCAAGATATATAATTAAATTAATATAAATTAACTGCCATCAAAGTACAGACTCCAGAGGAACTCCACTGGTCACCTTTCCATCCACAGAAGGTATTGCTTTTACTACAACCTTCTGTTGTTTATCCTGCAGCTATGATTGTATACGATTGTATATCCACAATCTTACAGCTTATTTAACAGTCTGCAATGTGGCACAGTGTCAAAAGCTTTACTGAAGTTTAGATAATCTATGTTTACAACCCTCTACTACTTTAATGATCTAATTTAAAAAAGTTAATAAGATTTGTGACTCCATTCTCTTCATTGCTATTTTTTGCAATATTTTTGCAATTTAACCATCTCTTTCTTTTGTGAATATCAATTAAAAACATTTATCTCATATTTATTCCTATTATACCACCATTCAGCAAGTTCCTGCCACATCCCACATGGTGAGGGGTTATTTCCTATGTATAGGAGGGGCCCGTTGCTGCCATTATGGATGTGTCAGAAAGGTGTTGAATGCCATATATAACAACTATATATATAACTATATATAACAATAAATAAACAAATATATAATTAAATATTATAATTAAATATCTTCATATCTAACTAATAATTGGTATATTGTTCACAATTCAGTTATTCGCAAAAGACATACTTCGCAATTCAGATATTCGAAATTGAAGCACATTCGAAATAGGGATGTGTATAATTTAAATACTTTCACAATTGCGAAAATTCGAAATAGAGAGCATTTGAAAATAACACATTCAAAATAGAAACATATTCGAAATGTGAATGTTTCTTAATAAAATCGTTTCGAAATGGGAGGATGTAGAAAATAAGAAAATTTGAAATAGCGAAAACTCGAAATGCGAATTATCGCAATTTAGCATTCGAAATAGAAAATGTCGAAATAGGGATTTTCTAACCGGAGATTGCGTACCATAATGATTGGATGTGTGTTTATAAAAGAAACAAATAAAGGCTTGTTTATTTAATCCTATGCTGATTTTACATTTTGTGAAAGACTAACATTGTAAAGGTGCCATTATTTGTTTAGATTTTGTGAAGTTTTTTTAAAATGTTTTATGAAATTCTTTATATAGAGAGGATTATTTAATTTCTAACTTCTTGCAGTATTCCTTTATGTGTAAATTATGTCATGTTTCTTATTTAAAGTTATTTTTAATGGTTACGTTTGTTTACATATGTTATTTAATGTACAAGCTGTTTTTTAAATCATATGCAATTTTAAGCACCTAAACCCAAGACTGATTCACAGCTAATAAAGTCCGCACCTACCTAATAATACGCAGTGAAGTCTTACGTTGCACTCCCAACACAGGGGAAGTGGTTAATCAGTTTCTTTTCTCTGAATCAGTATTTTTGGCGTGTGTATATTTAGGTAAAATACACAGAGAGAGATGAGAGAAAAAAGCGCTGCTGAAATGAGGTGTGCTGCAGTCGAGGAGACAGTCCGTCAGAGGAAGCAGATGACAGAGTCCACATGTACTACTGAGGCCAGAAACGCATTTCAGGATCACCGGATCCCTTTCTCAAGCTCTTATGACAAAGCTCCGTCAGACTGTCTCCTCACCTGCAGCACACCTCGTTCCTGCAATATTGCTGCAGTTCCTTCGTGAAGACGCCCGGACATCCCCTCCTGGACTCTGCCATTCTCCCGTTCTCCACCTTGTGATCAGCTACCCAGGACTGCTCACTGTTTAAAGGGATGACCTTTCATATTGATACTTTTTAATTGATTTTATGTTATTCTCTTGCATTTTATCCACTGTTATATGTATAATAAATGTATATTTTAATTGATCAATACTTTTTTATACTCATTTCTAGATATTGAGGTTGGAAGGATATTTTAATTACCATTATAAGGACTATCTAAAGGACTTTTTTCACATCCTCATCAGTTGCTCATTCCCCACTCAATAAATTGTAATAAGTGAATTCCTGCATACATCTTTTATAAGGATCTGTACAACCATTCATTTGGGCTAATATCTGTTCATTTTGATTGATTAACCAGGACTTCTAAAGGACTTGTTTCACATCCTTGTTATGTGCTCATTCCTACCCTATAAGGACCTATAAGTACATTCCTGCATGTTATTACACAAGGATTTTTATAACTGTCAATTTGGGCAGACATCAGTATTTATTTATAGACTTTATTACAGTGCAATATTTTCATCTGGGTATATCCATTTGTTTTTATACCACTTTTATGACTATAATTTTATATATTTATAGATTCTGTACTAAGTATTTACATTCATTCATTTGAAGTATAATTAGTTTTTCTATATTCAATTATTCCAGATTCAGTGATTACCGATGTACACACGATACTATCAGGTTGATTTTATTAGGTTGATTTTATTTCATTTTATTTATTTTATTATTTTCCTTGCATTGATTTTTATTTAGAGGTTTTACCAATAGTTTCAGCAGTGCTTTTTTCTCTCATCTCTCTCTGTGTATTGTATCTGTATTTGGAGGTTTGTAGGCCCTCCTGGTTGAGAGTAAATTACAGCAGCTTTCTCAGCGCCATTTCTTCTATTACGCCATATATATATGTATGTATGTATGTATATATATATATAATGTATATTTAGGTAAGTTTGCAATTTTACTCTTAAGTGTCCAATGTGTTCTGGATCAAAATGAGCTATATTGCCCGTGGTCATTACTGCCGTCATACAACAGTGTAACAAGGTTGTCCGCATGCGTACAACCTTCTAAACTGTGAAATTACGTACACGGGCTGTACGTATTTTCACAGTCGAACGGAGATTAGGATCTGGGCCTTAGTTCCTTGTGGGGGACAGCTAGATCTACCTCTGAAAGTAAAACCATTCATCAAATATAGCAGTTTACTCACTCATATTGCAAAAAAATTATTTACTGTGATAGTAACATATCATTACAGAAATCTGTTAAAACTATCTCTTTTGATTAGTGGAAATCAGAGAACAATCTGTTATTTTCAACTTGGGATAAAGAGATTTTTTTTTTCATTCTATTGTTTACTGGTTATTAGCTCCATATGCAATATCCATACCTTTTCTCCTTTTTCTCCTGGTACACCCTGAAATCCTGGAATACCTCTTTCACCCTAAAACAAAATTATTTATAAATATTGTTATGGTTGTACCTAGTCTTTGTCCTTGGGGTCTATCCAAGACATCCGGAAGCATTATGGATCTTTATGATGTTAAATCAATTTTACATAGAGATCTTTATTAGCATGTAATATAAGAACCACCCTAGTCATTTATTTCTTAATACCCCCACATTTTACAGCAATGTCCCACCCCACCCACTCACAGTTTAGTAATATAACAATCCCTTACATCAATGCATTTGTAACCAAAAAGGTGCAGCTTTGTAAGAACTTACCGTTATCCAGTGACACCTACCTAAACACACACAATTGTGCACACTGTACTGGGTCTGAGCTCAATATATATATATTTATTCATACTTATGAAATACTTAGTATACCAGGAGTCAGGACTTAGGCTAATCCATTTACTGGCTGTATATATGCTTATATAATTACATGTATCCTAACAAAATATATTCAGCTGCCAAAGACCAACGGTCTTTTGGAAAAATAAAACATTGTACTTGTAAACCACATCCCTTAAGCGTGCAGTTCAACATTGCTCACTGAGAATAATTGTAAATTACTTGAGTGGCAATAGTTGAAAAATGTAGCACAAAAAGCAGGTAATCAAAAGAAACTTAACCAAGAGAAACTTACCAATAGTCCATCTTTCCCAGGATTTCCCTGAAATATAATCAAAGGAATCTTTAAATGACAACTGTAACTTAATTATAATTTTTAAGGAATAACTTACTACATATTACATAGTACATTATAAGCTTGAAGTAAACTTTTGTATCTTGTGTATAAATACCTTACAGGATGAATGAAATAAAGAAACCAAATGCTAGATAGGATGCCTGATAATTACTGCTGTCTCTCACAACATCCACTATCGGGTTAATATGGAATAGTCTATCAGGGAGGTATTGGGGTGGTTAGAGTGGGATTAAGGTTGGGTTAGGTAGTTATAAAAAAAACCAAAAAAAAAAACTGCTCACTGGATGTGCTGTCTCTTGGAACCTTTCACTCTCTCTCTCACAGTGGTTAGGTTGTTTTGCTTACATGTATATTCCTTTGCATAAGGGGGAAAGCATGCCTCCCAACTGTCCCGATTCCAGCGGGACAGTCCTGCTTTCGGGGGACAGTCCCGCTGTCCCGCCCGCCCCACAATTTGTCCCGAGAGACCAGACTCTCAAGACAAAGTTGTTTTTTGTTTATTTTTGTAAAGGCCTGCCGCACGGTATATGCGGCAGGGCTTTTCAAGCACAGTACAGGAAATACAGGGCTCCTATGGGAGCCCTGTTGGACCAATCCTGTTACTGAGAATGGCAGTGACCGAACCTATGCGGTCACTGCCATTCTACAAAAGAGATTTGGTCCTACAGGGCTCACGTAGGAGCCCTGTATTACCTGTACTTCCACACCACATGACTGCCGGAGAGGGAGAGACGGAGAGATAGCTGGACAACGCCGTGGAGGAAGACACTAAAAGGTAAGTAATTGAAAAGAAATACTTAAGAGACAGATATGGATGGCTGGGCATAATAAAGGGGTAGATATGGATGGCTGGGCATAATAAGGGGCAGATATGAATGGCTAGGCATAATAAGGGGCAGAAATGGATGGCTGGGCATAATAAGGGACGGATATGGATGGCCGGGCATAATAAGAAGCAGATATGGATGGCTGGACATAAAAAGGGGCAGATATGGATGGCTGGGCATAGGAAGGGGCAGATATGGATGGCTGGGCATAATAAAAAGGGACAAATATGGATGGCTGAACATAATAAAAAGGGGCTGATAGGGATGGCAGGACAAATAATAAAGGGGCAGACATATACTAGGGGCACACCTTTAATAAAGGGGCAGACATATGGAGACTAGACAAATAATAAAGGGGCAGGCATATGGAAGCTGGCAAATAATGAATGGGGCAGACATGGAGGCGGACATATGGCTGTTTAGAGAAATAATAAGGGGCAGACATATGGATGGCTGAATTGATAAAAGGGGCAGGCACTAGACCCGGCGCGGTGCAAGACACACCCACTTTCCCCAGACACGCCCACTGGCAGGTACATGACACCCCCCTTCTACCATGTCGCAAAATTTTGTCCCTCTTTCCTATTCTCAAATGTTGGGAGGTATGGCATAGGTTGGTGGTAGAGTTTAGGGTGTCAGCATTTAGCTTGGCACAATGGAAGTAGTCAAGGTATGGTTCATAGAAGGCACACCCTCTAAATTCTCTAAGGAAGAAATGCCTTGTGGCAGGGGCCTGATCTGCCTCCATGGGTATAATGAGGTATGTAATATGAAGGGAGTTTTTGTCCAGACTCTGGAGAAGAGATGGTTAGGGTTAGGCTCTGGGGAAGGGAGGGTTAGGGTTAGGGTCATGGAAGGGGAGGGTTAGTATCAGCCTGTGGGTAGGGGAGTCTAGGATTATGCTGCGAGGATGGGAGACTTAGGGTTAGGCTGCAGGAAGCGGAGTCTTAGGGTTAGGCTATGGGCAGGAGAGTCTTAGGGTCAGGCTGCAGGCAAAGGAGGGTTAAGGTCAGGCTGCGAAGAAGGGAGGGTTAGGGTTAGAGTAATGGAAGGGGAGGGTTATGATAAGGATTTGGGTTTAGATATCTACTTCCATTTGGAGCACCGTCTAGTTCTCTACTGGCTGGGAGAGAACTGCCCTTTCGAAGTAGGGCCATTCTCGGAGGAGACCCACACCTGTATGTGCACCCAGAGCACATGAATGCTATGGAATCCCCTATCTAACCCTCCTGTAGTGTTGTATTATAAAGCCTTATTATGGGGCAATATCAAGGGCTATTAAGGGGTATAATTTGGACACTTTCCATACTAAATCTCTTTATTCCTTAAATTATCCCCCATAACAGGGTTCTATGTTATTTAGAGTTCTATAACGGGATCTTGTTAGACACAATTAAGGAGGAAATCTCTTAAGAGAATCTATAGAGAGATAAATTAGAGGTGCACCAGTATTGTAGATGCATTCTATCCACTACACTGGTCCTGCATTTCCAACACTTCTGTTTCTTGTTATACAGTAGTCAGGCAGCCTCTGAAAGCTGGGACCAGTGCAATGGAGGAGGGTAAGCAAATCTATAGGCAGGCACTCATTGGAGCTCTTACAAACTAATCCACTCATGCTACACCCCTGCATGTATATATCAGGGTTGCCAATTTTTTATTTCTTCCTTTTGGGAGATCTTGGAGGGAAAAAATTGATGCCGGTATAGGGGTGGGGCATAGTGACGTGATTTATGCAAACTGTGTCATTAGGCCCCATGCCCTGTCCATCACTACAGCAATTCATAGTGTTCCTGGGGGTGATGATATCATCAAGTTCTGCCCAATCCCTAGTAACAATAGGGATTGCTGTAAAGAGAGGGACTTGCAGGAGAATTGCCTGCTCTCCTGGGATGCCGGGAAAACTGCTAGAATTTCAAGACTCTCCTGGATATTCCAGGAGAGTCAGCAATCTTGGTATATACTGACTTGTTGCTACTAGAACAGCGTCTTTTCTTTTAGCAAAATCACTTCCTTGGATTTTGGAACATTACTGTGAGAACATTACTGCGTTAGCTATGTTGAGCCATTTTCACACTGTGTTTCAGGACTAGGTGATCGGATTCTGTGTTATTGTGTGGCCTCTCAGCTAAAGTGCATGCTTTAACACAGCAGCTATCTATACTTTCTGTTGTAATAATATAGGTTGATGAGTCTATCACAGTTAGAATACACAAAATAACTGCAGATGATGAAAGCAGGGCATCTTCTATACCACAATGTGACACTACATGTTCTTGTCTTAAAGTGTAAATGAGTAAATTAAACATTAGCTGTGTGAAAGAAATACTTGACCAGATTTAGATCTCCATGCGATTTATGTATGTAACTAAGCACGGAAGAGCACTCCCTTATTTCGGAAGGAGTTCTGGACACTTACATGTGCAGAACCATAGTTTAACTTCTCTGCATGCATCTGTGTCCACACGGACACAGATCCGTGCGGAACTGCTGCTCTCCTCCCCCAGGCACTTAATTACCATGCCAAACTCTGTCTGTATGGCAGGGTTTAGGCATGCGGATCTTAAGTGCTGGCCCATTCTACTGAAGTTTTTCCGTACAGAACTTTGAAGAACTTACGACACATTACATCTGGTGCGCGCATGTCAAGGAGACTTACGCAAGAGTCTTGCGTAAGTCCCCTTCCGAACCTAATTGTGAAATACAACCACTATAACCATGTTTTCCAAGAAAAGGAAGGCATACTGAAGTTATGAGATAGCTATGAAAATAAAATACAAGTTTATAAAAAGGACATCTTATATTTAACACCTCAAGTAACAATTTGATTATTATATCTGTCTAAAAAAACAGAGAGAAAACACTTTTGCTTATCCAAATAGTTAGTCAGTAAATAGTGATAGTTAGTAAATCATTTCGATGCGCATTGATTTTTCTACTTACAGGTTCACCTTTTTTCCCATTTGGCCCAGGTTGTCCAGGAAGGCCTGCTTGTCCTTGATTGTCTGATATCCCTGGTTGCCCTGGTGGGCCCACAGCACCTACTTCACCTGGTTCTCCCTTTTGTCCTTTTAGTCCCTACAGAAGAAAATAACTAATTCCATTTCCATCCTATTGTGCAAATAAAACAACTATCATAAGCTTAAAATGTCACAACATCCAGGTTTAACAGGATATTCATGTACTCTTCATTGGTCCAGGGAGAAACCCAATATATGTCTAAATTTGTACAAAAGAAACATTTAGGTTTCTTTGAGCTATTTCAAATGAAATGATAAAAATAAGTACTTTAAACATCAAGAGGCATTTACCTTCTGGTAAATAACTGATAATGATAACTATGTTTTACAAGAGCAACTCACCTGGTGTTCTGGTGACAAACTCTCACTTCCTGAGCCAATGTTAGGTGTTAGCAATTTCAACCCCAAAGGTTCTATTGTCACATTGTCATTAGTCATCTTTTCTTTGTTGTGAGATTCTAAAAATATAAAATATTGCAATCCCATAATACAGCAATATTAATACAGATAAACTGCAATATTATAGGGAACAAGATATATTTTTCTGTGAATATAATGCTGTGGATAAATAGAATAGATAGGCAAGGTAGGTGGGGACAATAAAACATTTTCTGTGCTACCAATAACCTTTAGAATGACAAGTGCAATAATAATAATAATATATGATCTTCTGCAATATTGTAAGAAATAACAGGATACTTATAGCACCGTGGATACAGAGCTATAAGTAAATGATCTGAAGTGGATTGTATGTGAAGGCGCTCAAGAATAATTTAAGCCACCAGCAACAAAATTTAAAAAAACAACAAAGAAACAAGTGTTTTAATCCCCTGCTATAACATGGGGCCTGATCCTGAATTAGGAACGACACCCGACTTCCATAAGTTGTTTGCAGAAGACATATGTTTTTCTGAAAGTGCGAAAGCATGCGCCATATGTTATGCTACAGAATTCCTAGTGTACAGGTGTACTAGGAGACCTGTCCAACGGGGGGAGGAGGATCACTACTGATCTGCATGCTTAATCCCCAGCGGATAGACATGCAGATTATGAAGAATAGCCAGTGGTATGCACATCCGCATGACTCTGCATTTGGACTGCATTACGGTAGGGTTTTGAGCATGTGAGTACATGAGAGGAGAGTGACAGAGGAGTTCACTCTACTCACATGCCAAATGATGGACCTTCATGCATACGGAAAATGCACAGAGCTCTGGATCAGGTCCATTATGTGTACTGGAAATGGTACATCCACAAGTAAATTATGTTTAAAATATTAAACGACAATCAAAATGTGTGACTAAAGTAAACATTTGTTTTGCAGTAAAATAATAACACAGTCTGCGAGTGATCGATTAAACTTATATGAAAAGTTTTTTCTTTATTGTGATCAAAATTTTGGTAAGTTCAAAGTTTTTCAATATAAATGTGATGAGTCCAAATTCCAATTCAGTCTCAGGAACATTAATTGTAGTACTTATATAGATCTTTTTTATGTTGAAAAAGATAATAATCCAAAAAAAAAAACTCCCAAAAAGTAATATTGATTCTCAAGCATTGGGAGGATCATGCAAAGCTTATCGTATGGCTTAGGTTGATGGTGGCTAGGAGCTTGGAAAATTCTTGAGTGTCCCCACCTACCTTGCTTATTTATTTGAGTTTGGTATGAAATGTAGACAGTCAAAATAACAACAGGTTCAAAATATTGACAGCTGTAGACATTACAAGGCAACTTGTAAACATGATGGGCCAGATTCAGACTGTTTAGAGGTCATTATGGCCGTTCTCAGAGCGGGAAGTGCACACCCTCTGCACTCCCTGCTCTCGGTACTAAATCTGGACACGGCCTTATGACTGCATACCTGGGGCTTCTCCCGCCCCGTCCCCTAATTACCATGTCTATCTCCGCCTTCACAGAGATACGACATGCGTAAAAGGGGGGAAAGCCCCTCTCTCGTAAAAGCCGGCATATGTAACGTTTGTTCCGTACGCCGACCCTTACGGCAATGTAAGAAGGTTGTGCGCATGCACACAACCTTCAAAACTGGGGAATTACTTACGAGCTGTACGTAATTCCCCTCTCGGCCATAACCAAAAATAAAATAAAGAAAATGTACAAAAAAGATACTAGCAGAAAATCACCCAAAATACAACTTTAATAAGTTGCAGAAATTTTTTTCGATTGCAACTAGCAAATGATCAATTAAAAATTAGAAAATAACAGAAATTTTGAAATTCGTAAAAGCTGTGTTGTTGTAAAAATTTCTCTATGTATTTGACTATAATAAGAGTGTTTATTTAAATGAATGAATTAATGAATGAATACACCTGATTTGCATGTTGCACAATGCAAACTAGCAAAAAGAGAAATTAAATATATTTTTGCTTTTAACACATAAAACCCAAATGGGTTATGATGAAGATTTTGTCTATATATTTAGCTTACATTTAATGGCATAAGCCACTTATTGATTCTGACAGTTTGTAAAGTTTTTTGTTTTAAAGTCAAACAAAGAAAAGTGTCTCACATACACCTTTGTTCACCAGAACAGGGGCCAGATTTACTAAGGGGTGGCACCTCGCCACAGTTTGCCGGCGGATTTACAAAAGGGAGAGTTTCCCTGTCGATTTTGAAACTTCCACAATGTGTGGTGATTTTTAAAGGGTTTATTTGCCGCAATTAATCTTTTAATCGCTGTCAGGATATAATCAAATATCTGCATATAGCATGACCTCTGTTTAGCCAGGGTCTGGTGATTCAGGCAAATACCTTGAATGTAGTGGAGCAGAACAAGGTGGTCAGGTTAGGGCCCTGTTGTAAATGGATCAGTTTATTAGGGGGGTCATAAAAGCTAGATTTCTGCAGAAGATCGGAGAGGAGCAGGTTTTGGTCTTTAAAAACGTGTGTATGATAAATACACGGGGTTCACTTCATGAGATCTTCTGGATGGAAGGAAGTGTTCCATATTCCCCAGTAATCTGCTAATTCAGGCAGGGAAGGTTAAGTCTTTCTGTGTTTTCATCTTTTTATTTTATAAGAAACTGTTCTGCATATTGTATGTGTATTTTGTTATTCTCTGTAACTAAGCATTGTGATTATTATCATATTAAATATCAATTAATAAGTTCATGTCTCTGTGTTCTTATGGATTCACGTGTCAGACCAGCTCGGTTATTAAACGCTACTCACTTCCTTCCTTCCTGTTGACCGTATTGAGATTTCTGAGTGTTTTCCATTTTCCTGAATCCTGGCCATTACATTATAGGGATTTTTTCCATTTTTTTTCTTTTTTATTGCATATTCTGTATTTTAGGTTGTACTATACCTGTACTAAAGTTTTTTAAAATTCTACCTGTCGTTTATAACAGCAACAAGTGTAAAACTGAAGGCACAAAACGTTAATACAGAAGTATCCAAAATAATAATGTTCATCTCTTTAGATGTGAGCAGAAATTGTCATGTTGCAGGTTACAATAGATACCTTCTATATTGTACAAGTGTATTATAATTCAGTATTGTGTGTGGATGATTCTTTTGATAGATTAGATTTTCACTCTAGTAAAATGGGAGTAAAAAGTAGATTAGAGTCTTCATTACACTAATTATATACACTACTGTTAGTACTTTCTATACTTGTGTGTAATAGTAACAAAATTAAAAAGTATTACACTTTTTCTTGTGACTTACTGCCACTTACTAAATGCCAGCATGTCCTGACATCTAAGGCCTGTTAACATCAAAAGGGAAATATAAATAGTCAGTGGATTGTAGTTTTCCATTAGTCCATAATAACACCCTTCCCCCACCAAAACCAAAAACTTTGACAAAAATATCTAACCTCACAATTTGACTCAATAGAGTCCATGAACAGATTAAGTTGATCTTTTTATTTGCAGACGCCTTTTCCATCACCTCTGTTATTCATTAAAAAGTTTCAATACTCCCTCTCTCACATTAGTCTTTGTTATTTAAAAAAAATAAAAATGAAGCCTCATTCTGATTAGTTATGTGTATTGACATGCACTGTGTGCATCTTATGAACTTTATTAACTTTGACAGAAACTGTGTTATTCATGTTTGCTGTAATTGATTTGATAATTTCTCTTATAGTGCTATTTAAATATAATTTGCATAAAAAAATCTATGTATCTATATTGCAATATTCTTGAATAAATTATAAATAAAGAGCATCTTTGTTTAAAGAATCTGCTGGCTGACACTTACACAGGACTGGTGGGGCAGCTATAATGTCTGGTGATTAATAGGAGCTTTTTCCCTCAAGCCTGAATTTATCTGTTGAGGGAATGAATAGGTTCCTCTTCCTAAATTTCAATTTCCCTAAGACTGCTGTTATGATTTTTATGCTTGATCTTTATGCTTGTTTTTGTCGTATTTTTTGTTTTTATTTGTACAATTATTCACTTTTTTCCTTTTTCTAAATTTGTCAATCATTCCCATTGCATCATGTTAAATTATAGGTCCTATGCATTTTATTACTCCCATTGTGGAATTGATATTTGGATTTTACAACAAGGGGGGGGGGGTTGTTGTTGTGTTTTGTACTATTAATCCTAAATTGTTCAGCCCTGAATTGTGTCTACCTACCTAATATGCAGTGACAGCGGAGCAATAAAGATTATATAAATAAATAAATAAAATAGCGGTTGCTCCGGTATAGTCACTACTGCTAGTAATATGTGGACACATAATTGGGATAAAGTAATCAATACAGGATGGCTCCTGGTATAATAATAATAATTTTCTAGGTAACATGTTTTTATTTATATGTATATGTGCTTCCCAAATGGGAGTCCAGCTATACTAGTACTAACCCCCACTGAAGAGGTTAAAGAATCTCAGGTGCACTCAAATTAATTAAGAGGAGTGTCTTTAAAGGAAGGTGGTCTAGCGCTGGACTCTACAATCCTTCTGAGGAAATCTCCAGGCAGGAGATGAAACGCGTCAAGGTGTTTTAATTCATGCACAAAATCACCCGAGTACTGGCACATACCTTACAGAACCCACTGGCTCATCTACTATCTATCTGTTCGATTCCATGACTTGAACTTAACCGTGGAGAAGCGGGCACCCGAGAAGCCATGCGGCGCTAGGCGCCTGTGATTCTGAGGTTCTCTTCGTCTGCATTACGTGCTGAGGTCTGAATACAGGCAGGTGAGCCTATCCTGCATCCCTCGCACACGCTGAGTCGGAACTAAGAAAGAGGGACAAGTCCAATTTACCAGCGGACAAGTACTATCTTGTACACTTTCCATCTCTACATCGAGTTGGAGTAGCCATATTGCTTGTACTATCGCAACAACGGGACACCCGTCATACAGAGATCCAGACCCCATAAGGTTTGACCATCTGCTGACCAGTAAGACCGTTGTCATTATACCATCTGAAGGCACTTGGGTTCTTTTCCCTAATATTTGAGGGGTACTTACTTCTATATTGTTTTATTTCATTATCTTCCAAATGTTTATATATATTTGAATACTGTTATCTTAACTTTTTAAACATATAATAAACTGCTTATTAGCATTCTTTTGGAGCCATCCGTGTATCCCTTATTACTGTGGTTTCTGCTCACTCAGCATACTTTTCCCGTGTCTACATTTTGTATTGGGGTTAGCAGACTCCAATTTGTTGAGTTTGAAGCCTGTTACCACAGTAAGGTGGGCAATTAATTACCAGGTGCAGTTTACAGTATCAGTGTACCAGCTCACTAATTATCTGTTTCTTATTAAACTGGTGGGGCAGTTGTCTACTTCATTTCATCAGTGGATTAAGGGGTTAAAAGTGGACAACTTCGACAAATTAAAAGATCTGGTGATTTATGAGCAGTTCCTGACTCTATGCCCAGCGGATGTAAAAGAATGGGTTCTGGACCGGGACCCTGCATCATCCCAAGAAGCAGCGACCTTGGCGGACAAGTATACTGTCACCAGTGCCGTCCTAGTGAGGAAAAATATCATGCCAGAGCGTACCTGGAGAGGAGGGAGGCCGGAAGGAGCACCTACATTTACCCCTGCACAGATACCTGCGGTTTCTTCACCACCGTTTGGGAGGGCTGGGCCAAAACCTGGAAATGGGGATACCCGTCACTGTTTTATTTGCGACTGGACAGGGCACATCAGTGTTACCTGTCCGGAGAGGATGCAATCTACGACCTCTGCAGGAGAGCTGCAGCCAAACCGATCAGGACCAGCTGTAATGTGTGTCACCCGTGCCCCGACGACCCAGATGGACAACCTTCAAACAGTCACAGTCGGTGATAAGGTAACTGTGGGTCTGAGAGATACAAGTGCCGACCTTACCCTGGTCCGTCCAGAGCTGGTGGGGTCCACAGACATTATTCCAGGCAAGACTGTGTTGATTAAAGGGGTGGGAGGGATCCATCCGGCGGTATACCTGGACTGGGTTAGTGGTAAAGGGATAAGAGAAGTGGGTATCTCTGACAATATTCCTACCAATGTATTGCTGGGGACTGATTTGGGCCGAATGTTTTCACAATATGTGACTGATGACCATGCTAATGCTGCTATGTAGCCATCTAAACATGCTTTGTTGCAGGTGCCATGCCCCGAAGCAAGGGCTGAGAGCCATATTGCTAAAAATGCTATTGTGTCATGTCAGGATGATTGGTTTGGAGAGATGGGACAGGCTGTGTCATGTGTTAAAGGAGTTAAATCTGGGAAAGAATGTGATTAATAGATGTGCATGTATTCCTGAATTTTGTCCACAGGTCCTCACAATGGGTAGAAAGTGCCCCTCCCATCTGAAGCTGAATCTACTAGGCAAATGGTTAAATATAAGGACTTAACTCTTGAAGGAAGGGTGGGGATGATGGCTGTAGTGAGTGACTACTCTGATACCACAGCTGACCCACTCCCCCCTTCTCTTTCTGATGCTGCAGATGATTTCCCTCATGAAGAGAAGGGGGGTGAGGAGGCAGCAGGGATTAGTGCAGGAAATTCAGTAGGCAGCATATCTGCTAGGGTGCTATGTGATGATGTGAATGCAATGCCTGTACCGTCTGTGCTGAGTTCTAAGGGTGACAAAACTAATTGGGATTCATTGCCAAAGGCTGGGAGCAGTAGTGCTACCAATGCTAATGTGTTATGTAAGGATGACTTATGTGGAGGGATTTTACAGCGTGTCTCAAATAGCATAGGTGCTGATTCTGGGGAGGAGGGTGGTAATGCTGATGGCACATGTAGTCCTGAACTGTGTCATCTAGGAGGTGACAAGCGAAATGTGTGTTCCATTGTCACTGACACTGGTTTAGGCAAAGTACCTTCCCCTACATCTGATCAAGTCATAATGTGTGGTTAACAGGAGAGAAGAAATGTTGGTCCAGTTGTGTTTGAGGTTGATATCTGCAAGCTACCCCAATCTGCATTTAACCCAGGCAGAGAGATTTTGGAAAGGGATGGGCAGGGTAAAGAAACTATTTGTTCTAGTGATGGTGTATTGGGTAACCTAGACTGTGACAGGGAAGTAAGGTGTGCTTTTGTCCCTGAGGTGTGTCTCGCTGGACCGCCTCTGAGGTAGTCACCATGTATGGGAAAAAGGGAAGGGAAGATACATGCCCAATTATACCACACATGTGTAACCCCTCTGTACCCACTTTGCCAAGTATATGTACCAAGCCTGTGATACAATATGGGATACATGTCTTAGAGACACTGCAGTTTCTATGGGGTATGGGACAGCGCAGTCTAATGGCTGTCCTGACAAATCAAAAACGGGGACCTGATAGCAATACTAGAGAGAGTACATGGGAAGCAGACCCCTTAGTGGAAATATCAGATGTTGCTACGGACGAGGGGACATTCTGGATGGAGAGGAATTAGCGCAGGTGCAGCTGGATTCTAGGATATTGAGGCCCTTTCCAGGTGATTTTACATCTCTGGCCCAAGATCCAGTGTGGCCAGCCTCTAAGGGTAAAGGACAAGGTATAGTTTTAACAGGTGTCTTCAACTGGGGACTGAGAGCTGAGCCCAATCAGGTAAATTACCCGGGGGAAGAATGCCCTGTTATGCTCCTAAGCATAACGTTGCTTCCCAAAGAAGTGGCCCATGACAGGGTAGAGAGTGTGCGTTTGGACATTGTCTGGGCACTGCAGAAACGGCAGCCATACCTGTATGAGAGAGAGTTTACAGTGATCATAGGCCACAACCCCCTCAGTTGGTTGCTGGGATCAGTGGTAAGCTTCTCTGGTGGAGTCTGTCCCTCCAGCAATATACTTTCACTGTACAGCACAAAAAGGGTTCTGATTACACCGATGCTGATGGTTTACCCAGAAGGGGCTATGCTGATGAGTAATGTGAGCAGGATAAACAGTCATGCCGGTGACTTGTTCTCCTGTCACCATTTTAGGACTTCCAAACGGAAGAGGTGACGTTGATCTCTAGTCTCTCCCGGCCAAGACGGTTCTTGTGTGTAAGTCTTTCTGTGTTTTCACCTCACCTTTTTATTTTATAAGAAACTGTTCTGCATATTGTATGTCTATTTTTTTGTTATTCTCTGTAACTAAGCAATTTTTGCAATTCTTGCGATTATTATCATATTAAATATCAATTAATAAGTTCATGTCTCTGTGTTCTTACGGATTCACGTGTCAGACCAGCTCATAAAACTAATAAACATGAAGATAAACCCTGGATTAGGAGGGTTAAGACTTAGATTAGGAGGAGGAAGAACTAAAAAAAATCTTTATTATTTAATTATTTAGATATTTTGGCCATGGGATCCAATGGACCTGAGAGGAAGGTCCAGAGTTACTAAGGGGCGCTTTAAATTGCCTCTGAAAATCGCCTGCCATCGCTTGTGTTGAGGGGCGACTTTGAGAATTAAATTGCCGTATTTACTATTATGCGCTTTTGTCTGGCGATTATTAAACGCAGGCGATTTCTGGCAATTGTTTAACAGTGATTTAAAGTGCCGGTGTTGTCTAACGGTGATTTAAATGGTGGCGATTTTTTCACTCTAATATTAAGTATAGGGAATTTTTTTTTTTCATTCAAAATCGCTGGAGTTTGGCTTGAAATCGTGAGACTTCACACAGAGGACACTATTTAAATGCTGAACACTTCCTGATTAGGCTAAACATTGTTTGAATGGTTGCATATAGAATTTTCTGGTGTCTGTTTGTATATGGGTGCAATAAATAAACAACTGATGTATATCAATGTATATTGATGTATTTTAGTGGATTTTTTCCTGCATTTTGCATATGTGTTTTTTTTTATCCATTACAGCAGTGGGGTCTGTATTTATTGCAATATGTGTGAATGTGGATACTCATGTGATAGAGTCTAATTATGATGCAAGGTGTAACACGTGAATGTATGGGCTTGTGTGATCTCTGGGTGTGTTTTGATTTTAAATTGGTTCATTTATCTGGGATACTGTATCTGTAACTCAATAGCTGCTCTAGTTGTGTTATTCAATGCATCTACCTGACTATGGAATCTTTGTATGAATATGCATATGCTCTTTTTATGCTAGTGTATGCATATCTATGTCTATGTAGGCATATGTGCAGTCTTATACATACTGTAACACACCTACTGTATCTGTGCCCGTCATTGTTATATTTCTCTTTCCTTGCCTTTATTAAAGCTAAACTGCCCATTAAATATCCACTATGCATATGCAGCACACAAAAATCCATAGCTTTTGTTTAAGTCTAAACAAGCAGCTGAAATACATTTACACCTTTTATACACTAACACATGATTACATGACCATTTGCCAGCAATTTTAGCAAAGTCTCCAATGAACCCCCTGAGATTTATCTCTGGAGACTTTAAGGCCAAACACCAGCGATTTTGAAA
>WWET01001168.1:124524-150418 GCA_011038615.1 Limnodynastes dumerilii
ACTTTGGTTCACTGCATGGGACTTCCAAACAGAAGAGGTAGCCCTGATCTCTGGTCTGTCCCGGCCAAGACGGTTCTCGTGTGTAAGTCTTTCTGTGTTTTCACATGTTTATTTTATAAGAAACTGTTCTGCATATTGTATGTCTATTTTGTTATTCTCTGTAACTAAGCATTGTGATTATTATCATATTAAATATCAATTAATAAGTTCATGTCTCTGTGTTCTTACGGATTCACGTGTCAGACCAGCTCGGTTATTAAACGCTACTGACGGGTAACAGAAGAGGTCATTCTGGGTTGATGATAATTCTGGTAAAGCATAACTGTGTGTGATTTGGGTAAAAGAGAACCGAAGGCCTCCTGTGAATAGCCTTGGTGGTGGCAATTTATTGGTAATAAGTCATATTTGGGGTTGGAGAAGGGGCATTAGTCATTGTAGAACAGACCAAGTGGCTGTTGTGATTAACCGCTTGAGCCCTAGAAAAGTCACGAAAGCCTCAGGTGAGGTCAGGGTCGTGACAATCGCGGCAAATTTACCCCTAAAAAAAATCGTCACACATTGTGGCCCTTAATCAGTTATTTGTTATTCATTTTAATTGTAATAAAAAAAACTTTATTAATAATAATTAACATCCCAGACGAGGCATGCTATTAACCCTTTATTGATATGTATGGGGCATGAATTATTTATATGTACCGGCACATGATTTATTTATTTTTATGTATGGGGCATGAATTATTTATATGTACCGGCACATGATTTATTTATTTATATGTATGGGGCATGAATTATTTATATGTACTGGGGCATAATTTATTTTTACTATGTACGGGAGCATGTTATGTTTAGTAATGTGTACAGGGCTATATTATGTATTTACAATTTATGAGGGCAATTGTATATGTGGCGGCATGCTATTAACCCTTGGCATGCTGCTATTTATGCTACTAATAGGCACAGTATGCTCTAAAACACAGAGGCATGCTGTGCCTTATAGTACTATATGCCGCAGCATGCTAAAGGTTAATAGCATGCAGCAGCAGGGATTTCAATTATTCTTAAGGTTTTTTCGTTAGTTTTTTTTTTTTAAGGTGGGGTTTTTTACAAAGTTAGTGCTGATTTCTAGGAAATCGACACTCACAACCACCTCTATTTTCTCACGTAGTTAGAGACGAGGGGCCTGATCCAGACCTACGCTGATGCGCTGTGCTTACTAAAGCACAGCGTATCGGCATCCACTCTCCCTGACACTCCACCTGTGCGGGCGTATTTCCCATTGCTTACGCCGGCTGATGGCTACCCTAACTTCAGCCGGCGAAAGCAATGGGTAATACGCTCGCACACGAGCGTATTACCGTTAAGCCCTCTCTCCCTTCCTCATTATAATCCCTCCCCCCTCCCTCATTGTAATCCCCCCACCTTCACTAACCTTAATGTAGGGACGCTAGGGGGACGCCCCCTCCAGCGTCCCTACGCTGTTCCTACGGAAGCCCGATCGTTGATCAGGCGTTGCCGTAGCTGCGTCGGGCAGATGTTGCCGATCATTTCAGCCGATCTTACGCTTACGTCCGCCGTCCTAGCGACGGCGGGCGTAGGTCTGGATCAGGCCCGAGGTTACAGAGATTTTACAAATTGCTGTATACAGCGATTTGTATGCTCTGCCTTTTGAAACTCCCCATAGTGATTTATACTACGGCAAGTTTCAGTAACCCTCATCTCCGGCGACTTTAGTCTGAATTTACTTTAGTAAATTACTTTAGTAAATTCAGAGCTTTAAAACTTGCCAGAGATTGAGTTACACTAAATCGTTTTTGTAAATCTGGCCCCAGATGTTGGAGCACTTCCTTTACAGAGCACTGCCCATAATGAGAATAATAAAATAGCTGGTCGCAGGGCTGGAGAATCCTCTTACTTTCTAGATGTGAAGATGGGTGAGAAGTAATAAGTTTGCAGATTTGTATTGCTGAAATCAAGGTCTGATAATTAAGATGGAATTAAGATGGTGGGGTTCAGAAAATGAGGGATGGTCTAGGTAGACTGGAGGAATGGTCAAGAGTGTGGCAACTGCAGTTTAATGCCAAAAAATGAAAAATCATGCACTTGGGGCACAAAAACCCAAAGGCTCAATATTTCCTTAATGACATTACATTAGAATCTACCGAGGAGGAAAGGGATCTAGGAGTCATTATTTCCAGTGTCTTAAAGGTAGCCAAGCAATGTAACAAAGCAATGAGAAAGGCAAGTCAAATGCTTGGTTGCATAGGGAAAGGAATTAGTAGCAGAAACAGGGAAGTAGTGATGCCCCTTTATAAATCATTGGTACGCCCTCACCTAGAATACTGTGTTCAGTTTTAGTTGCTCTTCTTTGCACAGTCTCTAATGTATTTATGTCTCCAGAAAGACATAAATACATTAGAGACTGTGCAAAGAAGAGCAACTAAAATGGTACATGGCCTGAGGCTAGAGGAACTAAACATGTATAGCTTGGAGCAGAGAAGGGAGAGGGGGGACATGATAGCAGCTTTCAAATACATCAAGGATTGTGACCGGCTAGAGGATGGTAGCATTTTTCAAAAGAAAAGGTGTAATAGAATATAAACTGGAGGGTGGTAGATTCAAAGGAAATGTCAGTATAGTTTTGAATAAACAACTGGGCAGACTAGATGGACCATGTGGCTCTTATCTGCCGTCACTTTCTATGTTTCTATGAAGCACTATCTTATGGAGCGGTGTGTAAGTCGATGTATGATTAGGAAAACCAAGTGCCAAATGAGCATAAGGGACCATAAATGAACGACTGGACATTACACACATTGGTCAACAAGGAAGCTAATTTGATTTGCAATAGTAAACAACCTGGGTGGATGGAGGTTAAAGGGTGGGACAAGTTTAGGTGACTGAAATTATATAACGTGTTTTCTAATGTTTTTTTTTCTTTTTGAAATTTGTTTGAGAAGGCTAATTTAATTATCTGTTATCCCTTATATTTCTTAAGAGTGTTACAGTTTGTTTTTTTTCTACCTTTTTATTTTGTGCTATCACTACATTTGTTCTTTCCTCTCTCAACTTTCCTTCAGCTTTATTCTAATTTCTTTCTCTGTTGCTTTTATTTCTTCCTTTATGCTCCCTCCTCATTTGCTTCATATTCTTTTTTTTTTCTATTTTCACTTCTAGGGTTTTTTCTCAATATCTTTTCTTTTACTTTTATCCTGATCCTGTCATGCACCACTCCACTCTAATCAGTTATCTGGAGTTGTAGGGTGTGAGCGCGACACAGTAATTTGGGTTGCATGCACATGTGTGTTTTCAGTACATACATATATGGGACACAGGCTCTGTGCCACTGTACCGTCTTTAAGTTATGATGTGAGGGGTTATGAGAATTTTGATGTCAAGTCTGTTGAGAGGGTGGATGGTATACCTGACACAGCAGCATCTATGTTGTACAGCCTATGTAAGTTGAGATCTCCTTCTGTGACATTCAGGAAGTCACATGTACATTTATCACCTGTTCAAGTATCAACTAGGAGTGTTTTTTCTTGGTTTTAAGCACCAAGCTCTCACGATTCTACACCCGCCCAATGGCCCTTTTCTCCTGCCATTTTACAGCTTGGTTGATTGCCTTATTTTAGCACTGCTGGGCCAGGATTGGGAGCAATGTCATATTGCTTAGTATGGTTTTATGCTGTTAATGACTGGTATGTTAAGGGAATTTGGCACCTCTGCCAGTACTGGTTTTTTCCTTTTCCTTGTTCCTTGGCTCTTCCTATGTTTCAACTGCATAGTAGTCAAGCACCAATGGATAGTAGCCACAAGGGAAGGAAAAGTTAAGGGCTTCCTTGTGAGGCCGGTGGCAGGATCTAATGTTTGATTATTACATAGTCTCTATATGCTACTGTTCATCAGCCTCAAAACTAGTCAGCGGGGGTCCCAGAGCCTACGCCAGGTCCATTGCATGAGTCCAATCCATCCAGACAGAGAACATCCTCTAGAGCTGTGAGCATCACTGATCCAGATGAGCCAGCTGATTCAGAAAGGTCGAGAGGGGAGGCTGGAGTGTGGAGTCTAACTGGGGCCTGTTCTTCGCTAGAGTCACACATGGTGGGGACAGACTTGTGCTGAGGTACCCAGCAGGTCGCAGCCCCTGGTAATGATTCTCGAAGTTGCAAGGATGGTTTGAGAGTCAGACATAGCAACAGAACAAGGACTGAACAGGTACAACAGAGACAAGGTCTGACAGACTGGACAGGGCCGAGGACAGGACTGACAAGGACACTAGATATAGGCAGGTATACAGCATCAACGTAACAGGGATCCAGGCAGGTATACAGATAAAAGGTAACAAGTCTATTCAGCTTCAGCTGAGCCCTATTAATTATGCTAGCACCTGGAGCAGAAGCTATGAGTGGGCTGTATACACAGCAACTTGGCTGCTTAGCAACAGCCATCCTGGCTGTCTAGCAATGAGCAGGGTCTGATTGAGCAGCCAGTAGAGAAAAAGTTAATATCACAGCAGCACATAACAGTATTGATAATTTTTTTTAAACTTGCTTCTTACCTATACCACTGGTTTGACCCATTCCTTCTATTATTTGAGCAGAACCAGAGTATTCTAATTCTTCAACATGGCTTGAAACTGTAGGAGGTGCTTTTACCGGTCCAGATATTGCTTTTGGCTGAAATTAAATTGTTTTATATTATAAAAATTATAGAATCTGCTTTTTCACTTAAACATTAGACTAGTCTCATACCATATGATCCTGTAAAGGAGTATAAGTATTGCGTTTTCTAGAGATGTACATAAGATGTGAGTAAAACACATCTTGTAATATTCTTATGTGGGTTGTTCTAATTTATATATAAATAGTAAGAAATAAAAAGATATTCATGATATTAATTCTGTGCCCCAGAGAAGCTCATGCTTTTAAAAAGTATAATAGACTTTTTTATACACAATGCAAGGACTAAATATATGAGGAAAAGGTAAAAATTGCAAATAAATAGTTGCCTGTCTCTATTTTGGACCAAGATGTTCAAAACTTATTTCTACATTGCTTAATCACCAAACCCCAGGCCCTGATTGCCTCTCAGATGAATATTATAAAATAATGCTTTCCTATCTTATCTCACATCTGACCACACTATTTAACTCAAAATTAGCAAAATAATTGTCCTCCCTAAACTGGGCAAAAATGTAATTAGATAACAAAGACAATTAGTTGCACAATGCACAAAAAGAGTAGCGTGGTCAAAGAAAAGAAGACTTAAAATATGTCACTTTGTTATACAAATAATCCCCCATTTCTCAGCTGCTTCCAGGCAGACCATAGCCTAATGGAAGAACATTAATAAAAATAAGGAACATTAGAGATATAAAGGTTTATTTATTTCTAAAACATATGTAAAACCACCACTGCTGAATTCACACAATTGGTCTCAAATTACTTCCACATAAATTTAATGCCGCATGGCTAAACAAACTGAAATTAAGTATAAGAAATATATATATTGCAGCCCAATCTTCAGATAAATGACTTGGAGCTTAGATTCTTTTCAGTAACCAGTTATCAATTGTACAGAGATATAGGTAGCTAGCAATATCACTGTAGCTTGCGCAGGGTTGGAAAAAAATCAATAATGCATCTTAATGATGTATACAATAATGCTAAGTCAATTAATTTAGAAATGTGCACCACAGCTCTGTTTCTAATGATATTAGGGTCTCAATGATTTTAACAATGCACAATGTGCATTCCAAGTGAAGATGGTAAGAAAACTCACAATTACAATGTTCCATAAGATTGGTGAGAGAAAATATCTACTCACGAATTGATGTAACTCTCCGAAGAGTTAGGATCTTGATTGGGAGTAAGAGTCATATAATAAGGCACAAAGCTCAGCTTAATAAATGGCACCATCAGTGCAGTTCAAGCAATGGTATACTAGTGCAAAGATTTAGTCTCCTTGTGAAATACACTGTTAAACACAACAGAGCACTGCTCAATTTGCCCCAGTACTCATCCAGTACACCTTGTAACACACTCGTGACTCCAGTAAGTAGTGATCCAGTCTGACCAGAGTACACAGTAATTAGCCCAAATTGTTCAAATATAATTTTTTTAAGTCTTGGGAATGAATCAAAATATAATCAGGTATGCAAATATAAAAAATAGTAGTATATGGAAAAGCTATAGAGAATTAATTTTCTGTTTTTAACAACCAAAGAGAGTTTAATTACTAAAACTAAAACAAGCTAATCTTAAAAAAGCATCAAGGAGGAAGAGCACTACGCATAAACAGCTCTATTTACTAAAGCTTTAAAAAGTTCATTTTTGGAGTTATGAAGTTATAACTCCAAAAATGAACTTTTTGCTATTTACAACAGCTGCACCGCCATGGAAATCACCAGTTTCCATGGCCATGCGGCAAAACTTCACTTGTCCTCGCCAGCTCGTTGTTTTCAATGGGGCTGGCTATTTACTAACCCTCAGAGCGGAGTTTTATACTCTGCTCTGAGAGTTAAAATAACGCCATTTCAGACTGGCGTTTAGAATTCTCTTCCAGCAATCTCCCCATAAAACCCCCTTTTTCTCCCCCTAATAGCTGTTATTAGGGGGAGAAAAAGGGGTGTATGTATGGGTACACCGCTGGAATATAAGTAAATACCGTTGTCTTGAAAAAATGAAAATACATTTTTTTTTTTGAAAATTAAAAAACAATTAAAAAAACTATAGAAATGAAAGAACACAACAAAATAGCTTTAAATACTTACCGGACCGAAGACGCGTCTGCCCGCAGGTGCCGGTCCCGACATGGAGACCCTGCACATGCGCAGTGCTTCTCATGCTGGGACTTCATTTTTTTACAAAGTAACAGCAGAGAGCAACTGCGCATGTGCGGGCTTTCCAGACGCACGAAGAAAGCCCGCGATGACAGAAGAAAGTTCAGATGTCATCGCGGGACAGCCAGCGGAGGGTGAGTATTAGTAAATAGCCTGAACGTAGCTCAGAAGTTCAAAGAGAGCGAATTCGAACTTGCCTGAGCTACGTTCAGGCATTCTTAGTAAATAGAGCCCAATATGCTTTCATGGTCAAGGCTTTCTCATTTGAAAGAGAAAGACAATTTTCTCTGAACTAAACAGTTGGAGAAACAATTGATTGCTCTGAATGCTTTATATTCTAGCAAGCAAACTAGGCAACCATTCATGTGATTGTAACTAGACAGCAAATAAAGCATTCAATGATTAATATGACAATGTTGTGTTGTACTGTCTTTCAAATGCAAAAGTATCTAGCATCTATTAATTCATTGTATACGTTGGGGTAGAGTATTGCTTCTAATTGTTTCTGAGTGTGATCTCTAATGGGAGGATGTGATGTGGATAGCCAGTAGTTATCTCGACGACACTAAATGACTAGACAGAATATAGTAATAAAGACACTTAGGGTGTTTGACATTACAATAACCCTAATCCCAAAGTAATCAACAGCAATTCATTAATTTTCTATGAAAATTGAGCAGCAGGGCCCAGCTTTAGTGGCAACTGGTATTTGGAGGACAGAGCAGGACACAGTGTTCACAGACTGAGGAGAAAGCAGGGCACAGACAGCTTGGAGAGCAGGACACAGAATAGAGGAGAGAGCAGGAGCAGGGCACAGACAGAGTGGAAAGCATATCAAGGGTAAAAAAAATCACAACTAAAAGCGCAAGGGAGAAAAATAAGCTGCTGGTGTACCCCTAGGAGGTGCCTTGAACCTCCTAAGACAAATATGCAGAGAAGAAATGTATGTGACTAAGTGCATAGACTATACACTCAGACACATACAAAAGGTGTATGCCTTGCGAGTCCTGGACGCTTCTATTTATTTCTTTGTATGGATCTCTCCTACGGAACTTTTAATGAAGAGTTTTTGTGACTGAGGATTTTATATTTATTGGGACATTTTTAGATACTCATTGGGACATTTTTAGATCCATTTATTTATCCCTTCTCCACTGGCACTTCTACTCCCCCTCCACTGTTGAGTGCAACAGAGATAATTGTGCCACCGCTTTGCGGTAGCATGCCATCAAAGGGGGTGTGGTCAACTCATTGGGGGCATGGCTGTGCCTCCTTGAATGTATGCCAAGCAGGTTTAAGTCACTATATATACGTATACATATGTAAATCTGAGATATATATACATACAGGTGAAACTCGAAAAATTAGAATATCGTGCCAAAGTTTATTTATTTCAGTAATTCAGCTTAAAAGGTCTAACTAATATATTATATAGACCATGGGTCAGGGAACTTTTTTACCTTTTACCCCAAAATATATTTAGATACGCCAATGTTACCCCGTCGATTTGAAAGGAAGGAAATCATATATTATCAATTATTTGAATTAAAAATTTTATTGAATATATTCAAAATTTCTTTCAAAACTTCAACTTCAAAACTTCAGGTTGTGGAGAAATGATGTAACTTATTTCCCCCTCTTAATTTTTGTCCAGCCAGCCTTATTTCACCCTCCTAATTTTTGTCCAGCCAGCCTCATTTCCCCCTCTTAATTTTTGTCCAGCCAGCCTTATTTCCCCCCCTCTTAATTTTTGTCTAGCCAGCCTTATTTCCCTCTCTTTATTTTTGTCCAGCCAGCCTTATTTTTCCCTCTTAATTTTTGTCCAGCCAGCCTTATTTTCCCCTCTTAATTTTTGTCCAGCCAGTCTTATTGCCCCTATCTTCTTATAGCTGCCTATTTAGTGTGTGTTCCCTCCATGTTATTTAAATCCATACTACCAAAAGCAGTCACCTGTTGCTCTCTGAAAACGGGACATTTTGGCGCCCCGAAGCTGGGCACTGTCACAATGGGACAACCCATTAAAATATGTGACTGTCCTGTTCAAAATGGGACGTATGGTCACTTTAGGCATGCATATATGCATACCCGGCTGTGTCTAGGCAGCATGACCGTCCGTTACTCCCAGTAATTTCATTTTTACCCCATTTGGGATAATTTATCCTGGTTCCCCGACCACTGATATATACTCATTACATGCAAAGTGAGATATATCAAGTCTTTATTTGTTTTAATTTTGTTGAATATGGCTTACAGCTTATGAAAACCCCAAAATAAAAATCCCAAAAAATTAGAATATTACATGAAATCGATAAAAAAAAGGTTTTTAAATACAGAAATGTCAGCCCGCTGAAAAGTATAATCATGCATATGTACTCAGTACTTTGTTTTGGGCCCCTTTTGCACAAATTACTGCCTCAATGCGGCGTAGCATGGATGCTATCAGCCTGTGGCACTGCTGAGGTGTTATTGAAGACCAGGTTGCTTCAATAGCGGCCTTCAGCTCTTCTGCATGGTTCGGTTTCATGTCTCTCATCTTTCTCTTGGAAATGCCCCATCAAATGTAGGTATCGGTTCTGCCGCTGCGTTCACTGCAGAGCATCCCCAGCCACCTTCTCTGTAAGAGTGACGTTGCATGACCTGGGGTCACGCAACGTCACTTAGAGCCTGCGTCCCGCTGCAGAAGAGAAGAGCAGCGTGGGACTACAGGGAAGGAGGCCGGAGATGCGCTGCAGTGAGCGCAGCAGCAGAACCGCAGGTAAGTAAACGTGAAGGCCTGGATCCTAATGGGGGATGCTGGGGGGAACTGGACACCTGATAGGGGACGCTGAGGGGACTGGACATATGATGGGAGTACTGGGGGAGGCTGGAGGCACATGATGGGAGTACTGGGGGGGGGACTGGAGGCAGATGATGGAGAAAAAGGGGCCAAGGCTGACTGGACACAAATAAAGAGGGGGAAAATAAGGCTGGCTGGAAACAAAAGGAGGGGGCAATAAGGCTGGATTGAAACAGAAAGAGGGGGCAATAAGACTAGTTGGACACAGAAGGAAGGGGCAATAAGACTCTCTAAAAAAAATAAAGGGGGCAAAAAGGCTGGCTGGGCACATAGAAGAAAGGGCATTAAGGTTGAATGGTCATACAGAAAGAAGGGACAATAAGGCTAACTGGACACACAAACAAGGAAGGGGCAATAAGGCTTATTGAACACACAAAAGTAAGAAGCAGAAAAGCTGACTGTGGAGACACATAGGAGGAGAGGAGAGATTGGATGGACACATGATGGGGGATGCTGGAGGGACTGGACACATGATGGGGGATGCTGGTGGGACTGGACACATGATGGGGGATGCTGCGGGGACTGGACACATGGTGGGGGATTCTGCATGCGCAGTAATTTCCTTACCATATGTACGTTACTTTTTACAACATATATCGCGTATACGCGGTCCTTAAGACCACGTATACGCAATCTATGTTGTAAAAAGTAACGTAGATATCGTAACAAAATTACTGCGCATGCGCAGTAGTTCACATCGGTAAACTCCGGCCGCATATGCAATGCGGCCGGAGGTCTGAATACGGCCCGATGTCTATCCCCTCAGGCGCTGTTTCTTCACATACAATAATGAATATGATTACATTATGCTTATAAAGTAATAGATTTTGATATGGTGCCCAGTCCATCTCTTTATTTTATTAAGTGTTTGTAACATGTGTTAAATGTTGTCCATGTCAAAAACATTTTCGCTTATGAAGTTTAATGGTTATGTGGATTTAATCAAGATAAATTAATAACGATGATTTGTTGGATTAAAGTGCACTATTGTTGTGGTAACTTTTTCTTTTGAAAAGTTCTCTGTCACTAACCAGCAGAATATATATTTCATTTGTTGTTAACCATTTGTAGCAGCACACACTGGAGCTTGTTTTTGATGTGGAAAGTAAGCTTCCAGTTCCACACATTTCCTTTATCAAGAGGGATTTACTGCCGTAGATATTTTTTTCTTGTTTTAGTGTGGACTTCTATCTCTGAGGGGGAACATGGTTTAGTTTTTTATTTATCATTTCTTGGGTAGTTTTACCAGGTGACTCACCTAATTAACTCATTTTCTACCTTATTGTTTATTTTTACATAATGTTATATTTATAACAAGGGGATTGTGTTTGCATATGTCTGCATCTTGAAAAATCAGTTTGTTAGAAGTTGTTTGCACCAAGCACTTTCAAACTACACAATGAGTTTTAAATGTATTTCAATGCTGTCTTTATCTGGTCCTTTTAAACCCATTCTGTCTCCCTTTAACATCACCTGTTTAGATAATTATCATATGACAGAACAGGTCTCTAACTTTTAAATGTCTCATTTGGCATATCCATAGCTTATCCCTTATTGTTGTTCTTTAAAAAAATAATATGCTTTAAACCAAAGAATTGCAATGGCTATATGTAGGTTTTTAGATGGATCGTCCACCCATAAGATACTGAAAAGTCTGACCTACAGGTCTCTATTACTCTGCCTGTGAGGCCAATATCCCGGAATTTAAGATCTCATAGCACAGTTGTTCTAAAGGTACGCACACTGTGCTCCCTCCCTTAATTTTTATACATTTTTATGTGTACTCATGTTTGTTTCATTTTTACAATGGTTTAATAATTTCATTTTAATTTGATTCTAATACAGTCTGTCTGTTTATATACCAAGCACCATAGGCACTAAAGGGTGTCAGAAAATCCTGTCCCGCTCTGATTGGAGAGGAAATTTGACGATCCTCCTTTTAGAAAATAAAGACCACGCATTGAGAAGTTACATAACTCTTTTATCACCATACATTTCCAGACAGGAAACAAAGTACAATGTTGTGGGACTGGTCATATTGAACTATGAGTTATTTCAATCAAGTGTTGGATCTCTGCACATTCAACTGATACATTACAGATCTTTAAATGTATATTGTTTCTTTTTTTCACTCCTTGGGAGGATGTGCTATTCATATCTTGAATTATACACCACAGCACTTTCCATTTTACAGTTTGTGTTATTTGCATTGAGTTACTAAGGTGGCTTGGTTTCTTCCCCCTCTTCCATTGCTTTTCACATTTTAGTACTTATTTATTGATCATATCAGAGATTTTTTATTCATTTTATATTGCATATATACCAATAGCGCCCCACACACCCACCCCTCATTGCTTTAACACTTATATTTTAAGAGAGTTGAGTGGACTCTCAGTGGTGTTTGTGGCAGCTTTTGTGCAGATAGTGTCTAAAGGTTCACTTTTATATATACAATGGTAACATTACATAAAATATTTTATTTGTGGCACACTGTCATAATAAAATTTATATTATGGATAGTTGCAAGAAACTATGCATTTGACATAATGGTTTTTAATAGATTTTAAACTGGTGACATCATATAATTGTATAATAGTTTCAGGATCACACAGTTATATACAAAATAATATTATTAGTCATTATATGTATTAAGGGACAATTTATTATTATTATATTTAAAATTATATTTACACATTACACACATTTACACATACATTGTGCAGCAATCCGAGGGGCAAAATGTTATTTCCTGTCCTGTGCAAATGATGATGGTGGGGAAGAGGGGAGAGAAATAGAAGAGGGAGAGGGAGAGGGAGATGAGGGGAAAATTATTCTTCTTAGTAAGAAGAGGATAGCAAGGTGGAAAGGAATAGGGAGGGAGACAAAGAAGAAGATGGGTGTAGTGTATGGGTGTAGAAATGAGAAGGGAGAAGAGTAGGGTTGGGGGGGGGCAGATCTGGTGTGCTGGTACGTAAAGAGATGGATAGGATGGAGAGGGGGTTTTTGGTCGGCATTTGGAGGAGGAATCATACACGCATTATTCTTTGGCTTTGTGCTGGCTGTGATAACTCCAGCATGCTGTCCTGTGGAGGAATCCCTAGGAAATTACAGATTAGTACCTGTTAATGTGGTTTCATTTACTCCTCTTTGACAGCACCATCAAAGGGTTAATTCTCCCTGCCTGGAGCCTCACAGGAAAGAAAAGAAGACCCAGGGTATATAACATCACTTCCTCCTTGTTCCTGACTCTTCTAACTTCAATAGCTCAAATCAAAACACATGTTAGCAGAATAGCACATTGACATGGGAGGGAATCTAAGTGTTGTCATGGAGGAGTAAATAAAACCACATTAACAGGTACTAATCTGTAATTTCATTTGCCTCCCCATGACAGCACCAAGCAGTAATACAGGAGGGGAATTATAGAGACAAAAACACCATGTGCACACCCCGTAACAAAGTTACTAACCTTTTTTATTTATTTATTTCCCTACTGCACTAAGAATTTTCATCCCAAACTTTGCTTCCTACAGTGAATTGCAAAAATGTGTGTAGATGCCCATGTTGCCACCCTACAAATTTCTTCTATGGAGGCAGATTCTTTCTCTGCCCACGAAGTTGCCATTGCTCTGGTCGAGTGGCTCTTAAACCTTTGGGAGGCTCTAAAACCTCATCACAAACTTATTGCTTGCCAAATAAATGTCCATAATTGCACTGTGAGTGCAAGAGTGTGGAGATCTGTACTTTCAAGGAACTAAGACTAAGAACTTTATCTAGACTACTTTGAAAGAATTTTAGTAATATAGGTATACTCCATTCCTTATTTTTCTTTTCCCTCAACCAGTAAATGAATTTTTTCCAAATTTGCCAGTACGTGGAATTTTTTCTTGCTTTCAGTATGGCACTTATTACTTTCTCTGAGAATCCTTAAGTTGTTGGCCTCAATAACCAAGCCATTCATTTTTCGGTCTCTCCAGATCTATGTGACACATGGAGCCTTGTGTGAGCAAAGATTTTGTTACTTTCAACCTCCAAGGTCTGTCTATCGAGAGCTGCAGAACCTTGGGGAACCATAGCCTCCTGGGCCAAAATGATAGTTTTGTGTTCTTCTGTGTTGCCATCAAGTCTTCTTCTGGCCTGCCCCATTTCCTTATTATCTGTTTGAAAATGCTGGTGTCTAACTCCCATTCCCCTGGGAGATACTCTTGTCTGCTCAATAAATCTGCTTCTCGATTCTCCTTGCCTGCTATATACACCACTGCTATATTCTTTGTGTACTTTTCTGCTCAGTTTAGAATTTTCCTGACTTCCATTATTGTCATCTTGCTCCTTGTGCTTCCCTGTTTGTTCACATAGGAGACCACAAACTTGTTGTCCGACATAATGAGCACTTCTCATTGATTTAGAACCTTCCGAAATTAAACGCAGACCTGGCTAACTGCTTTTGCACTGTCTGACGTTTGAATGTAGCCGACTAGCTTCGTGATTCCACGTACCTTGTACTAACTTTCCGCCACAGACTGCCCCCCAGCCTGTTGCACTGGTGTCTGTGGTAACAATCAATGGTTGTTGATGCAAATAACTTTTTTCTTCTGTTAGTGTTTCTATGTTTGTCCACCAAAGTCGATCCTCTTTGGCCTTTCTTGACAATATTATCACTTCTTTCAGATTTTTTGCATTCTTGCTCCATTGTGTTAGAAAGTTTGCTTGAAACGCTCTTATGTGGAATCTTGCCCAGTTGACCATCTCTATTGTGGAAGACATGAAACCTGATATTTTTAAGCAACCTTTTGCTAACAGTGCTCTCTTGCCTACTGCTCTCAGATATTCTGAAGATATCACTTGAATTCTTTCTTGTGATAGTGTCAAATTCATCTTCACTGTGTCTATGAATGCCCCTAGATATTGAAATCTTTGCATTGGTACCAGGGAGCTCTTCAACTTGTTCACTATCCATCTTTGTTCTTGTAGTATTTGCAAGACACTCTTAGTATGTTCCACTGCTATTTCTCTTGAAGGTGGCGCAATTAAAATATAATCTATACACGCCCAGACGGCTGTACCTTCTAATCTTATCTTCTCTATTAAAACAACAAGAACTTTTGTAAAAGTTCTGGGGGAGGTGGCTAATCTTAATGGCAGGGTGCAAAATTGATAATGTTCTTTGAAGATTTGAAACCTGAGAAATTTCAAATGATTCTTTGCAATAAGAATGTGTAGATAAGAGTCCTTTAGATCTACCTTTGTTAGAAACATATCCTCCTGAATGTTCACCACTATAGACTTTAGGGTTTCCATTTTGAAAGGACAGGCTTTTATGTGCTTGTTTACTCTCCTGAGGTCCAACATGGTCCTGATCCCTAGAGTACTCTTCTGAATCACAAAGAACCTGGAAAAACAACCTCAAATTTTTTGTGACTTTTGTACAAGCGTTACCACTTTCTGTAGAATCATTAAGTGCAGGCTTGCCATCAGAGCTTCTGCTTCCTCTGGTGATTGCAAGAAGAAATCCCTTGGTTGCTTCATAAACTCTATGATATAGCCGGTTTCTATCATTTCTTTTACTCATCTGTTGTTTCCTGCCATTGTGTAATAAACCGAGACAACCTGCCCCTACTGTGCTGCCTAGGCTGGATGTCCTGTCGTCACTGTGCCATTTGTATGAGGTTAGACCGAATGTCTTTCCCTCTTTGCAAATGAAAATTCCCCCTAGAGGAGGACCACTTGTTTCTTCTGAAATTCCTTCCAGGCTTGTAAGACCTGGCATCCTTAAACTCAGTAGAATTTTAAATTGCCTGTTAGAGGATCCTCTTCTCTGTCCTTTATCTTTAGGAAGCTAGACTGACTTTCCCCCTGATGTTTTAGATATAATATCATCAAGTTTTTTTCCAAATATTTAGTCCCCTTGGAATGTCAAGGTAAGTAATTTATTTTTGGATTGTGTGTCCGCCGCCCACAGTTTCAACTATAACGCTCTTTTTACCACTGCTGCCAACCATACCAAATCTAGAGATGCCTCGCAAAGAAATTTGACAGCTAGTTGCTTATCCTGAATAGATTTCAGTAGTTCAGAGCATTAGATTCCGTCCAATATATTATTCTCTAGATTGTTACACCATCCTCTGAGAACCCTTGCTGTAATTGCAGAAGCTGCTGCAGGTTTGATAGCTGCTCCAGTAATGGAATGTTGCTTTTTGAGTCCCACTTCAATTTTCTTTTCCATTGCGTCTCTAAACACATTGACATCTTCTAATGGTAGCATGGTTTTCCGCACCAATCTTGTGATTGCTGTATCTACATGTGGCGGATTTTCCCACCACTTATTATCTGCCTGGTGAAATGGGTATAACTTTGACATTATGTGAGACACCTGGAATCTTTTGTCTGGGCACTTCCATTCCATTCCTACCACATCCTTCAAAGTTTTAGACAGTGGAAATACTTTGGATTTTTTTTACTCTCTTTAAACAACATATCCTGCAGCTTGACCCCTTATGGTGAATCCTCAATATTCAGAGCCTTATAAATTAATTCAATAAATTATTTACTAAGTCCTGGTTAAAGTCATCCTCTGTGTGTGAGTGAACTGAACCTTCCTCAGACCCCTCAGATTTTTCAGACAATAATTGCAATTCTAATTCCGAATTCTCAGATCTTTCGCTCAAGACAGATCTTTATCTTTTTCTGGTCAATATCTTGATCAAAATCTTCTTGAGTCACAAAAGTTTCAGACTAATTATCCTTCATTAGTCTGACTAACTCCGCTATTTGCTGAGATGGCTGCTGCTGTTGGTTTAGTTTACATGCTTCACACACAGACCCCGTATATTTATCTGGTAGAGTACAGTCACACATGGAAAATATAGCACTATGCACCTTCTTATGCTTTGCTCTGACGTCAGTCTTGCTTGAATCAGACCTACAATACTAAAGTAATTAACTAAACAGTTCCACTTAGAAGATAAAAATAAACATCTCTTCAGAGGCTTATCCTGACTTAGAAGGCTGTTTTTCCTCCATTTCATTTCTCATCCTAGAGCTCCAAGGGGTATACTGCAGGGAAGCTGTTCACCTGTGCTTTGCCGCACCAGGAACTTTAAACTGCGTTCCGGCGCCCCCTAGTGACGTCACACCCGCTTTCCAGAGGATAAAACCGGGTTTCAAGAAAATGGCCGCCGGTGACCATATCCACGCGGCTGAAGCCACTGACCGTTGCCAACCTGCCCTCGTTGTTAGGGGCGGGCCTACAGCCATGCGTTCTGCCACAGCGTGGAACGCTCAGAAGCCGGCATCACCTCTCCTTCCAGGTGTCAGGCACCACCACGTTGATGGGAGAACAATGGGCAGCCTCCAGAAATAAAAGGTAAACCTAACCCTGCCTAGTTCCACACAGGAAAGAAAAAATGGCAGAGAAAAAAGAGAAAATTATGTTATATACCCTGGGTCTACTTTTCTTTCCTGTGAGGCTTCAGGCAGGGAGAATTAACCCTTTGGTGGTGCTGTAATGGTTAGGCAAATGAAAGATAATTAATAAAATTATTAAAAATATAAATATAAAAGTGAGTTTAAAATTCAATATATGTATTATTTTTGCAAAGGAAAAAGTGTATTCTAAGGCATTTTCATAGTATACTACAATTTTTGCATTCATTAACAAATACACTTACTTGTCTGTGTAGTAGTCTGTGTAGTAGGATGTATCTCTATGTAGCTTTGACAGGAGCTCTAGCTTCCTCCTGTGTAAATGACTCCACCACCACTGTAACTGGTGCACCCTGTGTTGTGTTTCTAACGGACACGGGATCCTCTGTCCTCTGCTTGACTAAACCTAATGAACATGCACTACTCGATGCATGTGCGGAACATCATTAGATTGGACATTTGTACTGCCATTATTGTAGACTGCTTTGCAATTAGTCGAAGTACCATTTTTGAAGATATTTTGGAGCACCCCAAAATGTAGTAAATTTAGCTTTGCAAGTTTGCATGTAATATGTAAGCATGTATAATGTTAAATATGAACTTATTACTCACATACCTCATGAGAATATTTACGTTTACATAATACATTTACAATTTCAATAGCGTAAAAATGCTTACAGTATGGACCTGATTCACACTATAGAAAGAATTTAGGAATGTTCCTTAATATACGCATAGAGAAGATAAGTAAGAACGATTCACAAATCCTAAAGAAAGATGCTAACCACACTCCTAGCTTCTTAGGAGATAACCCAACTGAGAATCATGCGTATATTTAGGATCTTTAAAATCCTCATGATTCACAGCTAAGAAACATATTAATTGATTCAGTTAACAAGTAAATTGATTTTCTTAGCCTTTCTTTGCTTTATTATTAACAAAAGTAACAAAAAAATAGTAAAAAATTGCAATATGCAAAAATGTAAAAAATTATTACAATTAAATAGTTATTGAAGGATTAAGAAAGAACCTTTCACATTCACAGCTGTCATAACATAAATATCTAAATAAAAAGTATCTACATAAATTAGACATAAAATTTGTATCTCAAGGTCACACAAAAACAATGCAAACATGCTACAAGTTAAATAAAAAAAACTATTTATGTTTCAAAAATGTTTCCAACAAACAATGAAATCATGCACAAACTGCAAATAAATGTAAATAATGATTACCTTTCCATATTTAAAGTCAAACATAAAATGGTAACACAACAGCAGTTTTAAAAGATAAGCCTTTGATTGTTTCAATCAAAGTGAACACATGCATTCCTTATAATCACACAGCAGCTGTGTGCTGAACAAACAGAAAAGCATGAGGTTTTGGCTCTCTGTTAAACATGCGGATGTCAAGTTAAGAATGGTAGGAGTCATTCTTATCTTTGTTTGTGCAAATGTTAGTTTCCGCAAGACCTTCTTAAGTGTGAATCATTCCTAAGTCTCAAGGGACGCCCATACTGTACATTAGTAGCCCGAGTGCTGATCATTTGCATTAAGAGTCATGCCCCTCTAGCCACACATGTTGAAGTCATTACATTCCCAAACATGATTCCTAAGTAGCCGTTCTTACCTGTGATTCATTCTTACATGATTTTGAGTTCTGGGAATGCTCATTTTAACCGTTCTTAAATATACGCACTGAAATCCTGTTCTCACTTAGTTGTGAATCAGGCCCTATGTCTTAATGCATAGGGGCTCATTACTGTTGCAGAAACAAAAATCATGGCATCAGCAATTTTTTTTGCATATAATACACCTAACCAGAATGCTGTTTTTATTTTTCACTCATACTTACAAGTGTTTGTCAATTACATACATGCAAAATGTTTTTATTTTTAAATATTTACAATTCTTTCATGTTAACTGAATACATTATTTACAATTTATTTCATAATTTTTTTTATTTTAGAAATTACAACAAAAAAGATAATTGCTAAATTAAATGAACACATTTTTGCAATATACCGTATTTCCCCATATATATGACGCACATATTTTGGAAAAATCTTGTGTCCAAAAACAGGGTACGTCTTATACAGGGGGGTTACCATTTTAACATCCAGCCGCAGTCTGACTCCAGACTGCGGCTGGATGTTAAAATAAGGTCTAAGCTGCAGCTCCCCTCTCCCCTTGAAAGGTTTCTTACCTTTCAGATCATGCAGCGAGTGGGACTGCAGTCAGAATATGAAGTCCCGCAGTGGCTGATACTGGGATATGAAGTCCCGCGGTCACAGGCTGTGACTGCGGGACTTCATTTCCCAGTCTCAGCCACCGCAGGACGTCATATTCTGACCGCAGTCCCGCTCGCTGGATGATCTGAAAGGTAAGAAAACTTTAAAGGGGAGAAGGGAGCTTTCCCCATGTACAAGATGCACTTTTAATTTTGGAACCCCAAAATTAAGGTGCGTCTTATACAGGGGTGCGTCTTATACTTGGGGAAATATGGTACATTAGGTTTTGCACAGCATTTGTAATGTACAAGGGTTTTTATTTTTAGTATACTGCAAGGATACATATCTGTCATAGACCTTGGCTTGTGCAAATATTTCCACGTATCAAGAATGCAAGAATGTGTACTTAATGTCACATAAAGATCTGACTCGGGTACAGTTGCTTTGGCATGCTCACAAAGCTCTTTGACTATGTGCCGACACCACTCCCCACTCATGAAGTGCCCTTCATAATACAAGCCACCCCAGAGCGCCTCTGCCAGCAACTATTCATGGGAGTGCTGACATTAGGCGACATTTCCCTATTCATGAATTCCATTTTACTCACCCTCAGTAGACCAAGACTACCCCTGTCCAATCTCTTTTGCCTCCTGGTGAATTATGGCAAGCTATTGGGACCAAAAAATCAGTCTTGCTAAATAAAAAGGACTAGGAAGGCTAACTTCTCGGCCCTTATTGCAGTAATCTGTTGTAACCTTCTCTGGTGGAAATACCTTATTATCTTGTTACTGGACACGATTATCACAGTGAAGATGAAAATTCTCCCTAAACGCCTATATCTCTCCCAGACCCATGGTTATCATTGTTATGATTTTTATTTTTGATTTATTTTAATCTATTTGTACTAATAAATTTTATGTATTGAATTTATCCTATTGCTGTGTATCACTTGCTTATGCCTGTGTATGTAATATAGGGGGTGCTAGATTTAAGCGTGGGCATTCTTTGCTATATTTTTCTCTCTCTCCCAGACCCTAACTGTTAGATTACCTTTGCCTGTGCTGGTAAACAATAAAAGTGTTCCTATTAAATTTGTCTAGAATAACCACCATCTCCAGAATCAAATAGTGCTCCTAAAGAAAGCCAGTTTAAATGTGGAGTGAGACTTCCCTGATATCAAGTTATGGTAACACTGGGAATCTCATTTCTTCTCTCTACCTTGCTCAACCCAACCCTCTACCCTTTCCTCCACATATACAGATACATTTATGGTCTCAGTATGGGACTACATATTGTTTTCCCTCCCTTGTTGCCACAATCGTATTGCTTTGCCTTTACTCCTGGACAGTGGGGACATTTTTCTTTACCATGGAGACAGCATAGCATATGATTTTTCAGGATATTCAGGTTAGTAATACATCCCATTTCAATGGAAATATCTTTCTACTTGCTAATAGAGAAATTTCTTTCAGCCCTGACACTATTTGTCTACTGCTGATTGCCACTTTGGACCATTAGGACAAGAATGAGAGGTTTTGAGAACGATATTTTAGTCCTTGTCCTGACAATAATGGGCCTGATCCAGACCTCCGTAGTTATGGCGTTTGGATGCGTAAGATGTTGCCCGGCTTAGACAGGGATTTTCTCACTGAAGGATCGAGCGTTCATAACTAAAGCGTAGTTCCTCACCGTAATTACACTGTAGTTAGGGAAGGCAGGTGAGGGGAAGGCAGGGAAATGAGGAAGGGAGGGCAGGGTTAGTGAGTTACGATGCGGTGCCCAGCATAATTACACTCTGTTACGCCGGCTGAAGTTAGGGTAGCATTCAGCCGAAGCAACAGTGTGTAATTACGTTGGGCACAGGGGGAGTGTTGCGGGAGTGTAGACAGAGAGTAGCTAAATCTTCCAAAAATTGTTTATACCTGACCGCTAGCTATAAAATTTCCATCAACTTCTTCTCAATTCTGGTCAGGTAGGGACATTTCTCTACATCTGGTGGACCTTGCCACTTTTTGGGATGATCTCAAGTCCCTCCTCTCCACCCTTCCCCAATCCATAAGGACCCCTTCAGTTTAAATGTTTTCATTTTGACTCAAGGATTTCTAAGACCAAACTGTGAAAATATGTACATTTAATTTGACCTTAAAAGATATTTGAGGACTTGGAAAGACCTTTTTCGTAATAATGGACCAGATCCAAACCAGAGATCCGAACACAGCATGCCACTGGATATGCAATGGTGGTGGATCAGAAGTCTGGATCAGTATGTAGTATGATAGCCATCTTATATTATAAATTATAATATTAAGTCCTTCCTCTTGCGATGGCACACCTGGACCCCTAGATGCAAAGCATTAAGATCTCAGAGAATGACTGCATAGAGACTCCATACAAAGGACCAGAGCATTTACACACCATTAATTAAAACGTTATAAAGGCAAACTTCCAATAATAGGGCCGATCTTAACTTTTTATGACAAAAAACAAAGCAGGGTATAGAATAGCGCCTTCTCAAACTACTGAAAAAACAATAAGCAGCTTATGTTCCAGTTATACAAGCCGTGACAAGCTCCAAAAACAGATAATGAAAACAAAAAATAATAACCAGGAACAATAGCGCTGAAACAACAGCAAACTAATATGGGTGTATAGTTGGTAAACACACTCCCGATGTTAAGGTCAGATGAAGTACACAGACAACTTGCAAAGATATGTAAAACCAAGGCTAAATTGCCCCAGAATAGGCTCACAGTTACGGTGCAGTACAAGTCCCGATGTCACTGTACTGTACAGTCCTATGGTATAGAGGTTCTCCAGGGGTGTTCACTCACACGGAGCTGAACAAAAGACTTGCTGCAGATTCGTGTAAAGAGGAGTTCTCCGTCTCGTGGCACAGAACTGCAGCGCCGATCCCGGTATGTGTAGTGCAGGTCAATTTATTGAGGACCGAAGAATATGGGTGATTATACTTACAATACAATAAAAAGGTTCAGGCATATAAAAAGTACAGGTGAATATTCACAAAAAGGACTTCACATCAGCACATATGATAGTAATGTATACTTCTCCTAGGCACCTAACTTTTTATGACACTCTTAAATGGAAAATTGTTGCAGCCTGGATCGTTACGCGTGACATTGAGAAGGCATGCCTATATGTACATTGTAATAAGAAGCCCCACCCAATTGTGATCACAACTCAGACTCCTTGACAAAAGGTGACACAATCATAATTTCACTTAAGTCTATATGGGGCAGGATGTGTTCCAATCATATAACATGGATGTAAGATGCATGTACGCAGAGGGCCCAATTCAATTAGTAGTGATGATGGGGAAAAAGCTTGCGGTGTGCTTTTTCCTCATCATATATGGTATGAAAAATAAGCACATTTTTAGGTGCACCTCTATGGGGTGCCCATAAAAATTCCCCCCAAAAAATATGCGACACAAAGCTATTTGAATCGGTCCCATAGAATGCAAATACAGACAATACTAGTCAAACATGGAAATGATGGGAAAATCAGAACCAATTTTAGGTATCTTCATGACCCAACTGTTGCACCTCAAGGGTCATGCTGCCTCTTTCAAAAGTATTACATTTGTAAAAGTAGGTTATGCTAATAATCACAGATTCTTAGTTAATGCAACATAAAAGTTAATTGGCATGAATTTTTTGTAATAAATGGGTTATAGAAACCACGTGTTTCTCTAGAACTCAATGTGCTGAATAACCACCAAAGCAAAGCTAAAAGCTGCCAAAATCAATCAAACTACACATGAACTTAATTTGATTTCAAGTACACTAAGCAGATGTGTCTCATCTGCTATTATAAAAACTTGGACAACAATAATACTAAAGTCTGGCCTTTCTAAAAATCTCTTAGTTACTAACTGTGCTTTCAGAAGGACTAAACTACAGTTTGTGCATGCAAATATTTTGAACTATTATAATGTAATCCCTTAAATGAAAAACCCTACAATTTTTACATCAGTATTTTTTATGGAAATAAGCCCTATACTGGCCTCCGTGGCCCCGCGCGGGGCCTTCACTTCCAGGCACCGTGCAGTCACATACACAGTGCCCGGACTGCTGTATCCAGGCACTGAGTATGTGTTGCTATGGCAAAACAGCGCCGTTCAACGTTGCAACACAGCAGCAGTCCGGGCACCGTGTATGTGAGTGCACAGTGCCTGGAAGTGAAGGCCCCGCACGGGGCCGCGGAGGCCAGTACAGGGCCGCCAGGATGATGAACCTGTACTTGCTACTGCGGCCCGCGCAGGGCCTTCACTACCACAATGCAAGTCTGGCAGCCAGTGGTGCCAGGCTTGCAAAAAAAAAAAAAAAAAAAAAGAAACATCCGCGAGGCCATAGCGGCCGCCTATACAGCCTATGCCGTGGGCCGCCTATGACTTGCAGCTATAGTTAATCTAGGGTTGGATGTCAGTAGATAAGTGGTCTTTTATCCAATCCACAACTAAGTATATACTGGGGTCATGCAGAAATATACCCAATAGATTGAGTAAATGTAAATTTGTTTATATTTTAAACAAATTAAATTAAAAACATATTGTTATTTAATGCCACCTAAAAGTTGATGTGCATGAATGTTTTGTAATAAATGGATTAAAGAAACCATGTGTTTCTCTAGGACTCAATGTGCTGAATGTCAGAGCCGTAAAATAAAGGAAATCTAGTTAGGTAATCAACTCCACCTCCCCTTGCAAATAGTGGAGCTTCTATCATATAACTTCTATAGAAGTGCAAGGCACTTGTTGTTCTGATGTCAGGCACAGCCGGTGGGGGGCCAGGAAGTGTGTGTGATGTTCCCTACTCAACAACTTGATTTAAGTGTTTTTCTCACTCATTATTGTGGCTTAACATCCATTATAATTACAATGGATTTCAAAAAGATGCCAGATCTTCTTGAAAACATCAGTGTGTACTCTGCTTTACTGAAGCTGTTAGATTTATCTTCAGTAAAACAGGATACCTTAGCCGCCGTTTTGCTATCATAAATATACTGTATCCAGCATCTTTTACTATTTGTCTTGTTTATAAAGGTATAATATCACAAAAACAAATTTTCCTGTTGTATTTAATAAATCAACAACTTGATTTAAGTGGTTTTCTCACTCATTATTGTGGCTGAACATCCATGCATCAACTTGCCTTTGTTAATCTACTATACTGCTATTAATTACAGGTACATCCTCACATTCATATTTCCAATTCATAATCTTAACAGCAATGTTCTTTCTGAAGTTAATGAAAATTGCTATTTATTTTCCCCCTGCTTAAAATGGCTGTGTGCACTGCTAGACAGAGCCTAAAAGTGTGAATTTTGGATGTTTGTGTGTAGAGAGTGCTACATGCTATCTTCATAGATGTTAATTACAGCTATGACATCAGCACTAGGCTGAGTAACTGAGTATGTGCAGTACGTTTTGGACCTTTAGATTCCTACATAAAATGCTACACTAAGGTCTCCAGAGTTCAGTCAGTCTATGAGTCAGTCAGTCATTCAGTCAGTGAGAAGATTTAGGGATTGATCCAGAGTTTGAGAGTAAGGGCAAAACAGGCACAAGTGAACAGCTCGGCTAAACCATTTTGCAAAGTAAGGGGTGCTAATTAATTTGTAATCTTTTGCATGCAGGGAAAATACTTTACTTTTCCACATAGACCTCAAATACTGCAAAACTTTAGGTTTCATTTATTTAGTTGAATTAAGAAACTTTCATGTCTCAATTCTAATTCTGTTTTCACAATTTAAATTTGCCTCCCCTTGCAGTTCAAAATGGTAAGAAGAGTATGTGTGAGAGAGGTTTCTTCCTCATCTTTGTCACATTGGGCTGGATCCAGACCTTGTTAAGTGCATTAACTTAGTTACACCTGGGCTAAACCATGTTGAATTCAGGGGAAGTCAAGTTAATTGTATACTTTGCATAGTGATATATCTTTAAATTGCTTACTGCACACAGATACTGAACAGCTTTACTAACACACTGTTATTTAGACTTGGGATAGGAAACATCACCTCTCAACTCTAAAACTGTTTGCAGCAGGGGAAATATGACTCCCCTGAAATCAACATGGTTTAGCCCAGGTGTAACTAAGTTCATGCACTTAACAAGGTCTGGATCCAGCCCCTTGTGTGTGTCTGTGCTGTGCCTAAAGTCCGGAACTGGGCTTAAGTATTTGTTTCTACAGTTACTGGACCTGATCCATAGTATCACAGCAGCAATTGTGGAAATGTGTGCATTTGTAACGCCACCAATGGATCAATGGATCGGTCTATCTGTCCCTGGGCCAGATTCACAACACCGTACGTGTTGCACATACGGTCTTAAAATACAGATAGCAGCTACTACGCATGCGTAGTAACTATTTTACATAATCTACGTATCGTTTTGTAATCGTTTTGTTACATAGATTGCGTATATGCGGTCTTTATAAGCAAATTATTCTTCCAAAATTTACACTTTCAACCTCCTATAATCAACATGTAAGAGTGTAAGAGGTATAAGCTGTGTTCCTTCTATATCCCAATGCTCAAATATATATAT
>WWET01001168.1:172832-188090 GCA_011038615.1 Limnodynastes dumerilii
GCGTAATACAACACGCCTAACACATTTAACTACTGAAATAAGCACTGTCACTGAAAAAGTACTAAAATATGCAATAACGCTATAAAAATAGCGTTTTATGCATTTGCATATGCAAACATGCAAATGCATATAATCCTATGTCTGGTTATCTCAAAGCAAAATACAAATATTAAAGATAGAAAAGAAAGAAAAGAAAACTGTCTTGTTGGATAATTAGGGCACGTGGATAACAATTGTTTTATATTATGTAGGTGCCCAGTTAGTTTCTGCATAGGAATAGCTTGGCTTTTGATCCCATTGGACAGAGTGGCCTTCGTCACGTGAATGCACATCGTTTCGCACTTCGGTTTGTCCTGGCTGCGGTCGCCGCTTAGATAGTCAGAAAATCAACACTGATACAGCTAACACCATAAGATCGATTGTATTATTGTTTGATAGGTACCAAGAAAAGGCAGTTATTACCTTGGGGTACCAGGTTGACTGGGTGGAAGGTAACAGATTTGAGCCCCACGGCAAGGAGGAGGGGCCTGCATCTGGATGGATGGGAGAAGGCGGAGCCAGATTTGACTGGGGATGGAGTTGGAAGGGATCTGAGTGGGACGCTGCCTCATACAAGCTGTCAGAGGCTGGCAGCTTACACCAGCGCTCAGCACTCCATACATACAGCACTACACATACATACACTCATACATGGAGCGCCGAGCGCTGTTTTAAGCTGTCACTCCCCCTAGCGACTGCCAAGGGCCCCCCCTCTCCTCCTCTGGGCCCTGTAGCAGCCGCACTCCTTGCACCCCCTGTAGTTATGCCCCTGACTATATGTTTGACATGTTACTGCCATGCTGGGATCCATAGCGTTACTAAGGATGGGCGTGGTTTGATTGCATAATGACATCAAGCCACACCCCATCCTTAGTAACACTAAGAATCGCAGCACTGATAAGCAGGGGGGCGGGACTTCAGGCCATGATTTGCATTAATGAAGCCATCAAGCTCCGCCCCTATATCGCCATCTCTTTCTCCCCTCTGAGATCTGAAAAGAAGAATTGAAAAGTCGGCATCCGTGTGAAGAGCAGAAAATTCACCTTGCACCATCAGTCCTGAGTTATTATCTCTCTGTGTGATCGTTGTAGCAGCTTTTATTATTATTACGTGCGCTGACGGCAATCCTCAGAAGAGAAATGTTCACTTAGCGTCACTGGATGCAATGTCCCCAAATGAGCCAAGTTACTCATTCAGCCTAAATGATTGCCTGGGTCTGTCTATCGGATTTATGCATATTTAGAACTAGAGGAAGCGGTAATTGGCAATTGACTACATTGATTAAAAACACGGCATTACCACCATACTATTGTCTAAACCCTGCGGGGTAGATTCAGAGCTTGTGAGCAAGGAAACAAAAGGATACAAAATATGGGGGGTTTTGTTTTGCTTTTATGTAATGATTTATTTTGCATGTTTTTAGCACAAATATAGTTTTAGTTTTCAGCCTTAAGGCCAGATTTACTAAGCTGCGTGTTTGGAAATGTGGAGATGTTGCCCTTAGCAACCAATCAGATTATAGCTGACATTCTCTAGTATGTAATAGGAAAGTGAGAGCTAGAATCTGATTGGTTGCCATTGGCAACATCTCTACGTTTCCAAATCCGCAGCTTAGTAAATCTGATCCTTAGAGCGTACAGGATGTGTCTGATATTTCCCAAGCGAGAAAAATCAGAGAGGAGATGTCACACATGAGGAAATCAGACGATCTACACACTGTGGTACTCCATACATGCGCTCTGCGCACATGTGCACTTGGTAATGTATCGTAACGCGCTAAGATCTATTCAGGATTCCATGCTGTAAGCCTTCTGTGACTACATGGTGTGATGACACGGTGTATGTAGAGGGTAAATGCGTGGGTGGGAGGAGGTAATTAATTGTACAGTAAGCACTTTACGTAGGGATGCAGTCGCCGCCACGAAAACACTGTTTCTGAAAAAGAACCAGCCAAGAGCTCATTTTCGTCTGTTTGAATTTAGAAAAAAGCATTAATTCGGAAGTACGAGTCTATGGTGAGGGTCAGGCTAGGGAAAAGGGAGGTTTAGGGTCAGGCTGTGGGGAAGAGAGGGTTAGGGTAATGGAAGGGGATGCTGAGGAGTGTGTACTTAAATCAGGGTCCAGACCTCAATCTCTAGAGGCTTTTGGAATTGATTGGTATCACGAAGCTCCAATGTGAGTGCAAGGGATGCAAGGACTTTTTGGAATAACACATACTGGCACCAGGAACATCAGAAGCCCTATTCATTGCATGGTGGCAACAATCTAAAGAGCGGAGCTTCTCAATCGGTGGTACGTGGAGGACTGTCAGGTGGTACACAGGGTGGCAGAGGGTCACCTGTGTACAGGACCACTAAGCTTTAAGGGGTTACCAGTGCCTAATCCCTGAGAAAGCAGCACTAGAGGAAGTAACATGTGTAGCTTGGAGCAGAGAAGGGCAAGGGGGGATATGATAGCAGTTTTCACATATATTATTGGGTATAATAAGGTACAGGAGGGGGCATTATTCAAAGGAAGAGGTGTAATAGAACACGAGGGCATGAATATAAACTGGAGGGTGGGAGATTCAGAGGAAATGTGCGGAGTAATGACGTCACGGAAAGGGTGATAGATAAGTGGAATATTCTCCCATCTGAGGGGGTAGAGGTAACACAGGAGAACAGTGTAAACATGCTGGGGATAAATATAAGGATATCCTAAATCTCAAACTAAATTGAGGGTAAATAGGGTCTGGGGTCAGTATAGTTTTAAATAAACAACTGGGCAGACTGGATGGGCCATGTGGCTCTTATCTGCCGTCACTTTGTATGTTCTTATGTTAATGTTTTTTTGGTCATCAAACTTGGCGCCTACGTTTTTGTGCAGTTGCCTAAATTCTATTGCAATTAGTTGAGCCCGGCAGTAATGTTATATGGGCTTAGATCCCGCGGGAGCCTTCTAATATTGCCGGGTTGACCTCTCATACCCTTAGAATTCACACTAACATGTACATTATGCCATACATATTATAGAGGATAAATCAGCCCCTCTGTACCATCTGCTGTGACACAGGATCTTCGCGGGTGAAGTAAGATATGGAAAGAGGTCACAGACTGAGCGTGGTAATCACTCCGGGAAGGCAGAATGCGAAAGAAGAACATTTGAATAAATCGCGTGTGAGGTTCCTGGCTGAGACATCGTTTTGGGAGATGCTTTAACAAGCTAAGGACTGGCAGGTGTGTCACAGAGAATAATGATACAGGTCCGGATCCACAGTTACGTACTTTTCATCTCACATACGTTGTTTTAAGAATTGAGCTACTACGCATGCCTAGTAGCTTATTTATGCTATCTACGTACCATTGCTGTACATATATTGCGTACACAATCTACGTACAGAAATTCTCCCTGAAATGGTTTTTATTTTTGCCCGGGTGTAACTTTCCACCTGATTTCCTCTTATTTTCAAACTCTGTCTCGGGTCCTTCGACACTTAATGGACTGGCAATGCTGTGTTTGTTTAATGTGAGGATTAGGGAATATAGGCAATATATAGTAATATATAGGAAAATAACAATTAAAACATTATACATTTATTCATTTTTTAATAGCAAACTTCCCCTCCCCAGCAGTAATAACCAGCCAAGGCAGCCAAGCTGCTGTATAAAAAAAACAAAAACAAAAGTATACAAAAGAAAAAACAAACTAAAATAAAAACTAAACAAACACAACTAAACTAAATGTTTTTATTTTTTGCTTTGTTTAAGTTGTTATTTAATGATGTATTTTATAGGAAGAAATAACCAGCATAATAAGGGAAAGATCTAATGTTTCTTTCCATCCTGCTCCCCAGTTTAGATTGTTGCCTTTGTTCTGTCTTTCATTCTTTGCCCGTCTACCTGAGTCTAGCCGGATTCTTAGCTCGTAATAGACGTGTGAGAAGCGGCTGTTCCCCTCTGCCACATCCACCTGCAGACTCGCAGCTCTGATCCAGGTGCAGATGGTAAGGAACGAGATTATTCCGTTTCATTTCATGTCATCAAAGCCGGAATGGCCCACAAGATATGGCTGGCATTTTTACACTCCCCTCTGGCTATTTTGTCATTAAGATGCCAATAGTGTGTTGAGTCCTCTATCGGTGGAAACCATATATAGCCCTGCGGCTGCTCTATGAGTTTCTGTCGTCTCCAGGTTGCTCCTGTACTTAAAGACATATAAAAAACTGGTTAGGGAATCTCTGTGAATTCTGCAACACTGTACATACTGACTGAATACACGGTGCTTTGTTTTATGGAAATTATGTAATGTTTGAGCACATAATTATGTCTGTGAGTGATATAACAAATTGTTGATTGCATATAGTCAGGGACAAATTAATCGAACATTGCAATGCCTGGGAAGCAAACAATTAGTAGCTAGTCCCTTGTCCCCATATGACCCTTTGATTTCCACTGCAGTTTCCAGTAGCTCCTGGTGTCATTCTTCAACCAAGGAGACTGTGATAACACTATCAGGGGGCTGCACCAAAGGGGTGTGTCCTGTACCACCAAAGGGGTGTGTCCTGTACCACCAAAGGGGTGTGTCCTGTACCATCAAAGAGGTGTGTCCTGTATCACCAAAGAGGCGTATCTGTAAATAGCTCGACCCATGGGCGTGTCTAGTGTTTCCAGGAATACTATTTTATTGATTGTTATATTGTCAGTAAATAAACACTCTCAGTATTATTGTGGAGACTGTGAATATTATCCGCTGTCTTCCATTTCTATAGAAAAGATAAAAGTAGGTGACACTGCAGCTGATTAACAAGAGACCAACGTGTATTTTTCATCTCTGTCTCTATTATTGAAGTCATATTGTCTTAGATAACTGCCAGTCTTTGATTACATCTTGGTCTCCATGAAAATGGCCACCTCCATAGGCCTCAATGCAGGGAAATAGGAGACAATTTCTAAATTCTGTCATCAAACTGCAATGACTTCTGGAACTAATTCTGCATCATGGAGTTTGCCGACACTTCAGGGAGTCAGGGAGATCACCCACTCTTAAGGGAGTCTCTCCACTGTTCAGAGTACTAAGTGGTTGAGAAAAGTAGAGGTGTTCCTCAAAGCAACCAATCAGATTCTAGCTTTCATTTTCAGGAATGTGCTAGGGAAATAATAGCTGAAATTTGATTATTTTCTATGGGCAACAACTTTACTTTTCTCTTTATAGATTTAGAAAGCTACCTCTAGATTATTTAGACCTGGGATCCTCAACCAGTGGTAGGAGTACTGGTGGTAGGTGGACCTCTTTCTGGTGGTAGGTGGAGTGGCCCATATTTAATAAGATATATTTGGGGTTGTATAGCGTATGTAGAAATGAAATCTAAAGTTCATTGTAAAAAACAGGGTTGCCGACTTTTAACAGCTTACATCCGGGAGATCACGAATTTCAGGAGTCTCCCGGACATTCCGGGAGAGTCGGCAACCCTGTTGTAAAATATTGTTGCATTGTCATGGTATCAAGTTGCTAAGGTAACTGAATGATACTGGCCGAAAGGGGTAATAGTTCATTGCATTAATGGCCCAGTTTGACGACGTGTGCATTTGTGACCCAGCTAAGCTTTTCCTACATGCATAGTTAGAATGAAAGGCTGAATTTTGCTTTTCAGGTTTTACTGTTTGGGGATAGAATACATAACACTGGTCAGTATATTGCTGGTTGTGTTAGAAACTTGCTTAATGTTGTAGGCCAGAGCAGTCAAACGTTACAATTCATTAGAGCTCGATAAATCAGCTGTCAAAAGGCTGCAAGTCACAGAATCTCTTTTGTGTGGTTGGCCAATAACTACTCTAGCAGTCACTGGTCAACTGCATTTTCACTAACAAATTCTGGACATATCTCACTATTAACCATCCTAGAGGACCAGTGCACCACAATTTAGGTGCAATTTGATAAAAAAAAAAATATTGGCCCAAAAAAATGTCACTTGTCAACAGTTTAAAGTTGCCCATAAATGATTCGATTTTGGCCAAGTCAACTTGATTGGCCGACAATTGTAAACAGTAAAGGTGGGTACACACTAAGGTATTTCATACGATCAGCGCTTGTACACACTACACACTAAATAGATTGACCTTTCATGATCTTATCGATCACTGAAAAGAAATGATTTTAAAGATGTGATCATTGCAGTGTACACACTTGTGTGATAGTGTGTGATGGGAACAATGGTCGATAAAGAAAACTGTAGTGAGGTCCCATCTTAAAACACAAAATCTAACAATTCAATGCAGCATGTTACATCCAACATCATGCCGTCCGCTGCGCCACTTTCGAAATAGTGATTGCCGACACAACAGTTACATGCTGCGCTAGGTCCCAGTTGCACTCACAACCCTTTATAACAGGGCAGATTTCCGGAAAGTGCGTCCAGCGCATGCGGATAGATCTAAACTATTTGCTTTGCGCTGCAATGCTGCAACACCAAACAGATTGCTCTCTATCACACTCCCCCCCCTAAGTCTTTGTACACTGGGGTGGTCCAGCCTTTACTCAGTCTGCTGTGATTTTTATTAGTAGTGTTAGAAGAAATCCTCTTAATTAATCCCAAAGTTGAATAGATGTTTTGTAAACACAAACAAGAGAAAATATGTGAAGGTCGTGGCTCGAATGCAGACGTTTCTCTTTCTCTGCCTTTGTTTGGATAGTGCTTGAAGGTCAGAACCTCCCTGTTACAAGCCCAACAAGGGACCAACTTCAATTTATAAATACACTTATCAACAAAGCCTGACATATGGGTTCTTAGAGCCTGTACTGGGCTGCACCATGCGCCAGGCTCTAAAGAGGTTCTTATCTTATTCCATGTATTAAACAATGTTTATACACAATTATACTCAGGGGCTGATTCAGATTCTGAGTCTTGACAAACTACGCTGCGGTTTCGAAGGTGTAAATGAATCTTGTTTTTTTGCACAATAATAGTGTTATTTTGCTTGTAGATCACAAATACTGAGCAGTTTGGTCCGGATTCATAGTTACGTAGTTTTCGTCTTACGTACGTTTTTTGAAGAATTGAGCTACTACGCATGCCCAGTAGCTTATTTACACTATATACTCTTACTGTACATAGATTGCGTAAGTCTTTAGATCGCCATTCTATACAGACACCATCCTAGTGACCCATTCTATACAGACACTATTCTCGTGACCCATTCTATACAGACAGAATCTTAGTGGCCACCACCCAATGTAGAGAGCATCATAGTGACCACCATTATATACAGACACCATCCTAGTGACCCATTCTATACAGACAGCATCTTAGTGGCCACCACCCAATAGAGAGAGAGCATCATAGTACCGCCATTCTATACAAACACCATCTGAGTGACCTCCATTCTATACAGACAGCATCCTAGTGACCTCTGTTCTATACAGACAGCATCATAGTGAACTCCATTCTATACAGACAGCATCCTAGTGACCTCTGTTCTATACAGACAGCATCATAGTGAACTCCATTCTATACAGACAGCATCCTAGTGACCTCTGTTCTATACAGACAGCATCATAGTGAACTCCATTCTATACAGACAGCATCCTAGTGACCTCTGTTCTATACAGACAGCATCATAGTGAACTCCATTCTATACAGAGAGCATCCTAGTGACCTCTGTTCTATACAGACAGCATCATAGTGAACTCCATTCTATACAGAGAGCATCCTAGTGACCTCTGTTCTATACAGACAGCATCATAGTGAACTCCATTCTATACAGAGAGCATCCTAGTGACCTCTGTTCTATACAGACAGCATCATAGTGAACTCCATTCTATACAGAGAGCATCCTAGTGACCTCTGTTCTATACAGACAGCATCATAGTGAACTCCATTCTATACAGAGAGCATCCTAGTGACCTCTGTTCTATACAGACAGCATCATAGTGAACTCCATTCTATACAGAGAGCATCCTAGTGACCTCTGTTCTATACAGACGGCATCCTAGTGACCTCTGTTCTATACAGACAGCATCCTAGTGACCTCTGTTCTATACAGACAGCATCCTAGTGACCTCTGTTCTATACAGACAGCATCCTAGTGACCTCCATTCTATACAGAGAGCATCCTAGTGACCTCTGTTCTATACAGACAGCATCATAGTGAACTCCATTCTATACAGAGAGCATCCTAGTGACCTCTGTTCTATACAGACAGCATCATAGTGAACTCCATTCTATACAGAGAGCATCCTAGTGACCTCTGTTCTATACAGACAGCATCATAGTGAACTCCATTCTATACAGAGAGCATCCTAGTGACCTCTGTTCTATACAGACAGCATCATAGTGAACTCCATTCTATACAGAGAGCATCCTAGTGACCTCTGTTCTATACAGACAGCATCATAGTGAACTCCATTCTATACAGAGAGCATCCTAGTGACCTCTGTTCTATACAGACAGCATCATAGTGAACTCCATTCTATACAGAGAGCATCCTAGTGACCTCTGTTCTATACAGACAGCATCATAGTGAACTCCATTCTATACAGAGAGCATCCTAGTGACCTCTGTTCTATACAGACAGCATCATAGTGAACTCCATTCTATACAGAGAGCATCCTAGTGACCTCTGTTCTATACAGACAGCATCATAGTGAACTCCATTCTATACAGAGAGCATCCTAGTGACCTCTGTTCTATACAGACAGCATCATAGTGAACTCCATTCTATACAGAGAGCATCCTAGTGACCTCTGTTCTATACAGACAGCATCATAGTGAACTCCATTCTATACAGAGAGCATCCTAGTGACCTCTGTTCTATACAGACAGCATCATAGTGAACTCCATTCTATACAGAGAGCATCCTAGTGACCTCTGTTCTATACAGACAGCATCATAGTGAACTCCATTCTATACAGAGAGCATCCTAGTGACCTCTGTTCTATACAGACAGCATCATAGTGAACTCCATTCTATACAGAGAGCATCCTAGTGACCTCTGTTCTATACAGACAGCATCATAGTGAACTCCATTCTATACAGAGAGCATCCTAGTGACCTCTGTTCTATACAGACAGCATCATAGTGAACTCCATTCTATACAGAGAGCATCCTAGTGACCTCTGTTCTATACAGACAGCATCATAGTGAACTCCATTCTATACAGAGAGCATCCTAGTGACCTCTGTTCTATACAGACAGCATCATAGTGAACTCCATTCTATACAGAGAGCATCCTAGTGACCTCTGTTCTATACAGACAGCATCATAGTGAACTCCATTCTATACAGAGAGCATCCTAGTGACCTCTGTTCTATACAGACAGCATCATAGTGAACTCCATTCTATACAGAGAGCATCCTAGTGACCTCTGTTCTATACAGACAGCATCATAGTGAACTCCATTCTATACAGAGAGCATCCTAGTGACCTCTGTTCTATACAGACAGCATCATAGTGAACTCCATTCTATACAGAGAGCATCCTAGTGACCTCTGTTCTATACAGACAGCATCATAGTGAACTCCATTCTATACAGAGAGCATCCTAGTGACCTCTGTTCTATACAGACAGCATCATAGTGAACTCCATTCTATACAGAGAGCATCCTAGTGACCTCTGTTCTATACAGACAGCATCATAGTGAACTCCATTCTATACAGAGAGCATCCTAGTGACCTCTGTTCTATACAGACAGCATCATAGTGAACTCCATTCTATACAGAGAGCATCCTAGTGACCTCTGTTCTATACAGACAGCATCATAGTGAACTCCATTCTATACAGAGAGCATCCTAGTGACCTCTGTTCTATACAGACAGCATCATAGTGAACTCCATTCTATACAGAGAGCATCCTAGTGACCTCTGTTCTATACAGACAGCATCATAGTGAACTCCATTCTATACAGAGAGCATCCTAGTGACCTCTGTTCTATACAGACAGCATCATAGTGAACTCCATTCTATACAGAGAGCATCCTAGTGACCTCTGTTCTATACAGACAGCATCATAGTGAACTCCATTCTATACAGAGAGCATCCTAGTGACCTCTGTTCTATACAGACAGCATCATAGTGAACTCCATTCTATACAGAGAGCATCCTAGTGACCTCTGTTCTATACAGACAGCATCATAGTGAACTCCATTCTATACAGAGAGCATCCTAGTGACCTCTGTTCTATACAGACAGCATCATAGTGAACTCCATTCTATACAGAGAGCATCCTAGTGACCTCTGTTCTATACAGACAGCATCATAGTGAACTCCATTCTATACAGAGAGCATCCTAGTGACCTCTGTTCTATACAGACAGCATCATAGTGAACTCCATTCTATACAGAGAGCATCCTAGTGACCTCTGTTCTATACAGACAGCATCATAGTGAACTCCATTCTATACAGAGAGCATCCTAGTGACCTCTGTTCTATACAGACAGCATCATAGTGAACTCCATTCTATACAGAGAGCATCCTAGTGACCTCTGTTCTATACAGACAGCATCATAGTGAACTCCATTCTATACAGAGAGCATCCTAGTGACCTCTGTTCTATACAGACAGCATCATAGTGAACTCCATTCTATACAGAGAGCATCCTAGTGACCTCTGTTCTATACAGACAGCATCATAGTGAACTCCATTCTATACAGAGAGCATCCTAGTGACCTCTGTTCTATACAGACAGCATCATAGTGAACTCCATTCTATACAGAGAGCATCCTAGTGACCTCTGTTCTATACAGACAGCATCATAGTGAACTCCATTCTATACAGAGAGCATCCTAGTGACCTCTGTTCTATACAGACAGCATCATAGTGAACTCCATTCTATACAGAGAGCATCCTAGTGACCTCTGTTCTATACAGACAGCATCATAGTGAACTCCATTCTATACAGAGAGCATCCTAGTGACCTCTGTTCTATACAGACAGCATCATAGTGAACTCCATTCTATACAGAGAGCATCCTAGTGACCTCTGTTCTATACAGACAGCATCATAGTGAACTCCATTCTATACAGAGAGCATCCTAGTGACCTCTGTTCTATACAGACAGCATCATAGTGAACTCCATTCTATACAGAGAGCATCCTAGTGACCTCTGTTCTATACAGACAGCATCATAGTGAACTCCATTCTATACAGAGAGCATCCTAGTGACCTCTGTTCTATACAGACAGCATCATAGTGAACTCCATTCTATACAGAGAGCATCCTAGTGACCTCTGTTCTATACAGACAGCATCATAGTGAACTCCATTCTATACAGAGAGCATCCTAGTGACCTCTGTTCTATACAGACAGCATCATAGTGAACTCCATTCTATACAGAGAGCATCCTAGTGACCTCTGTTCTATACAGACAGCATCATAGTGAACTCCATTCTATACAGAGAGCATCCTAGTGACCTCTGTTCTATACAGACAGCATCATAGTGAACTCCATTCTATACAGAGAGCATCCTAGTGACCTCTGTTCTATACAGACAGCATCATAGTGAACTCCATTCTATACAGAGAGCATCCTAGTGACCTCTGTTCTATACAGACAGCATCATAGTGAACTCCATTCTATACAGAGAGCATCCTAGTGACCTCTGTTCTATACAGACAGCATCATAGTGAACTCCATTCTATACAGAGAGCATCCTAGTGACCTCTGTTCTATACAGACAGCATCATAGTGAACTCCATTCTATACAGAGAGCATCCTAGTGACCTCTGTTCTATACAGACAGCATCATAGTGAACTCCATTCTATACAGAGAGCATCCTAGTGACCTCTGTTCTATACAGACAGCATCATAGTGAACTCCATTCTATACAGAGAGCATCCTAGTGACCTCTGTTCTATACAGACAGCATCATAGTGAACTCCATTCTATACAGAGAGCATCCTAGTGACCTCTGTTCTATACAGACAGCATCATAGTGAACTCCATTCTATACAGAGAGCATCCTAGTGACCTCTGTTCTATACAGACAGCATCATAGTGAACTCCATTCTATACAGAGAGCATCCTAGTGACCTCTGTTCTATACAGACAGCATCATAGTGAACTCCATTCTATACAGAGAGCATCCTAGTGACCTCTGTTCTATACAGACAGCATCATAGTGAACTCCATTCTATACAGAGAGCATCCTAGTGACCTCTGTTCTATACAGACAGCATCATAGTGAACTCCATTCTATACAGAGAGCATCCTAGTGACCTCTGTTCTATACAGACAGCATCATAGTGAACTCCATTCTATACAGAGAGCATCCTAGTGACCTCTGTTCTATACAGACAGCATCATAGTGAACTCCATTCTATACAGAGAGCATCCTAGTGACCTCTGTTCTATACAGACAGCATCATAGTGAACTCCATTCTATACAGAGAGCATCCTAGTGACCTCTGTTCTATACAGACAGCATCATAGTGAACTCCATTCTATACAGAGAGCATCCTAGTGACCTCTGTTCTATACAGACAGCATCATAGTGAACTCCATTCTATACAGAGAGCATCCTAGTGACCTCTGTTCTATACAGACAGCATCATAGTGAACTCCATTCTATACAGAGAGCATCCTAGTGACCTCTGTTCTATACAGACAGCATCATAGTGAACTCCATTCTATACAGAGAGCATCCTAGTGACCTCTGTTCTATACAGACAGCATCATAGTGAACTCCATTCTATACAGAGAGCATCCTAGTGACCTCTGTTCTATACAGACAGCATCATAGTGAACTCCATTCTATACAGAGAGCATCCTAGTGACCTCTGTTCTATACAGACAGCATCATAGTGAACTCCATTCTATACAGAGAGCATCCTAGTGACCTCTGTTCTATACAGACAGCATCATAGTGAACTCCATTCTATACAGAGAGCATCCTAGTGACCTCTGTTCTATACAGACAGCATCATAGTGAACTCCATTCTATACAGAGAGCATCCTAGTGACCTCTGTTCTATACAGACAGCATCATAGTGAACTCCATTCTATACAGAGAGCATCCTAGTGACCTCTGTTCTATACAGACAGCATCATAGTTCTATCTATCTAATATCTATCTATCTATCTATCTATCTATCTAATATCTATCTATCTATCTATCTATCTATCTATCTATCTATCTATCTATCTATCTATCTATCTATCGAGAAACCGACACTTAGAGACTGTTTCAGAGAGTTTATCTCTCTTTTTTGAGGTAATACATGTATGGATGGACACAGTTGCCAGTCGGATTGTTTAAGCATGCAAGTCAATTCAATTGTTGGGCAAGTGAGTTTCAGTGCCATTTTGTTGGCATGATGATAAATCGGTCCAGCATACACACTGCCCGTTAATGAGGTCGATTATTTTATTGTGTGTACCCGGCATAAGTCATAAGAACTGGTGGCGAAATGTCATTTTTATGGTGCATTTGTGCAGAAACACATTAGCCGTCAGCCCCTTGCGATCAGTGATAAAGGACGTTACAACTGCGGTGCGATATGTGAGTGTGTCAATCTCTTGCACCTGATACATAGCAATCACATCTGCTTTTAATCGCAGTGAATCCCAGCTCTGGATCTGGAGCATTATTTAGTAAATAGAATAATTCAGAGCCAAATAAACTGGGAGGATAACATCACAATAACCACAGAACAGCTGTAAATGCAGCATTTGGCTCATCAAGAACTTGTAAGATTGACAAGTAGCCGATTATCACGTTCCCTTGTGGCTGATAGCGGCAGTAGAGTAGAGACCGCTGGAACTGACACATGGATACAGGCGTGTATTAAAGTTTCCTTTTCTATAAATATTAAGAGAATGCAGACCAGATACGGAGTAATTAGCAGGTAGAGTTGGTTAGTAATTACAGTGTAGCAACAGTGCATTAAAACCTGAGTAATATCATGTGATATTTATGATTAATGATTAATGCTGGTTTAGAGATGACGGTGTGCCTGAAATCCATGGTCACTCCCCGCTAAGAAACTCTGCTTTCCGAAATTGGGACATCTGAAAGTTCATTTTCGGATGTCCCTATTTCGAATAAAGCAGAGTTTCTATTTTTTTTATTTTTTAGAATGTGTGAGTATGCATACTTCACCCATTCACCTTCGGAAACGGCGATATCCCTCCGCCGCTGATATCGCCGGACCAAGGGACAGGTGAGTAAACTATCTGTGCGGGGTAGGGAGGGTTAGGGTCAGGCTGTAGGGGAGGGAGGGTTAGGCTGCGGGAGATGGAGGGTTAGGGTCAGGCTGCGGGAGATGGAGGGTTATGGTCAGGCTGCAGGGAAGGGAGAATTAGGGGCAGGCTGCGGGAGATGGTAGGTAAGGGTCTAGCTACTAGGAAGGGAGGGTTAAGGTAATGAGGGGGGAGGGTTAGGGTTAGAATTATGGAAAGGAGTGGGGGACTTTTCTTTCTTACCTTTTGGAGCACTCATCGAGGCATATGCAATCGACATCCCAGCCAGTTCGAAATTGCTTGGGAGGAAACAGCCCTCTCGAGGCCGTTCTAAGAGGGGACCCACACCCGTTTAAATGACCTTCGCCTGGGGGTGCAAGCACTGGCTTTAAGGCAGACACACTCTGTCTTACGAAGCTACATGTCCCATCATGCTGTCTGTCAGCTATACCTATATTATTGGCTTTGCCAAAGGTTGGCTATACTATTACAAAGGGGCTGTTGCCTTGACTTGAGCTGTCCTGTCCTCCACAGTAGATATATTTGTTTTATTAGGAGACAAATTAAGATATAAGAAAGGGCAGTTTCCAAATATTTTATTTCACCCTGCAATTGACATTGTTTTTTGCAGTTTCAATGTTTTATACGCTGAATATTTACATAATTAATAGCAGATGAATAATGACAACTGCTAAACGTAAAGATTCTTCTCCTCCTTTCTTAATTCAATTGTTTGTGTATTTCAAAAAACACTAGGGCCAATACATAAATAAAATATTACTCTAGGAAATCACAAACAGGAAAATTGTGCCACACCAACCTGTAATAATAATAATAATAATCTGTTAAAGGGTGCTGCTAATCAGTTTAGTATTACAGCGTTAAGGAAAAATAAGAAAGGAAACCTGCACCTATGGAAAGGAGAGGGAAAACTGTTATAAGCGCACACCTTATAACTGCAAAGCCTGATCGGAGAATAATTAAAACATATGGGGCCAGATTTTGCTAAGCTGCGGGTTTGGAAAAGTGGAGATGTTGCTCATAGCAACCAATCAGATTTTAGCTGACA
>WWET01001168.1:240413-251267 GCA_011038615.1 Limnodynastes dumerilii
TACCTGTCACCCTCCAGTATATACACATGTCCTCAAGTTCTATTACACCTCTTCCTTTATATAATGTCCCCTCCTGTACCTGGTTACACCCCTTGATATATGTGAAAGCTGCTATCATATCCCCCATGGCCCTTCTCTGCTCCAAGCTATACATGTTTAGTTCCTCTATTCTCTTTTTGTATGTTGTATGCTCTTCTTTGCACAGTCTCTAATGTATTTATGTCTTTCTGGAGATAAGGGTCCTGATCCAGAACTACGCCCTAGCCCCCGATCGTAATTTACGCTCAGTGGACACTCCCCTTGGTCGCCCGTAAATTCCCTGTCTTACGCTCAAAGAACCCTACCATGGTCGTAACTGCCTAAGCATGCCCATACTGTATGCTTTACATGCCTTCCCCCGCCTACATTCCGTAACTGCAGCGTAATTACGGCTTTCCGTGCGTAAATTACGCAAATGTTACAGACGACCTATTTAAAACTATGGCCAACACTGAGTTACGACAGGAAGTAGTCACTGGGCGCATGCGCAGTTCGTATTTACAGCCGATATTACGCTTACGGCTGGCGTGATCAGGTCTATGGCCTCCAGAACTGAACACAGTATTCCAGGTGAGGCCGCACCAATGACCTATAAAGTGACATCACTACTTCTCTCCTTCTGCTACTAATTCCTCTCTCTATACAACCAGCTCTCATACATGGAGTGCAGAGCTCTGTTTTAAGTTGTCAGCCTTTGATAACTTCTATCAGGCAGCAGTTCCGCTCAGCTCCGCCCAAGTCCTGCTTGGCTCTGCCTAGTTCTGCCCATGCAGACTTAAGTTCTTTCTCCTTAGAACATTTTTCACCTTCCGCCCCTGGGCACAAGGCACATACATGTCCAAATGAGTGCACGTTACATATGCCCGATAGACGAAGGTGCCAGTTGCTGTTAGGAGAATACTCACCAGGGTGCGGAGTCTAACCAGAGCCTGGTGTTCACTGGAGCCCCTAATGGTGGGGGCAGGCTGGGCTGCAGGGTCCTGGCAGGTCACTGTTCTTAATGGACACCTCCTATGAGTGCGGGTGAGACACAGAGACAGACAGAGAGATAAACCCCGGTGCGAGAGGACACCACAAACCCAGACAGACATTGATACAGACAGGGACTTACACTCACTCAGTTATACAAGAAACAAACACTAACAAACAGAGGCAAGGAGAAGGGGGCGGGTAGGAACACAGCAAGGCACAATGGGCAGAATTAGGAATGGGAACTCAATAATCAAAAGTAGCAGCAAGCAAAGAGATGAGAGAGTGTCGGAAGCACGGGGCAGCAGACGATTTAACCGGCGGGGCTGGCAAGCACCTGCCGGTCTATTTACAGAGAGGCTGGCCAATCAGGAGGCAGACACTGGACCAGTCGTCCTGACCTGATTGGAGAACATCCCGGCTGCAATGCAACAGCCGGGAGCAGTAATAGAGGGGAGAAGGCGTTATGGCTGTAATGCAAAAAGCGTCTCTGTGACAGTGTATATCTTGCCGCTCTTCGTGTCAGTTTGCTGTTACGCCTGTGAACGTTTTGAAATCCTGCAAAATCCTGGAATCATTTTATTTCTATTAACACATTTTATTTCTATATATATGTTTAAAACAGGAAAGCGACGAGACTGAAGTGGACAAAAATAAATGCTGCACTCTCTGCAACATGTTCTTCACATCGGCCATTGTTGCGGATTCCCATTACCAAGGAAAGACTCACGCTAAGAGAGTAAAACTTGTCCTGGGGGAGTCACCGGACACTCCCGTTCCAGCAGGTGAGAGAGAGAATAATTCACAACGCCTGTTACCATTTACGTTTTACTATGAACCAGTGTGTTACCTGTATGAAAAAAAAATTATTTGCAGTTCTCAAGTGTTCCTCTAGATGGCGTTGGTGTAGATGGTTCCTGTTTAACTGCTGTCACAAAATGTGGCAGCTGTCATGCACAGTAGTCTTTTTCCGAACACAGTAAATTATGCCCATATTGGTTGGTTGCAAAATCAGGCGCTGGCTTGCAGCCTGGGGTCACATGCTTTCAAACAGTGAATGTCTGTCAGCATTTTGATTTGTGGATAGCTTTGGGCCAGTCCACCAATCAGCACGCTGACAGCTATGCACTGTCTGGTGGTTGAAAGGCAACTAGCAAATGCTGCTGTGTGTCATCCACAATCAGAGGGGCAGCTAGGAGAGGGAGGCAGGAGGCAGTGGCCCATCTTGGCACCCAAGGAGGTGGGAAGGCAGACCCTGCGCATCCACCTTTTCTCCCCAACAAGATGTCTGCCAACCCCCTTGCTATGGGCCTTTCTCTACTTCCTCCCCTGGGTCAACTCCTTTTTTGGTGGACATCCGTCCTATAATAAATAGACTCCCTTGTATCTCTGTTTAGGTATTCTTCCTTTAAGAAGACACTTCAGCTGTTATATTGTATCTGGTTTTATAATGTCTGCTGGGTTAGTTAATGCTGTCACATGGGGATAGGAATCTTTTATACATTCACGCTGTGTTTGGACACTTTGCAATAGATATTAGCTCTCCTGTGGCTTCCCCAGTTGTCTCTCCTGCACCTCGTATCACAGTGGTTTCCCTCTACTCCTACACATAATATAGGATTATTCATACGTATAGGAGAGCTGCTGCTGTCGTGTCACTTCTCTTACATTGAATTACAGGGTCCCATGTGTCTGCCGGCTGTGTGACAATAACAGAGATTCGCTTGTCAGTATCATCTTTCCTTCTGTGATTTTATTTTGAGAGGAATAACTTTTTTTTTTTTTTTTTTTTTTTTTAATCTTTATTGATTAAAATAAAATACAAGACAACATTTGCACTTCATAAGAAATAGTCAACACAAGAATCAGCATATTGCAATAAGCAGCATAAAGTAAAACATAATTTCAATAAGAAACAAACAAAATAAACACAGTAATAATCAAAACTTAACCAGTTCCATCCACTTTTTGACCTTCCAAATGCCTTCAGCATCAAGACCACCACCGCCACGCTGCTTATCATATTCATAGCAAAAGTACAATTTCCCCAATATCATTCTCATACACTGCTTCACCTCCCATTCTTCTCTCTTATACACACACATATTCCTCGCATCCCACAACACTTCCATCACACATGCCATCAACAACCACATCAGCCTATCTCCCACTCTACTGCTCGCACCCATACCAAACATAGCCAATTTCCATGTTACCACCTCCACACCACCCAATTCCTTACTTAGTCCACTCAATCCATTCCAAACTTTCCTCGCAAACCCACAACCCCAAAACAAGTGCAACACCGTCTCATTCGCACCACACCTTTCTCTCGGACATACTTCAGATCGCACCAAGTCACGTTTCTTTTGCACCACGCGTACAGGCAAAACACCATGCAACCCCATCCACACCACATCACGCTGTCTATTAGTCATACCGTCCATCTTAATTTTTTTCCACGCATCCTTCACCTCTTTCCCTCTCAAATATTCAATATTACAAACACTATCACGCTCACTCAACACTCTCAACACCTTCTTCTTCACACAAAAATCTTTCATTTCCACACCCAATAAATCATTTTTCCTAATAAAACTCTCAACATATTTATACCATGCCGGGCAACTGAAGGCCATCGGCACATTCAAACTTCTTTTCATCCATTTCAATCCACACAACATCCATCCAGCTGAATAACGCATCATATAAGCCGTCTTACTCCTACAATCCATCAACCGTACCACATTCGCCACATAATGTACACCCAAAAATCTTTCAATATCCGGAAAACTCAAACCTCCTTTCAAACTAGCTTTCACCACATCCTCACGCTTCAATCTTTCCATCTTGCAACCCCACAGAAACAAAAATAACATCCTCACAATCCGCTTTAAACACCTCCCCTGAGGAGGAAACACGCATGCAACATATAACAACAACGGCAATATCACACTCTTAACAATCAACACCTTACCAGACAAAGTTAAATCACGCAATTTCCAAAAATCAAGCTTTCTCTTTACCTTACCCACACACTCATCCCAACTTTCACGCCCTTTCATCTCATTGTCAAACATCAAACCCAAAATCTTAATCCCTCCCTCGACACGGTCTGTGATTTTCAGTGTCTATGATTTTCAGTGTCTGTGATTTTCAGTGTCTATGATTTTCAGTGTCTGTGATTTTCAGTGTCTATGATTTTCAGTGTCTGTGATTTTCAGTGTCTATGATTTTCAGTGTCTGTGATTTTCAGTGTCTATGATTTTCAGTGTCTGTGATTTTCAGTGTCTATGATTTTCAGTGTCTGTGATTTTCAGTGTCTATGATTTTCAGTGTCTGTGATTTTCAGTGTCTATGATTTTCAGTGTCTGTGATTTTCAGTGTCTATGATTTTCAGTGTCTGTGATTTTCAGTGTCTATGATTTTCAGTGTCTGTGATTTTCAGTGTCTATGATTTTCAGTGTCTGTGATTTTCAGTGTCTATGATTTTCAGTGTCTGTGATTTTCAGTGTCTATGATTTTCAGTGTCTGTGATTTTCAGTGTCTATGATTTTCAGTGTCTGTGATTTTCAGTGTCTATGATTTTCAGTGTCTGTGATTTTCAGTGTCTATGATTTTCAGTGTCTGTGATTTTCAGTGTCTATGATTTTCAGTGTCTGTGATTTTCAGTGTCTATGATTTTCAGTGTCTGTGATTTTCAGTGTCTATGATTTTCAGTGTCTGTGATTTTCAGTGTCTATGATTTTCAGTGTCTGTGATTTTCAGTGTCTATGATTTTCAGTGTCTGTGATTTTCAGTGTCTATGATTTTCAGTGTCTGTGATTTTCAGTGTCTATGATTTTCAGTGTCTGTGATTTTCAGTGTCTATGATTTTCAGTGTCTGTGATTTTCAGTGTCTATGATTTTCAGTGTCTGTGATTTTCAGTGTCTATGATTTTCAGTGTCTGTGATTTTCAGTGTCTATGATTTTCAGTGTCTGTGATTTTCAGTGTCTATGATTTTCAGTGTCTGTGATTTTCAGTGTCTATGATTTTCAGTGTCTGTGATTTTCAGTGTCTATGATTTTCAGTGTCTGTGATTTTCAGTGTCTATGATTTTCAGTGTCTGTGATTTTCAGTGTCTATGATTTTCAGTGTCTGTGATTTTCAGTGTCTATGATTTTCAGTGTCTGTGATTTTCAGTGTCTATGATTTTCAGTGTCTGTGATTTTCAGTGTCTATGATTTTCAGTGTCTGTGATTTTCAGTGTCTATGATTTTCAGTGTCTGTGATTTTCAGTGTCTATGATTTTCAGTGTCTGTGATTTTCAGTGTCTATGATTTTCAGTGTCTGTGATTTTCAGTGTCTATGATTTTCAGTGTCTGTGATTTTCAGTGTCTATGATTTTCAGTGTCTGTGATTTTCAGTGTCTATGATTTTCAGTGTCTGTGATTTTCAGTGTCTATGATTTTCAGTGTCTGTGATTTTCAGTGTCTATGATTTTCAGTGTCTGTGATTTTCAGTGTCTATGATTTTCAGTGTCTGTGATTTTCAGTGTCTATGATTTTCAGTGTCTGTGATTTTCAGTGTCTATGATTTTCAGTGTCTGTGATTTTCAGTGTCTATGATTTTCAGTGTCTGTGATTTTCAGTGTCTATGATTTTCAGTGTCTGTGATTTTCAGTGTCTATGATTTTCAGTGTCTGTGATTTTCAGTGTCTATGATTTTCAGTGTCTGTGATTTTCAGTGTCTATGATTTTCAGTGTCTGTGATTTTCAGTGTCTATGATTTTCAGTGTCTGTGATTTTCAGTGTCTATGATTTTCAGTGTCTGTGATTTTCAGTGTCTATGATTTTCAGTGTCTGTGATTTTCAGTGTCTATGATTTTCAGTGTCTGTGATTTTCAGTGTCTATGATTTTCAGTGTCTGTGATTTTCAGTGTCTATGATTTTCAGTGTCTGTGATTTTCAGTGTCTATGATTTTCAGTGTCTGTGATTTTCAGTGTCTATGATTTTCAGTGTCTGTGATTTTCAGTGTCTATGATTTTCAGTGTCTGTGATTTTCAGTGTCTATGATTTTCAGTGTCTGTGATTTTCAGTGTCTATGATTTTCAGTGTCTGTGATTTTCAGTGTCTATGATTTTCAGTGTCTGTGATTTTCAGTGTCTATGATTTTCAGTGTCTGTGATTTTCAGTGTCTATGATTTTCAGTGTCTGTGATTTTCAGTGTCTATGATTTTCAGTGTCTGTGATTTTCAGTGTCTATGATTTTCAGTGTCTGTGATTTTCAGTGTCTATGATTTTCAGTGTCTGTGATTTTCAGTGTCTATGATTTTCAGTGTCTGTGATTTTCAGTGTCTATGATTTTCAGTGTCTGTGATTTTCAGTGTCTATGATTTTCAGTGTCTGTGATTTTCAGTGTCTATGATTTTCAGTGTCTGTGATTTTCAGTGTCTATGATTTTCAGTGTCTGTGATTTTCAGTGTCTATGATTTTCAGTGTCTGTGATTTTCAGTGTCTATGATTTTCAGTGTCTGTGATTTTCAGTGTCTATGATTTTCAGTGTCTGTGATTTTCAGTGTCTATGATTTTCAGTGTCTGTGATTTTCAGTGTCTATGATTTTCAGTGTCTGTGATTTTCAGTGTCTATGATTTTCAGTGTCTGTGATTTTCAGTGTCTATGATTTTCAGTGTCTGTGATTTTCAGTGTCTATGATTTTCAGTGTCTGTGATTTTCAGTGTCTATGATTTTCAGTGTCTGTGATTTTCAGTGTCTATGATTTTCAGTGTCTGTGATTTTCAGTGTCTATGATTTTCAGTGTCTGTGATTTTCAGTGTCTATGATTTTCAGTGTCTGTGATTTTCAGTGTCTATGATTTTCAGTGTCTGTGATTTTCAGTGTCTATGATTTTCAGTGTCTGTGATTTTCAGTGTCTATGATTTTCAGTGTCTGTGATTTTCAGTGTCTATGATTTTCAGTGTCTGTGATTTTCAGTGTCTATGATTTTCAGTGTCTGTGATTTTCAGTGTCTATGATTTTCAGTGTCTGTGATTTTCAGTGTCTATGATTTTCAGTGTCTGTGATTTTCAGTGTCTATGATTTTCAGTGTCTGTGATTTTCAGTGTCTATGATTTTCAGTGTCTGTGATTTTCAGTGTCTATGATTTTCAGTGTCTGTGATTTTCAGTGTCTATGATTTTCAGTGTCTGTGATTTTCAGTGTCTATGATTTTCAGTGTCTGTGATTTTCAGTGTCTATGATTTTCAGTGTCTGTGATTTTCAGTGTCTATGATTTTCAGTGTCTGTGATTTTCAGTGTCTATGATTTTCAGTGTCTGTGATTTTCAGTGTCTATGATTTTCAGTGTCTGTGATTTTCAGTGTCTATGATTTTCAGTGTCTGTGATTTTCAGTGTCTATGATTTTCAGTGTCTGTGATTTTCAGTGTCTATGATTTTCAGTGTCTGTGATTTTCAGTGTCTATGATTTTCAGTGTCTGTGATTTTCAGTGTCTATGATTTTCAGTGTCTGTGATTTTCAGTGTCTATGATTTTCAGTGTCTGTGATTTTCAGTGTCTATGATTTTCAGTGTCTGTGATTTTCAGTGTCTATGATTTTCAGTGTCTGTGATTTTCAGTGTCTATGATTTTCAGTGTCTGTGATTTTCAGTGTCTATGATTTTCAGTGTCTGTGATTTTCAGTGTCTATGATTTTCAGTGTCTGTGATTTTCAGTGTCTATGATTTTCAGTGTCTGTGATTTTCAGTGTCTATGATTTTCAGTGTCTGTGATTTTCAGTGTCTATGATTTTCAGTGTCTGTGATTTTCAGTGTCTATGATTTTCAGTGTCTGTGATTTTCAGTGTCTATGATTTTCAGTGTCTGTGATTTTCAGTGTCTATGATTTTCAGTGTCTGTGATTTTCAGTGTCTATGATTTTCAGTGTCTGTGATTTTCAGTGTCTATGATTTTCAGTGTCTGTGATTTTCAGTGTCTATGATTTTCAGTGTCTGTGATTTTCAGTGTCTATGATTTTCAGTGTCTGTGATTTTCAGTGTCTATGATTTTCAGTGTCTGTGATTTTCAGTGTCTATGATTTTCAGTGTCTGTGATTTTCAGTGTCTATGATTTTCAGTGTCTGTGATTTTCAGTGTCTATGATTTTCAGTGTCTGTGATTTTCAGTGTCTATGATTTTCAGTGTCTGTGATTTTCAGTGTCTATGATTTTCAGTGTCTGTGATTTTCAGTGTCTATGATTTTCAGTGTCTGTGATTTTCAGTGTCTATGATTTTCAGTGTCTGTGATTTTCAGTGTCTATGATTTTCAGTGTCTGTGATTTTCAGTGTCTATGATTTTCAGTGTCTGTGATTTTCAGTGTCTATGATTTTCAGTGTCTGTGATTTTCAGTGTCTATGATTTTCAGTGTCTGTGATTTTCAGTGTCTATGATTTTCAGTGTCTGTGATTTTCAGTGTCTATGATTTTCAGTGTCTGTGATTTTCAGTGTCTATGATTTTCAGTGTCTGTGATTTTCAGTGTCTATGATTTTCAGTGTCTGTGATTTTCAGTGTCTATGATTTTCAGTGTCTGTGATTTTCAGTGTCTATGATTTTCAGTGTCTGTGATTTTCAGTGTCTATGATTTTCAGTGTCTGTGATTTTCAGTGTCTATGATTTTCAGTGTCTGTGATTTTCAGTGTCTATGATTTTCAGTGTCTGTGATTTTCAGTGTCTATGATTTTCAGTGTCTGTGATTTTCAGTGTCTATGATTTTCAGTGTCTGTGATTTTCAGTGTCTATGATTTTCAGTGTCTGTGATTTTCAGTGTCTATGATTTTCAGTGTCTGTGATTTTCAGTGTCTATGATTTTCAGTGTCTGTGATTTTCAGTGTCTATGATTTTCAGTGTCTGTGATTTTCAGTGTCTATGATTTTCAGTGTCTGTGATTTTCAGTGTCTATGATTTTCAGTGTCTGTGATTTTCAGTGTCTATGATTTTCAGTGTCTGTGATTTTCAGTGTCTATGATTTTCAGTGTCTGTGATTTTCAGTGTCTATGATTTTCAGTGTCTGTGATTTTCAGTGTCTGTGATTTTCAGTGTCTGTGATTTTCAGTGTCTATGATTTTGTGTCTGTGATTTTCAGTGTCTATGATTTTCAGTCTCTGTGATTTTCAGTGTCTGTGATTTTCAGTGTCTGTGATTCTGTGTCTGTGATTCTCAGTGTCTGTGATTTTCAGTGTCTGTGATTTTCAGTGTCTATGATTTTCAGTGTCTATGATTTGCAGTGTCTGTGATTTTCAGTGTCTGTGATTTTCAGTGTCTATGTTTTTCAGTCTCTGTGATTTTCAGTCTCTGTGATTTTCAGTGTCTATGATTTTCTTAGCCCTGGGAACATAAGCACTATTTGCGGTGACCCCCTCTCAAAGTGTGTGATAAATTGATGCTTTTTCTAAGTACACACGAATGCCTCCTTTTCCTAGCTCTCACTAAATTAACCCCCTACACCCAATACACATAGAATTACCCCACCCCTCAAACTCTCACTGATACCCCTTTCAGATCGCCGCCCGGCAATATCCCGGGTTCACAGACCCCGTTTCACACTGCAGGGCAGACCCGGGAAATTCCGAGACCCGGGTCTGCCCTGTCGTCATCGCGGTGCGTAATTTGTTTACCGTTGCTCTGGCAACACTTGTTGCCAGGGCAATAGTAAAAAAAAATTCCACCAATCGAGGTACGTTAGGTGCTACCCGGGTTGAAAAACAATATAATCCGCTCCTGAGCTTCCAACTGTCACTCACCTGGTTTAAATTAAGTTTGAAACTGAGGAGCAGAGTATTTTGTACCTAATGGAATGGGTCATGTTGGAGGGTTTGTTTCTGACCCTTTGTATTGCGTTCAAAGTGTCACATCCTAATGTCAGGGTCTCAGACCTGACCTGCGGCTGGTGCATATATTTAATGTAAACAGCCCTTTGTTACGTCTGTGATCGGCTCTGGGGGGGGGCTCTTGCTTGGACCCCGCCCCTTAGTGTACACTGACTTTGTCCCTCCACCCCTTCCCGTACTCAACACGCCCCTCAGCCGCCCCTTCAGCTGCCGCAGCTCGTTTTGCGCTCAGATCTGATTCGCCTGTGACTGCGCACTGTCCAGTTCTGAGCATGTGCAGTAGAGAATCACACAGAGAGATGTCACGGCAGCTGCTGTACCTTCAGTGTTCATTGTCTGTATTACATGCTTTTTTATATATTTCCCAAAATTACTTATTGGTGATATACTACAGGTGGCTTCAAGGAAGTGCTGCAAAGTCTGATTTTTTATTATTAAGCTACAGAATGAACTTTTGATTAGACTTGTCACTGTCCCAAATGAGTTGTTGTGTAATTACTTTTGCCGTTCGACTGTGATAGATTTGCTTTAATATTCTCAGGTTTTTTTACAGACAATGACAAAATACAGTTCTGAGTAAATGCATTTCTGTAGATGGGAGAATGTGTTTCCAGATCCAGGGCTAGATTCACTAAACTGTGGAAAGGAGATATTACCCACAGCAACCAATCAGATTCTATCCAGTGGCGGAAGTAGAGGCAATGCAAGCGCTTAGTGCCGGGGTGGGGGTGGGGCATTTTCATTGTCCTCCTCTGTCCTGCAATTACCTTCTGAAGGCTCCGTTAATGGTCCCAAGCCAGTGATATAGGGCTGGATCCAGACTTAAGTAAGTGCTTGAATTTAGTTACTCCTGGGCTAAACCATGTTGATTGCAGGGGAGTCAAGGTAATTGTATTCTTTGCATGCAGAGATATATCTTTGAATTGTTTACTGCACACAGATACTGACCAGCTTTACAATTACACTGTTATTTAGACTTGGGA
>WWET01001168.1:253945-269646 GCA_011038615.1 Limnodynastes dumerilii
AGGACAAGGGAGGAGGGAGGACAAGGGAGGAAGAGGAAGAGGGGGAGGAGGAGGGAGGACAAGGGAGGAAGAGGGTGAGGAGGGGGAGGACAAGGGAGGGGAAAGAGGAGGAGGGAGGACAAGAGAGGAGGAGCGAGGAGGAAGAGGAGGAGGAGGGAAGAGGAGGAGGGGGAAGCAAGTCTGTATGACTGAAATGGTCAGCTAGTGTACATAACTATAGCTGGTCGCCATATTATTGATGAGTCCCTATAACTTGCAGTCATACAGACTTACAAGGCACCCCTCTGCTCTGCCATGGATGGAGGGTAGGGCGATTCACCCTTCCTGTACACCCACCCTCATCCTGTGTTACAGTCTTCCCACAATTCCACAAGAGGATCCTTTATAATTTGCATCCAATTCAGAGTGTAAAACACTACAGTAGATCGTTATTAAGTTCAACAAGTGAATCAGGCCCACTGACACGTACAGGCAGTATTTACGGCGGGTGGATGCGTAACATCGGCATTTCTGACGATCTGCGCATGCGCCGGGCAGATGTTGCCCGGTGTAGTTACAGAAACCCGTTCCTTAGGATCAGGCGTCCCTAACTGTTGCGTAGTTACGGTCCTCGCTGTAACTACGCAACAGTTACGGAAGGAAGGCGGGGGGGGTGTAAGGAAATGGGAGGCCGGGTGTGGGCCGTTACGCTCCTGTATCCAGCGTAATTTCACACTGTTACGCCGGCTGAAGTTAGGGTAGCTTTCAGCTGGCGTAACAGTGTGTAATTACGCCGGACACGGGGGGAGTGTCGGCGTATACAATTAACATGCTGTAACGTTTGTTCTTGACGTGTCACATAACATTATGTTTTGTAAACACTATATTAATGCTTAAAGCAACAGACAAAAAAACATTTGTATTGTATAAAAATGAGTAAAATATGAAAGATTATATTATATTGTAGCTGGAGGACTGGTAATATTGCAGACACTTGAGGTTTCCTCCTGTACTTGTCTCCGATGGCTGCAATGACCTGTACGGGCCAGTTTTTTTTAATGAAATCTTTTGTCGCTGGATTATTTGACAGCTCTTGATTGGTGAGTGGAGGTAACCTCTGGCTCAGTCTGAATCTCATACATTTAGTGAAATGACTTGTTAATATGCTCAGCAGAGCAGCGTGCAGAGGAAGGGTCAGGAGCCTTCAATTCTTCTCTCTAATAATGGGGCGGCTCGCAGGACGTTCTGGGACATTCCTCGGCTCTTACGACTAATTGGACTTTTGGTTATTTCATTTTGGAGTCTCATTAGGGATTCATTTTACTCAAATATTCCATGAAAAATACAAGTCAGAGAGAGAGAGAGAGAGAGGGGGGGGGAGGTGTAACTAATTTCAAGCACTTACTTAAGTCTGGATCCAGCCCAGTGGGTGGGGAGGATGGGCGGGTAGTTTAAATTGTACAGTATGGGTGTTATATTTATGTCAAGTTATAGTTATGTTAAGTGTTAAGTTAGGAGCTGATCCCCTATTTTCTATTTTAGCCACCTATTTACTTCTGGATGACCAATCATTAGTCATCAATTACAATTCGACACAAATAATAAACCATGTTCCCTTTTTAAATGCAGCTACTGTCTCTGTGCCTTCATATCGGTAAGGTGTGCCTGGCTGACTGGTGCGTGAATGGGGACTATGGCGTTTGCCGCATAATGCTAATGCCGTGGTCCAAAATAGGTTGCGGAGTGCAAGGGACATAGGACTTACAGGGAATTTTCCCGGTAGGCCGGTAGTCTCGGGTGGCCACTCAGCAGCCCTTTTTTCTTTGAAGATACCTAGGATGTTGACTGTCATAGATGATCACTAAGATATTGCATGGTGGTCACTAGGGTGCTGTATGTATTGGATGGTGGTCACTAGCATGCTGTATGTATTGAGTAGTGGTCACTATGATGCTGTATGTATTGGGAGGTGGTCGCTAGCATGCTGTATGTATTGGGTGGTGGTTACTATAGTGCTGTATGTATTGAGTGGTGGTCACTAGCATGCTGTATTTATTCAGTGGTGGTCACTAGGATGCTGTATGTATTGGGAGGTAGTCACTAGGATGCTGTATGTATTGAGTGGTGGTCACTAGCATGCTGTATTTATTCAGTGGTGGTCACTAGGATGCTGTATGTATTGGGAGGTAGTCACTAGGATGCTGTATGTATTGAGTGGTGGTCACTAGCATGCTGTATTTATTCAGTGGTGGTCACTAGGATGCTGTATGTATTGGGAGGTAGTCACTAGGATGCTGTATGTATTGAGTGGTGGTCACTAGCATGCTGTATTTAGTCATTGGTGGTCACTAGGATGCTGTATGTATTGGGAGGTAGTCACTAGGATGCTGTATGTATTGAGTGGTGGTCACTAGCATGCTGTATTTAGTCATTGGTGGTCACTAGGATGCTGTATGTATTGGGAGGTAGTCACTAGGATGCTGTATGTATTGAGTGGTGGTCACTAGGATGCTGTATGTATTGGGTGCTGGTCACTAGGATGCTGTATGTATTGGGTGGTGGTCACTAGGAAGCTGTATATATGAAGTGGTGGTCACTAGGATGCTGTATGTATTAAGTGGTGGTCACTAGGATGCTGTATGTATTGGGTGGTGGTCACTAGGATGCTGTATGTATTAAGTGGTGGTCACTAGGAAGCTGTATGTATTAAGTGGTGGTCACTAGGATGCTGTATGTATTAAGTGGTGGTCACTAGGATGCTAGGATGCTGTATGTATTAAGTGGTGGTCACTAGGATGCTATATGTATTGGGTGCTGGTCACTAGGATTCTGTATATATGAAGTGGTGGTCACTAGGATGCTGTATGTATTAAGTGGTGGTCACTAGGATGCTGTATGTATTGGGTTGTGGTCACTTGGGTGGAAGTGACTACCTGCATTGCATAGTTCACTATACATCTCTTTATTGGATTGTGAAATACTGGTCAGTGGATGCTGTATTTGCTTGTGACTCTTTAACATTACACTTCTTGGGCCTGATCCAGACCTGCGCTCATGAAACGCTCGTGTGCGTAGCGTATTTACGCCAGCGTACCTCCAATGCACTCCCCTAGGCACTCCCCCTGGTCGTACTTTTTTTTTGCCATTTTACGCTGAGCAAACTCTACCCTAACTTTTCCACGTGCAGCTGCGGCCATCATCAAGCTCCTTGCGTGGTTACGACGCTTAGCACGCCCATACTGTACGATTTAAATGCCTCACCCCGCCCTCGGAGCATAACTACGGATTTCGTATGACAGACACGCCCCCTCAAGCATAGTAAGGAAGCTGGTACGCTCAAAGCCCATACGCTCAGTTTTTCAGACTGTAACATGAGCGTAACATCAGCCCCACGCATGCGCAGTAAGTCCAAATGGCCGTTTTTACGCTTACGACCGCCGTAAAAACGCAAGCGAACGTAGGTCTGGATCAGGCCTTTTGTGCTTAATTGGTGATACATAACCCCATATCATATATATTGCACTGCATTTATTAAGGTTTTTTATTGTGCACTAATTCAGTTTACATATTTTGTGACCACGCCAATAGTTGATCCAGCCCACACGTGGCCTCATGCAGATTTTTTTTCCCAGGGCCACTTTAAGCTCCGCCCCTGGTGCAGGCTATTCTTTTCCAGATACATAGGGCCTGATCCAGACCTACGCCGATGCGCTGTGCTTAGTAAAGCACAGCGTATTGGTGTGCACTCTCCCCGACACTCCCTCTGTGCGAGCGTATGCCCGCAAACCCCTCCCTCATTACACTACCTCCCCCCACCCACCTACACTAACTTGAACATAGGGTCGTGGGGAACGTGGGGACGCCCCCTCCAGCGTTACTACGGCGGTGCTACGGACGCCCGATCGGCGTCTTAACGTCAGCCAGCGTAGGTCTGGATCAGGCCCAAAGATACTGCATTAAGCTCTGGTTATTGAGTTGTGTTTTGCATTGAAGATGTAAAAGTGACAATCTGCAAAGGTTACGCTGCACAGAGCAGATGTAATAGGTATATAGTTATTGGAAAATCTTTACAGCACCTTACTCGGCAAAGAAAAAACCTTCATGTAGACGACATCGGGAAATATTAAAGCAGCTCGCTCCATGTAACAAAACTGCATAGGACAATGGGTATTACAGCATTCCTGCAGAAGGTGTGAATTGTGCATGAGAACTCGGCTATAGTCTGACTCTCTCTTTTTAACACGGTTTTTATGTTAATTAATTCTGCTTCAGCTGCTTTATAACACCTGCAGTTTTAAACTAAAAGCTGTTTCATTTCATCGCTCTGCTTTCCAATGTGTTATCCCTTTATAGCAATCATGGCCTGTTATAGGCAGTATAGCGCTGTTGATCTGCAATTCCCATGAGGCTTAGCAGCACTCAGCAGCGCGGACAGCCGCCCATCCATTGTCCAGATGGATGGCGGCCAGCGCTCTACATTACAGGTATTTCCAAAATAAATAAAAAAGCAACCAATCAAAACAGTGCAAGTCAAAGTTATGACGCCTGGAACTTCAAAAGCAAACTTTAAACATTCCTTTAGTCGAGTTTAAAGGCAGTATCTCAAGTACCCACATTTTTTATCTTCTCCATTTCATTTTGCTTATTGGCTTTTTCCAAGCTTTTTCTTTTTTTCTAGCATTTCATTTGCTCTTTGTAACCTCCCCTCTTAATCTCCTTCTGGAAGTGCTGACAAAGCATGCATTAAAATGTGCTGCATCTCTGCTTTCCCAAAAGTTAAGTTTTTTTTTTCCTATATTGAGCAGTTAGCTGGACATTGCGGACAGCGGGATAATCAGGGTCAGTCTGGACTCCTCTCACTTCTGAAACAGCAGATGTGCTCCTGACATTGCACAGAATTGTGGGACTATCCACTAAACAAAGTTTTTAGATTTAATAGTAAATATTTTTTTGATAAATTTAAACTATTATTATTAATGCTTATTTATATAGCGCCACAAATTGTCTGCAGAGCTTTACAAAGAACATTAGACATTCAGATCAGTCCTTGCTCCAATTTAGCTATATACTAAGGTCCCTAAAACATACACACACACCCCCACACCCACACACACACGGGGTAATTTAGTATTAGCCAATTAATCTACCAGAATGTTTTTGGCGTGTGGGAGGAGACTGGAGCACCCGGAGGAAATCCACACAGACACAGGGAGAACATACACACTCCACACAGATAAGGCCTAGTCTGGGATTTGACTCATGACCTCAGTGCTGAGAGACACAAGTGCTACTCACTGAGCCACCTGCTGCCCCTTGGTTTGATTGTAAAAATCATTTATTATTCACGTGCAGTGCTTGGAATTCATTCTCCGCATGGAGGGGGGGCTGGGGATTAGCTATGGTACAGTAAATCGTACAGTAAAGGCTTGGCTTACGCCTATAAGCTCGTATTTCACAAATACAGACATACATACGGAATACTAAGGTAGTAGTGTATGAGTAGAATGTGTCGGATGTATCAGATATGTTATAATTTTTTTAAGCTATTTTTGTGATGTATGTGTAGAGTGTTTCAGATATGCCAATGCCTCATATATCATTAGAATGCCTCATACATCATTAGAATGCCTCTTATATATCATTAGAATGTCTCTTATATATCATTAGAATGTCTATTATATATAATTAGAATGCCTCATATATCATTAGAATGCCTCATTTATTATTAGAATGCCTCTTATATATCATTAGAATGCTTCATATATCATTAGAATGCCTCTTATATATCATTAGAATGTCTCTTATATATCATTAGAATGTCTCTTATATATAATTAGAATGCCTCATATATCATTAGCATGCCTCTTATATATCATTAGAATGTCTCTTATATATCATTAGAATGCCTCTTATATATCATTAGAATGCCTCTTATATATCATTAGAATGTCTATTATATATCATTAGAATGTCTATTATATATCATTAGAATGCTTCTTATATATCATCAGAATGTCTATTATATATCATTAGAATGCTTCTTATATATCATCAGAATGTCTATTATATATCATTAGAATGCTTCTTATATATCATCAGAATGTCTATTATATATCATTAGAATGCTTCTTATATATCATCAGAATGTCTATTATATATCATTAGAATGCTTCTTATATATCATCAGAATGTCTATTATATATCATTAGAATGCTTCTTATATATCATCAGAATGTCTATTATATATCATTAGAATGCTTCTTATATATCATCAGAATGTCTATTATATATCATTAGAATGCTTCTTATATATCATCAGAATGTCTATTATATATCATTAGAATGCTTCTTATATATCATCAGAATGTCTATTATATATCATTAGAATGCTTCTTATATATCATCAGAATGTCTATTATATATCATTAGAATGCTTCTTATATATCATCAGAATGTCTATTATATATCATTAGAATGCTTCTTATATATCATCAGAATGTCTATTATATATCATTAGAATGCTTCTTATATATCATCAGAATGTCTATTATATATCATTAGAATGCTTCTTATATATCATCAGAATGTCTATTATATATCATTAGAATGCTTCTTATATATCATCAGAATGTCTATTATATATCATTAGAATGCTTCTTATATATCATCAGAATGTCTATTATATATCATTAGAATGCTTCTTATATATCATCAGAATGTCTATTATATATCATTAGAATGCTTCTTATATATCATCAGAATGTCTATTATATATCATTAGAATGCTTCTTATATATCATCAGAATGTCTATTATATATCATTAGAATGCTTCTTATATATCATCAGAATGTCTATTATATATCATTAGAATGCTTCTTATATATCATCAGAATGTCTATTATATATCATTAGAATGCTTCTTATATATCATCAGAATGTCTATTATATATCATTAGAATGCTTCTTATATATCATCAGAATGTCTATTATATATCATTAGAATGCTTCTTATATATCATCAGAATGTCTATTATATATCATTAGAATGCTTCTTATATATCATCAGAATGTCTATTATATATCATTAGAATGCTTCTTATATATCATCAGAATGTCTATTATATATCATTAGAATGCTTCTTATATATCATCAGAATGTCTATTATATATCATTAGAATGCTTCTTATATATCATCAGAATGTCTATTATATATCATTAGAATGCTTCTTATATATCATCAGAATGTCTATTATATATCATTAGAATGCTTCTTATATATCATCAGAATGTCTATTATATATCATTAGAATGCTTCTTATATATCATCAGAATGTCTATTATATATCATTAGAATGCTTCTTATATATCATCAGAATGTCTATTATATATCATTAGAATGCTTCTTATATATCATCAGAATGTCTATTATATATCATTAGAATGCTTCTTATATATCATCAGAATGTCTATTATATATCATTAGAATGCTTCTTATATATCATCAGAATGTCTATTATATATCATTAGAATGCTTCTTATATATCATCAGAATGTCTATTATATATCATTAGAATGCTTCTTATATATCATCAGAATGTCTATTATATATCATTAGAATGCTTCTTATATATCATCAGAATGTCTATTATATATCATTAGAATGCTTCTTATATATCATCAGAATGTCTATTATATATCATTAGAATGCTTCTTATATATCATCAGAATGTCTATTATATATCATTAGAATGCTTCTTATATATCATCAGAATGTCTATTATATATCATTAGAATGCTTCTTATATATCATCAGAATGTCTATTATATATCATTAGAATGCTTCTTATATATCATCAGAATGTCTATTATATATCATTAGAATGCTTCTTATATATCATCAGAATGTCTATTATATATCATTAGAATGCTTCTTATATATCATCAGAATGTCTATTATATATCATTAGAATGCTTCTTATATATCATCAGAATGTCTATTATATATCATTAGAATGCTTCTTATATATCATCAGAATGTCTATTATATATCATTAGAATGCTTCTTATATATCATCAGAATGTCTATTATATATCATTAGAATGCTTCTTATATATCATCAGAATGTCTATTATATATCATTAGAATGCTTCTTATATATCATCAGAATGTCTATTATATATCATTAGAATGCTTCTTATATATCATCAGAATGTCTATTATATATCATTAGAATGCTTCTTATATATCATCAGAATGTCTATTATATATCATTAGAATGCTTCTTATATATCATCAGAATGTCTATTATATATCATTAGAATGCTTCTTATATATCATCAGAATGTCTATTATATATCATTAGAATGCTTCTTATATATCATCAGAATGTCTATTATATATCATTAGAATGCTTCTTATATATCATCAGAATGTCTATTATATATCATTAGAATGCTTCTTATATATCATCAGAATGTCTATTATATATCATTAGAATGCTTCTTATATATCATCAGAATGTCTATTATATATCATTAGAATGCTTCTTATATATCATCAGAATGTCTATTATATATCATTAGAATGCTTCTTATATATCATCAGAATGTCTATTATATATCATTAGAATGCTTCTTATATATCATCAGAATGTCTATTATAGTGGTTAGAATATATCCGATGTGTGGTTAGAATATATCCAATGTGTGGTTAGAATATATCCAATGTGTAGTTAGAATATATCCGATGTATGGTTAGAATATATCCGATGTGTGGTTAGAATATATCCGATGTGTAGTTAGAATATATCCGATGTATGGTTAGAATATATCCGATGTGTGGTTAGAATATATCCGATGTGTAGTTAGAATATATCCGATGTATGGTTAGAATATATCCGATGTGTGGTTAGAATATATCCGATGTGTAGTTAGAATATATCCGATGTATGGTTAGAATATATCCGATGTGTGGTTAGAATATATCCGATGTATGGTTAGAATGTCTCTGATAATGTGGCTCAGATAAGCTTCTCACACATTCTGCTTGTATCAGGATGGAAGCATTCAGCCCCTTAGCTGTTACATACTTCCCAACCACACATTATTCTGAATACCAGCTATTAGAACCTCTTTAGTCGCATTATACTATGAGCCCCCTCTTCTACCTCTATAATGCTGAATACACTTTGACCTTTGTATTTATTCCGTGTGATTCTTATATTTTCTATTCTACTGTTAATTGTTTCAGGAACACAAAAACATTTGGGGATAAAAGTTCATTTAAAGAAAAGGTTTATGGGCCGTATCCAGACCTACGATGGTAAACCGCTCAGCGTTCCATCATTTCCCTCCCCCGACACTCCCCCTTGCCCCAGCGTATAAACAGTCACTTACGCCGGCTGAAGGCTACCCTAACTACAGCGACTGTCAATACGCTGGGATGGCGGCGTTAGTACGTTAACGCCGCCCTCCCAGCCTCATTACCCTCCCTCCCCCCGCCTACCTGCCATAACTTTCGCATAGGACACCCCCTCCAACGTTACTACGCTGAAGCTACAGACGCCCGATCCAGGATCAGGCGTTTATGCAGCTACGCCGGGCAACAGCTACCAGGCACATGCGCAGATCATCTTTTTAGACGATCTTACGCGTAACGCTCGGCGTATTATCGCTGGCCGACCGGCCTCTGGATCAAGCCCTATGAGTATCAGCAACATGTGGACTTGTCATATCAGTGATACACCCCGTACAAGAGCTTAGAATTCCACATTCCGCTCTAGGTCACTCACAACAGTGACTATAAAACATCTGTGCTTAAGGGCACCTGTAGGCGTACCCTGGAGAGATAATAATAGTTGAAAAGGAATCTCACTCATTTCCTTGGAAACCACATTGGAGGAATCTATGAAAGAGCATGAAAAGAGAGATTTCAGGCTGCCTGGTGGTATGGAGGATGGGGATATAAGTAGTGAGAACACATTGATCCACAGTGGCTAAACTTTAAGCTGGATTAGAACCCCCAGCTCCCCTCATGCAGCCTCCTTTACCCAGTCCCTAAACCCTCAGAGGGATACCCAAGGGAGGGGGTCACAGGCCATAGGTGTCAGATACTAAAGTCGTGATTTGCTAAACTGCAGGAAAGGAAAAATGGATATGTTTCCCATAGCAAGAAATCAGATTCTAGAAGATATTTGCTAGCATGTACTTAAGAGTGCCCTAGATACATGGCACTGGATTGGGTGCACTTGTTGCTTGGGCACACCCTTACTGTACGTTGACTACGGGCCCCTTCCTCTTTCAACTTATGACACGCCCCTTCAGAACGCAAGCAGACGCAGTTCCAGTTGTGTTTGCGTCGGCCATGATAGCGCGCACGTCAATTCTGAGCTTGCGCAGTGCAGAATCACGGTGAGATCTGAAACAGTCGCCATTTGTAGATCTCATTTGGTTTGGAGATAGTATCAAGTTATATAGAGCTGCAATTTTTTCTAGCGTTTAATGTCTATTGTGACAGATCACAAGTTGCTGGAATATAAAGGCTGATATGTGATATGTAGGTTAAACGGCTAGAAATAATGGGGTAAATCCAGGCCTATGAGCTAGTTACAGTAGAACATGTAACGTATTTACGCTAGCTCAGTTATTAGGCACTCCCCTCGCTTGTACCTACCTTAACTTTTTCTAGCGTAAGTACCGACGTACTTAATGGATTTACGCACGTGACGGCCAAATCCTGTCCAAATTAAACGCCTCCGCCCCGCCTCCAAAGCGTAATTATGGGTGTCGTATTGATGCTGCCCCTTCTATTGTAGTTACGCTGATGGTACGTACGTTAGGAGTTACGTGGCGTCACATCTGCCGTGCGCACTCACAGGAAATACAAATGGGTGAAATGACGTGATCGGCTAGCGTAAATACGCTAGTGTACTTATCAAGGGTAGATAAAAGTATATAACAACGAAGGCGGACTCACGCGTTTCAAGCTCCACTGAGCTTGAAAAAGAGCTCAGTGGAGCTTGAAACGCGTCAGTCCGCTGGTTCCTGCATCCACAGTGACGTCATCTTCCAGGGACGATCCGCCGCCTCTGAAAGAATCACCGTGCCCAGTCCGCCGGTTCCTGCATCCACAGTGACGTCATCTTCCAGGGACGATCCGCCGCGTCTGAAAGAATCACCGTGCCCAGGCATTACCATCCTGCGGTTGTCTTCACTCGCGGTCGCTGCTCCATCTGGAAGCCCTGGTATGACGTTCTGTTTGATTTTAATGTAATGTGATTTGGATTGTGTATTAATTAAAGCTTATTTATTTTATTCTATGTTCCCTGTGAGTCCTGGACGTTTCTACCAATTCTATTATACGGATTTTTATGGGACTTTATACAAGGACTGGATTTTAATAAGGCTTTGAATTAGGTTTTATTTATGTATTTATTTATATTTTCTCCACTGGCACTATTATTATAATTACTCTTAGATGATAGCGCTGGCATACCCCTTTGTATGTGTCTTAGTGTGTATTCCACACAGACACATATTTTCTCGTCCTTTATATTCACGCTAGTGTACTTAGCCTGGGAGGGGAGAGCACACCCCCCCAACCTACAGAACTCTGGATTCCAAACTCCGCAGAAGAGGAGGGAGATACAGAGTTGTAGTTCCTGGCGTCCTTTTAGACAGCTACAATTTTATTATTTTAGACATCCATGTTTCAGACCCTCTTCTCAAATAACTTGGGGTGTCGCCCCCTAAAGCCATTCACCCTAGACTGCAGCCTAGTCCGCCTAATGCTATGAAACTGGAGTGTCGTTGGTATAGAGGAAATACATGGAAATATGACTTCACTGAAAGGGTAGTTGATAAGTGGAAAAACCTCCCATCTGAGGGGGTAGAGGATTACACAGTAAAATTATTTAATCATGCTTGGGATAAATATAAGAATGTCCAATATCATCAACTAAATGAAGGGTCAAATAGAGTCAGGGGTCAGTATGGTTTAGAAATGGGCAGGCTGAATGGGCCGAGTGGCTCTTATCTGCCGTCACATTCTATGTAAGTCTTCCATGGTGAGCCATTTGCTAAGATCGACCTTTAGAAATGTAAGATTTTTTTTTTATATGTTGTAATCTTAATTAAATCCTAATGAATTCTAAGCCTTTACCAAGCCATTTTCTTCGATGTCTCCATACTGACCTATTTTCAGCTGCTTATAGCGAGGTGACATCAGTATAGATAGATGTTTAGAGAAATAACATGGGCCTAAGTCACAGGATTATACAGCTAATTAGTGCATTGACACCAGGGGGGCGGAATGTGTCAGACCCATAGCAAGGAGGCGGGCCCCGAGTCTGGATGGGTGGGACTGGGCGGAGTCCTGCTGTGCTAGGGGTGGGGCAGAGCGGGCCCATCTGCATGAAGGCAGGTATCAGACAAATGAGAATCAGGCCCATAGGGGTAGATTCAGAACTAAGTACTCTAGTGTATTTAGGCCAGATGGAGACGTAAAAATGCTATTTTATGTGCGCGGCAGATTTTACGACACGTAACTACGAATGAAGGGGTTTGCCAGTCATATGACACCCGTAACTACACTTCGGAGGCGGGGTGAGGCATTTAAATCACACAGTATGCGTGTGCTTAGGCGCATAAGCACATGCAGCCATTATGGCCGACAAAAGTTAAGCTTGGAAAAGTTAAGGTAACACGGCTAAACTATGTACGGACGAGGGAGGTGCATAGTAAATACGCTACGCCAGGAAACGTAGCTCTGTAGCAAGCTGTATTCCAATATTAAACATGACAACGCACAGTCTGCTGAGTTATGGGCACACTGCAGTTGAGTCAAAAATGCTCAAAATCTGACAAAGGATTTCTTCCAGATAAATAAAACTTTCTACAGCAATCTCATGGGTGGCTTTTGGGGCCTAAAGGGTAACTTTCTTTGACTTTTCAGTATGCTTTTCAATCATTTACATGCAATTGAAATCTGAGCATCTGCATAACCTGTGAGAATGTTCCTGCAATCAGTTCTCCAAAGAGCTGACAGTGATTTCGTAATGTGAATGCAGAATTCATTCGTCGCTGCAAGGTGGATTAATGAGAGGCGCAATCAGTCAAAGCAGCAGAGAGCTGTGTCAGTCCTATGAGGAGGCGGTGTGGCGCTGATGACAGGGTGTGAAGTGACCACAGGGCACCACTATCATTAGGGACAAACACTAATGGACCAGATCTCAGATCTCTGCGAACGCTGCGCTGTGAGATCAGGTGGCCGCTGGATCCAGCTTTCCGTGCGTGCGATAGGAGAACAATCAACTTCCACGCAGCAATTTCCAAACGGGCGACCCTATCTTAGGGGTTCCACGCTGTCCTTGCTTAAGGACGCACACGCAGGTCGTTCCGACCCCATCCACAGAATGACTTCCATTATGAAGAATGCAGATCCGTAATGAAAGTTCATTCTGTGTTGAACGTATGAACGTATGGTGGGTTCCAGGCTGACCATTTAGAGGTCTATCTATCTGTTACCCCTGTTATATAAATTATATGACACATTCCAACATAAAACACAAAATAATTGCTAATAATAATGGAAATAAAACATGATAAAGGCTTTTAGTGTTTTATCACACTGGAATGCATTCGAAGGGCCAGATTTATTACCCTGTGGGTTTGGAAAAGTGGAGAAGTTGCCCATAGCAACCAATCATATTCTAGCTGACATTTTCTAGTATTTTCATAGGAAACTGAGAGCTAGAATCTGATTGGTTGCTATGGGCAACATCTCCACTGTTCCTTTCCTGCAGCTTAGTAAATCTGGCCCAGTGTCATATCCTAACAGTGTCTGCAATAGGTCGTGGCAGATTATTCCCCTGGACTTGTTTTGACATTGGATCTGGAGCACTTGCTTGGGCACGTTATTACTGTACATTGTCTACGTCCCTCCGCCCCCTTTCCTCCCTCAACACAACCCTCAGAACGCAAACCGCCGCAGCTTAAGGTGCGCTCTGATCTGATTGGGGCATGATTGCGTGCAAAATCAGGCAGAGATGACGTGAGCTGGTGTACACCATGGTTGCTGACTCTCCCGGAATGTCCGGGAGACTCCCGGAAGAGCACCCTTTTCTCCCGAAGACATGCTCTGGGAGAGCCATGCCTCCCAAATTTTCTTTTTTTTTTTTTAAAGCCACTGCCGTGTTATATGCGGAGCCGAATAGGAGGCGCGCGGAGGAAGGCAGAAGACATCAAAGGTAAGTCAGAAAACGAAAAAACGTGATGCCATGGAGGCTGGCACAAAGGGGCAGATATGGAGGCTGGCACAAAGGGGCAGATATGGAGGCTGGCACAAAGGGGTAGATATGGAGGCTGGCACTAAGGGGCAGATATGGAGGCTGGCACTAAGGGGTAGATATGGAGGTTGGCACTAAGGGGCAAATATGGAGGCTGGAACTAAGGGGCAAATATGGAGGCTGGTACTAAGGGGCAGATATGGATGGAGGCTGGCACAAAGAGGCAGATATGGAGGCTGAAACATCGCAAATCAGACTTTCGTTGTGGGGACCCACACCCCAACCGTCACTGAGTCCTTAGACCCCCTTCTAAAACATTAGTTCACTTCTAAACACCTCTCTGTATCTGAGCTCTTTGTTTTATACTTTGTGTCTGATCATCACTTACAAAATATGTTTTTCTGGAGTGTAATTTCGGTTATAAGAAATCTCTCTCTATGTTGTGAACCGTGGCTCGGAATTGGAGCTGGATCATAGTATTTTGAAACCTGTTTACGTGAACTGGTAAAAGATTCTCAAAAGAGAGATTTATCTTTTTCCATTTAAAAATGTCTTTAAAGTGTCTGGAACTTGGCCGCGTGTTATGTATAAGATCTGCCCGTGCCCGGATCTCAAAGCTTCCAATGTTCTGTCTTCTCCGTGATACGAGGACTTTTAAATTGCAGAAGAAATGCTTTCTCTTTATTTATTTTATTTTTTCCTGGGCTGGCAGCTTGCTGCGGTACAGAGAGATATCAAGACAATCATTTGCAATGTAGCGGAATGCTGCCTTTGAGCCAAGATTTTTTTTTTTTCAAACGCATTTCTTTGGCTGTAAGTACTTACAAATAAAAGCGAAGCGAGTTAGGTCAGAGGAAAAGCTTTTAGATGATGGGAAGGTTACTGACTCATTACTGTTGGTTAATGCAATATCACATGTCAGATTATATATATATAAAGCTTATTTCTCGCGCTGTCCGGACAGTGAAAGTGATGGCTTTGAGTGATGTTTGTGTGAAAAACTCATTGGATGTGGTCAGGAGCCGGCTGGCTAATTTTAGCCTGGATTGGAAATTTTAGATGTGATTTGCTGGTACGTTGGTCTGCTTTGTGACAGACCATTGTAAGGCAACTGAATGGCGACTGCCAACAACCCTAACCTTCTTCTCCCCTCAGCCTAACCTTATGTCTCCTCTATGCGCACTCTGGGCCTGATCCAGACCTACGCCCGCTGTGGCTAGGAAGGCAGGCGTAAGCGTAAGATTGGCTGAAAAGCCAATCTGCGCATGCGCCGGGCAGATCGTGGATCGGGCGTCCGTAGCAGCGCAGTAGGGACGCTGGAGGGGACGTCCCTCAGCGTCCCTACGTTCAGGTTAGTGTAGGTGGGCTGGGGGAGGTAGTTAAATGAGGGTGAGAGGGCGGGCTAGGCGGCCATACGCTCCTGTGCGAGCGTATG
>WWET01001168.1:290895-312835 GCA_011038615.1 Limnodynastes dumerilii
GAGCTGGGTGAGTATTGGCGGGTTCCCCATCAGGTCCGGGCCCGGGAAAGTAGTGCCGGCTGTCCCCCCTGATGGCGGCCCTGCATATTTGTGTCTTTTCCATACAATTAGGAGATCTCTGAAGCATACACTGGGACTTTCCCTCTGCTATTGCACCTTATTTCTCATCTACTGCACTTACAGGCTGTTTCCATAGCTCAGTGTTCTGGCTTAATCCTCCTACACATATACCTGTTATTTATTTATTTATTTATTACCTGACTTATTGCTTGTTTATCTCCCTCACTCACCTGCATTATCTTACCAGCTTTATCATATGTACCTGATGCCTGGTGTGCGCTCTCTAATACTGCACCTTCTTCCTCATCTGCTGCACCCACCTTCTGCTTCCTCAGCTCCGTTTCCTGTCTTCCTCCTCCTATATACACAGAAGCTAATTAAAATCTGTCATTCTTACTAAACCAACCAATAGGGATGAGGGGCAATTACACATCTGGACAACCAATGCTACATTGAAAGAGGTGCAAATATAAAAAATATATTTTTGCATGTAGGGAATATACTGGCGGATTTTGCATATTGTACACAAATACTGAACACCTTTACTTTTAAAGTGTAATTTAGAGTTAAGCTAAGAACCGTTGTCAGTCCCTGCCAAGAAACTCTGTTTTCTGAAATTGGGACATCTGAAAGCTCCTTTTCGGATGTCCCTATTTCGAATAAAGCAGTTTCTCTATTTTTTTTTTTTATGAATGGGTGAGTATGGCGTTCAGCATACTTCATGCATTCACTTTCACACTTACCGATATTCCTCCGCTGCTGCTATCGCCGTTCTAGGAACAGGAGAGTAAGCTCTCTGTGCGAGGGAGGGAGGGTTAGGGTCAGGCTGCGGGAGATGGTGGGTTAGGGTCAGGCTGCAATTAAGGGAGGGTTAGGGTCAGGTTGCCAGGGAGTTAGGGTTTGGAAATGAAGTGGGGGGGGGCTATTTTTTTTACAACTTTTCACACAACGGAGCTTTCAGTGCTCCGTAGATTGATTGCCATGCAACTGGCTGGGGAGAACACGATTCGAATATCGACGGTTCGTACTGGAGCCCCACACTAACAATGATTGCCTCTCCGCTCATTCTGTTTGCTTTTCCTGCAATTCTTACTATAGTTTTGGGGCTGGATCAAGAACTAAGAAGATCACCCAACTTCCACAATCTGATGACATCATCAAGCCCCGTCCATCCCTAGTAACTCTAGGGATTACTAATGTGATTGATAGTGGATCGCGGGAGCTTTGTCGACTCTCCCAAGATACTGGGAAAACTGCCAAGATTTCGGGAGTCGGCAACCCTGGGATAGCCATGCAGATCAAGGTAAGTGGGAGACAGAAGGAAGACCCAATTTCGAACTGATGCAGGTCAAAATTAGTCCATGCTGCTTATTTTACGAAAACTCCCAGATACGCCCCCTAGTGGTCAAATGAGGAATCTCTTGGCCATAATTAATGTTCACTTATCAGTAGAGGTGGATAATTTACCTGCTACATATTTTGCAACCCAGTCTTTCTGCACTATGTATCTTACAGCAAATAAGGAGGAGAAGCAGGAAGCTGCGTCCATTACCAGCACATAAACCCGCTCCAGGAGGCCGTATTGATTACATATATGGAAAATGAAAAAGGCTTTGACCAGATGTACAATGCAATGATTGAACCATAGATTTATCTCCAGCTTCTTCTCTCACGTCATATTTCTTCCTCATCCTAGAGAGGTGACTTTCACATCTTGTCACTTTGCTTTCTCCTTTCCTTAGGTCCCAGCTGTCTTTTTTAATTAAATGGGAACCCCCCAGGGGCTTATGGAGGTCTGACATAAAGTACATTGATGTGATATAGAGCTACAGAGAGTCGACATTATGGAAAATGGGAACTGTGCATATGAGAAAATGTGTCTCTGTATTAGAGTATGCAAATATACACACACACACACACTTATAAGCACTGCAAACACACAGAGTTGCTGAACCAGTTTGCTGGCCGTTATTATCATGATGCAGCAGTTAATGAAGTTCAGCATTTAAACATAAACAGCCAAATATAATCCCAGGTCCCTGCAGTTTACTGACACACAGTTCCCTCTCCAGTCATGCGCCACTAATACACTTTTACATTGCAACAAAACCGGAATTATTGCCTGGACAAGCGCTGACAACCCAGATCGAGGCTCAGTGTGAAAGGGTCTGACTGCCTCTACCCAGGTCTAATGACCAGGGATAAAATACAGTACAGACATACAGGACAGGGATGGACGGCATAGTACATAATAATATACAGTACAGACATACAGGACAGGGATGGACGGCATGCGCTATTGCGGTGCGTTTTATTTGCATTTCGATGGACTCTGATGCTATGGCATCAGACTATGTAGCAGATGCTACCGCTGCTTGGTATGAAGCAGTAATAGTATCTACAGCAGGTCTGGCTAGGACCTGTAGTGCCACAGCAGCAGCACCACTTGTCTCAACACTGGGCATTAGGGGATGGACAGCATAGTACATAATAATATACAGTACAGACATACAGGACGGGGATGGACAGCATAGTACATAATATGCGATAAAATGTAAGGGAGAGGAAGGGGGATGTGTAATGCGAGGTGTGAAGCTTGGAAGATCAGGGAGCAGGGGATAGAGTGCAGTGAGAGGGAGCCACCAGGTGGGGCCGGGGTAAAAAGGTAGCAGAGGGTGACGAGAGGGTAGGAAGTGAGGGGGGAGTGGTGGAGAAGGGAACAACACTAGGATGGAGGGCCCTGCTCACGTGAGCTAACACACTAAGTGGGAGGGATGAACTTACAGAAGACATAAGGAGGGGGAAGGAAGTGGACTGCTGGTGTGAGTGGAGGAGAGGGGGAAGGAAGTGGACTGCTGGTGTGAGTGGAGGAGAGGGGGAAGGAAGGAGAAGAAGGAATAGATGAAGGATGCAGTGAAGATGTTAAGTGGAGGAGGGGTAGGCTAACCTGAACAGGTGCGTTTTGAGTGAGCGCTTAAAGACCTGCAATGTGGGGGAGAAGAAGGGAAGTCATTCCAGCGCAGAGGTGTAGCACAGGAGAAGTCCTGGACACAGGCGTGAGATGTTGTGATTAGTAGGGATGCTAGACTCGACCTGTGGTGATGTACACCGGCACTTTGAGATTGTGATAGCTATCTGGTACGCTTAATCCTAGAGCCAGCGATTTTATCTATTTTATTTTAATAAACTTGATGGCACTATGAAGCCCCTGTTTTTCTTTTCTTTGATGTGATTTAAGTTGAACTGGAGTCTGAAACCAGTCACTATATCGGGGAAGGCGCAAGCTGGACTTTATGACTGGATTATTACCATAAATGGTCTAAACGTTTCTACATTAGCACACCTAAGTGTTTTTCTAGTACCTATATAGCTATCAGCTATATAGCTACATCTATCTATCTATCTATCTATCTATCTATCTATCTATCTATCTATCTATCTATCTATCTATCTGTTGAATATAAATAAAACATGAAATCAGTGTTCTCACTTGGCAAAGTGCTGTTATATCCGTAGTGCAGAGTCATTGTATTATTTATACAACAATCCATGAATAATTAAGTGAATCTCTTGTTTAGTCAGTCTTTACATGTCACGTTTGTTTTACTGTTCTGGATTAATTATTATTAACATTTTTAGTCATTTTTATATTTGCTTTTGCTGACTTTTCAACCTGCATAACTTTTAATCTAGGAGATAAATTTTTGATGCTGGGTTCAGACATTTATAATTACCTCCCACATCCTGATACAGCACTGTCTCGGGTAATGAGAAAATTGGGGTAGAGGTGGCAGTTTGTCACAGTACTGCTCCTGCTCCTGCAGTAGTAAGCGATCTAGTGATTCAGTGTTCCTGGGCGACCTTGGTTGACCTTGGACTCATCTGTAGAGTTACTTGATCAGTGTTAATATTACAGTGTAATGATTTTGACTTGTATATCACATAACCGGTATATGATCAGATTCTCAAGGTGGAAGCAAGCATCGGTCAGTATTTATAATATGCATTGGCATTTTTATAGGTTCATATTTGTAAAGAATAGAAAGAAATGGTTTATAACAGGGTTGCCGACTTTCTAGGAATATCCGGGAGACGAAATTCGGGCAGTTCTCCCGGTATCCCGGTAGAGCATGCATATCTCCCGCAGAGGGCTTGAGTTCCTGCCCCCCGACCTGGCAACATTAGTATTCCTAGTGTTCCCATCCCCATCCCTAATAAAACTAAGAAAAAGGGGCATTGATAGTCAGGAGGCGGGGCTTCTGGCAGGACTTGCATAAATTATGTAATTAAGACACACCCCCTTGCAGGAATCTATGACAACCTTGGTTTATAGTTAAGCTGAACAGTTGCACATTCCCGAAATTACGCAAAACAGACAATTTACTCATGCCAGATGTATACGTACTCCGTGCGAGATCTCTGCGCATGTGTGCACATAGTGGTTATGCATCGGAGCACGCTATGAATGTCTTTCTGATGGCGCGGTGCAATGCATGGTGGGAAAGGGGAGGTGTGTAATGGTTAAGATAGGGTCCAGTGAACAGCCATACGTGCAAGGGGATTGGATGGGCGGAAATTAGGATCGCATTGTGGTAACTTTGCTTCTGCTGCACAGTACTTACCACCGCGGTGCGTTCTTAACTCTGGATCTGGCCACATTGCTTATTACTGCAACACTGATGTGTGAACTAGTGATCGAGGCCTAAATATACTCATGGAGAAGTAACGCATCTTTGCGGAAGTAGAGGAGGGGAGGGCCCAGAGGCAAGCATTTACCTCCGGCTCAAATTTTACTCACATCACTGCTCCCCTGTCCTTTATATATTTACACATCTCCCTCCCTGCCTCCTTTACATTACACATCCCTCCCTCTACACCCCCCATTACACGTCCCTCTTCCTCTCTCTTACATTACACATCTTTCTCCTTACACCCCCCCCATTACATGTTCCCCTTCCTCTCTCCCTTACATTACACATCTCTCGCCCTACACCACCCCATTACACGTCCCCCTACCTCTCCCTTACATTACACATCTCTTGTCCTTCATTATCCCATTACATGTCCTTTTTCTCTCTCCCTTACATTACACATCTTTCTCCTTACACTCCCCATTACATGTCCCCCTTCCTCTCTCCCTTACATTACACATCTTTCTCCTTACACCCCCTATTACATGTCCCCCTTCCTCTCTCCCTTACATTACACATCTCTCTCTCTACACCCTCCATTACACGTCCCTCTTCTTCTCCCTTACATTACACATCTTTCTCCGTACACCCCCCATTACATGTTTCCCTTCCTCTCTCCCTTACCTTACACATCTCTCTCCCTACACCACCCACTTCCACATTCCCACTACCTCTCTCCCTTACATTACACATCTCTCTCCCTACACCACCTCCATTACACGTCCCCCTTCCTCTCTCCCTTACACCACCCCCATTACACATCCCACTACCTCTCTCCCTTACATTACACATCTCTCTCCCTACACCACCTCCATTACACGTCCCCCTTCCTCTCTCCCTTACACCACCCCCATTACACATCCCACTACCTCTCTCCCTTACATTACACATCTCTCTCCCTACACCACCTCCATTACACGTCCCCCTTCCTCTCTCCCTTACACCACCCCCATTACACATCCCACTACCTCTCTCCCTTACATTACACATCTCTCTCCCTACACCACCTCCATTACACGTCCCCCTTCCTCTCTCCCTTACACCACCCCCATTACACATCCCACTACCTCTCTCCCTTACATTACACATCTCTCTCCCTACACCACCTCCATTACACGTCCCCCTTCCTCTCTCCCTTACACCACCCCCATTACACATCCCACTACCTCTCTCCCTTACATTACACATCTCTCTCCCTACACCACCTCCATTACACGTCCCCCTTCCTCTCTCCCTTACACCACCCCCATTACACATCCCACTACCTCTCTCCCTTACATTACACATCTCTCTCCCTACACCACCTCCATTACACGTCCCCCTTCCTCTCTCCCTTACACCACCCCCATTACACATCCCACTACCTCTCTCCCTTACATTACACATCTCTCTCCCTACACCACCTCCATTACACGTCCCCCTTCCTCTCTCCCTTACACCACCCCCATTACACATCCCACTACCTCTCTCCCTTACATTACACATCTCTCTCCCTACACCACCTCCATTACACGTCCCCCTTCCTCTCTCCCTTACACCACCCCCATTACACATCCCACTACCTCTCTCCCTTACATTACACATCTCTCTCCCTACACCACCTCCATTACACGTCCCCCTTCCTCTCTCCCTTACACCACCCCCATTACACATCCCACTACCTCTCTCCCTTACATTACACATCTCTCTCCCTACACCACCTCCATTACACGTCCCCCTTCCTCTCTCCCTTACACCACCCCCATTACACATCCCACTACCTCTCTCCCTTACATTACACATCTCTCTCCCTACACCACCTCCATTACACGTCCCCCTTCCTCTCTCCCTTACACCACCCCCATTACACATCCCACTACCTCTCTCCCTTACATTACACATCTCTCTCCCTACACCACCTCCATTACACGTCCCCCTTCCTCTCTCCCTTACACCACCCCCATTACACATCCCACTACCTCTCTCCCTTACATTACACATCTCTCTCCCTACACCACCTCCATTACACGTCCCCCTTCCTCTCTCCCTTACACCACCCCCATTACACATCCCACTACCTCTCTCCCTTACATTACACATCTCTCTCCCTACACCACCTCCATTACACGTCCCCCTTCCTCTCTCCCTTACACCACCCCCATTACACATCCCACTACCTCTCTCCCTTACATTACACATCTCTCTCCCTACACCACCTCCATTACACGTCCCCCTTCCTCTCTCCCTTACACCACCCCCATTACACATCCCACTACCTCTCTCCCTTACATTACACATCTCTCTCCCTACACCACCTCCATTACACGTCCCCCTTCCTCTCTCCCTTACACCACCCCCATTACACATCCCACTACCTCTCTCCCTTACATTACACATCTCTCTCCCTACACCACCTCCATTACACGTCCCCCTTCCTCTCTCCCTTACACCACCCCCATTACACATCCCACTACCTCTCTCCCTTACATTACACATCTCTCTCCCTACACCACCTCCATTACACGTCCCCCTTCCTCTCTCCCTTACACCACCCCCATTACACATCCCACTACCTCTCTCCCTTACATTACACATCTCTCTCCCTACACCACCTCCATTACACGTCCCCCTTCCTCTCTCCCTTACACCACCCCCATTACACATCCCACTACCTCTCTCCCTTACATTACACATCTCTCTCCCTACACCACCTCCATTACACGTCCCCCTTCCTCTCTCCCTTACACCACCCCCATTACACATCCCACTACCTCTCTCCCTTACATTACACATCTCTCTCCCTACACCACCTCCATTACACGTCCCCCTTCCTCTCTCCCTTACACCACCCCCATTACACATCCCACTACCTCTCTCCCTTACATTACACTTCTCTCCCCCCACCCCCCCCCCATTACACGTCCCCCTTCCTCTCTCCCCTTAAATACACTTCTCTCTCCCTACACCACCCCCATTACACATCCCACTACCTCTCTCCCTTACATTACACCTTACACTACCCCCATTACACCTCCCACTCCATCTCTCCCTTATATTACACATCTCTCTCCCTACACCACCCCCATTACACGACCCCCTACCTCTCTCCCTTACATTACACATCTGTCTCCCTACACTACCCCAACTGCACGTCCCCCTTCTTCTCTCCTTTACATTACACATCTCTCTCCCTACACCACCCCCATTACATGTCCCACTACCTCTCTCCCTTACATTACACATCTCTCTCCCTACACCACCCCCATTACACGTCCCCCTACCTCTCTCCCTTACATTACACGTCCCCTTTCCTCTCTCCCTTACATTACATATCTCTCTTCCTACACCACCCCCATTACAGGTCCCCCTTCCTCTCTCCTTTACATTACACATCTATGGATATGGCACACTAAAGCATGTGTGTGGTATATTATGGGTCTGGAAATGCCATATACTATAATATGTGGTTTATATTAGGGTATACACAGTATATAGTGTGCCATTCCCAGACTCCTAATATACCTTACATATATTATAAAATGTGTTATAATATGTATGTATTATAATATGTGTCGTTCTCAGATCCATGATATTCCCCACTTGTACATTATATAGTGTGCCATTCCAGACCCCTAATATCATCCCACATGTAATACCAGTATATTATGGATCTGGAGATGGCACTTGGCTGTGCTCTGCAACACCCCCTTTGGTCTGCCAGTGCCCGGTGCACAAGCTCCACCCTCGCTACTCCCCTGGTCCAGCCCATTATGCAAATGATATGCAAATGTTATTTACTCTTCTGCTGGAGTGTATTGGTAGCAGATATTTAGATATTTTCTTGCAATCATTTCCCTGATAATTGTACCATTCAGAAGTGCTGATTGTACCGTGTGTATGCAAGATCTGTGTAAACCAAAAAAAATGTATAGATGGGTTGGTCTGTGTGTCTGAAAATCTGTCAAGTATGTTCCCAGCTTTATACCAAACCAGAGCTTGGTGTCATTTCATAAAGCAATACAGATTCTTGCATTTGCCAAAGGCGTCTGCATTTTTTTTTTTTTTGCTGGCCAAGCTTTGGATCCGGTCCTTGTTTCTCTGCTGTGTATGATACTATCTAATATGTGTAGCTGTTGTTGCTTTCCGTGTGTGCGTGACCTGCTTATCTGCCACGATACACATCAAGTCCCCGTCGCTGCCGTCACGCTTGATTCATTGCCACAGCGGTTGTATTGACGCTGCTATCATTTCTATGGGATTTGCAGTGTCACTTCTGCTGACGGCTAGGTTTCGTGCCGTGTGATGACGTTTCTCTTCACCCTGGCACCGCAGACCCTTGTAGGACGTCTGCTAAATACTATCTGCTCATATTGAAGATAAACGGGGCAGCTCTGCAGAGGGTGATGCTAAATGGGATTTGTTTCAAGGGTAAGAAATCCTGACCATATTGCAAATCTAAGCAAAAATGACATAAATGTGTTGTTGTTTTTTGAGGGGGGCAACAAAATAAATGCAATGATACCTAAAAGTAATCCATATACAACACAAAAACATATAAGAGAGCACAAAAACAAGCATAAATATAAAGGTTACTTACAATAAACACAGGATAGTGAATTGTGCATGATACCTATGGATTGCCAGTCACAAAAGTATACATGACCTTTGTATAATGAATAAGCTGTACAGTAATGTCCCCAGGTCACATGATTGTGCCACACAGTAATATCCACAGGTCACATGATTATGTCACACAGTAATATCCACAGGTCACATGATTATGTCACACAATAATATCCACAGGTCACATGATTATGTCACTCAGTAATATCCACAGGTCACATACTTATGTCACACAATAATATCCACAGGTCACATGATTATGCCACACAGTAATATCCACAGGTCACATGATTATGTCACACAGTAATATCCACAAGTCACATACTTATGTCACACAATAATATCCACAGGTCACATGATTGTGTCACACAGTAATATCCACAGGACACATGATTGTGTCACACAGTAATATCCACAGGTCACATGATTGTGTCACACAGTAATATCCACAGGTCACATGATTATGCCACACAGTAATATCCACAGGTCACATAATTGTGTCACTACAAGGAACAAAAGAGAGTTCCGGCGCTCCAAACGAACATTTTATAACACTATGTTTTAGCACATACATAAAAAAGTATTATCCACAGGTCATATAGTTGTGTCACACAGTAATGTCCCCAGGTCACATGATTATTCCATACAGTAATATCCATAGGTCACATGATGATGTCACACAGTAATATCGACAGGTCACATGATGATGTCACACAGTTATATCTACAGGTCACATGATTATTTAAATGATTATTCCAGACAGTAATGACCCCAGTTCACAAGAGCTTTTCATTCATAAAAACCAGATGATGATTTGTGATCTATTTTTTTTTTTTATATTCAACCATATAGTCTTTCCTAGAATATACTTTACATGATTTTGGTTACTGTGACCATTTGATAGGATTTACCCACCGAAACTGCCCATGTTGAAGAATAATGAGACCATATTAATAATGTATAAGTCCAGTTTCACTGGAGGGGAAATCTCCTTTTTAGCTGCCTGTCTTTCAGGAAAATCGCACGACCATCTGTTTGTTCATCGATTATGTCAGCGCCTGGAACTTATCGTGTCATATTCAGTAGCAGATATTTTCTTGCAATCATTTCCCTGATAATTGTACCATTCAGAAGTGCTGATTGTACAGTGTGTATGCAAGATCTGTGTAAACAAAAAAAAATGTATAGATGGGTTGGTCTGTGTGTCTGAAAATCTGTCAAGTACGTTCCCAGCTTTATTCCAAACCAGATCTTGGTGTCATTTCATAAAGCAATACAGATTCTTGCATTTGCCAAAGGCGTCTGCTTTTTTTTTTTTTTGCTGGCCAAGCTTTGGATCCGGTCCCTGTTTTTCTGCTGTGTATGATACTATCTAATATGTGTAGCTGTTGTTGCTTTCCGTGTGTAGCTGTTGTTGCTTTCCGTGCGTGCGTGACCTGCTTATCTGCCACGATACACATCAAGTCCCCGTCGCTGCCGTCACGCTTGATTCATTGCCGCAGCGGTTGTATTTCTCGCTGCTATCATTTCTATGGGATTTGCAGTGTCACTTCTGCTGACGGCTACGTTTCGTGCCGTGTGATGACGTTTCTCTACACCCTGGCACCGCAGACCCTTGTAGGACGTCTGCTAAATACTATCCGCTCTTATTGAAGATAAACGGGGCAGCTCTGCAGAGGGTGATGTTAAATGGGATTTGTTTCAAGGCTAAGAAATCCTGACCATATTGCAAATCTAAGCAAAAATGACATAAATGTGTTGGGTTTTTTTTTGGGGGGGGGGCAACAAAATAAATGCAATGATACCTAAAAGTAATCCATATACAACACAAAAACGTATAAGAGAGCACAAAAACAAGCATAAATATAAAGGTTACTTACAATAAACACAGGATAGTGAATTGTGCATGATACCTATGGATTGCCAGTCACAAAAGTATACATGACCTTTGTATAATTAATAAGCCGTACAGTAATGTCCCCAGGTCACATGATTATGCCACACAGTAATGTCCCCAGGTCACATGATTATGCCACACAGTAATATCCACAGGTCACATGATTATGCCACACAGTAATAGACACAGGTCACATGATGATGTCACACAGTTATATCTACAGGTCACATGATTATTTAAATGATTATTACAGACAGTAATGACCCCAGTTCACAAGAGCTTTTCATTCATAAAAACCAGATGCTGATTTGTGATCTATTTTTTTTTTCTATCCAACCATATAGTCTTTCCTAGAGTATATTTTACATAATTTTGGTTACTGTGACCATTTGATGGGATTTACCCACCGAAACTGCCCATGTTGAAGAATAATGAGCCCATATTAATAATGTATAAGCCCAGTTTCACTGGAGGGGAAATCTCCTTTTTAGCTGCCTGTCTTTCAGGAAAATCGCACGACCATCTGTTTGTTCATCGATTATGTCAGCGCCTGGAACTTATCGTGTCATATTCATTTGTTAAATGCCAGATTCCTTTTGTAACGACTCTTTCAGGGCTGTCTCTGATCAATGGCTTGTCTTTCTGAAAGGTTGTCTGATAATCAGTTTCCCAGACAGAAAATCATATTCTAACACTGAAGTATTGATGGGGTCTGGGGCTAAAAATAAAAATTAACCAATGGGTTGCCGACTGTCCCGGAATATCCCGAAATTTGGGCAGTTCTCTCGGTAACCCTGGAGAGCCAATAAATTTCCCCCATGAGAAGCAGAGGAGCCTCTCATAACTGTAATCCCTAGTATTACTAGTGTTAATGACACGATTTCCGTCATTAAGTCCCGCCCACCTTCTGAAACACTACGATTTTAAGTAGTACTGGAAAGGAGGTGGGGCTTAATGACACGATTTGCATAAATCACATCATAAGCCCCACCCCTGCGTCGGCCTCTAGATTTCAAAAGTCAGCAACCTCGATTAACCATATCCAGAGTTTGAAAATAAGAGGAAAAAAGGTGGACATTTGCACTTGGACAACTTGTATTCTTTACATGCAGGGAGAATACTTTCCTCTTTTTCTTATTGTACACAGAGGAGCTGATCAGAGTTTTTGTGCATCTGGAAAGCGGATGTCATATACGTCCTATTCAGAGTTGCGCATTTGCACAGAATAAAGGTTTTTAAAACCCATTTAAAGGCTTTTTTAATCTGGTATAATAATGCCAGAGCATATTAGCTGTATTCTGCTGCTATTCTGGCATTTAAAATAAACAAATAAAGAAAAAATACATTCAAATTAAAGTATATTATTAATTATTGTATGTACAGATTTTAATAAAAATAAAAATCAAATATTTAGATTAGTGGTTTCTATTTTTTTTTTGTGTAAAAATTGTCGTTTTCAGATTGAAAAAAACCTGCGCTTATTACTTGCACCATCCCCTAAGACGGCGTAAGCTTTTCACAGAAGTGCAGCCACTTTTCACTGCTACCGCACTTATTTATATACGGTGGAAGTCCCTGTTCCACTAGCGCAGAGCAGATGGATGCGGATAAAGATGGTTGAGCAGCAGTGCGCCAATCTTTCTGTGCGTGCCCCCCGTTCTGAGCATGCGCAGTGATCCTTCCCACTGGAAAACAGACGGAAGCGCAGCTCTGAATAAGCCACAGATATTGACCAGCTTCTGTTATTTAAACTTGAACTAAGAAACAACCATTCAACTCTAATGCTATTTGCAACTGATAAAATTAGTCTCTCTGCATTTCAACATTGTTTTGCGCAGGGGTAAGATCCATGGCAGTGGGTGTGGCAGGGTTGCCTGCTCTCCCGGATTATCCGGGAGACACCCGAAATTCAGGCAGTTCTTCTGATATCCAGGGAGAGCCGACAAATCTCCAGTATTAGAGGCAGAGGGGCTTCTTATTATTATTAATATTAGTTCCTAGTGTTACCAGGGATGAAGCGATTTTCGTCATCAAGACTCGCCCACCCCCTGGAACACTATAAATTAAGGTAGTACTGGAAAGGGGGCAGTCTTAAAGATGCGATTTGCATAAATCACATCATTAAGGCCCACCCTGTGCCGGCCCCTAGCTCTTTCATAAGATTTCAAGAGTCATCCCAGGGGTGTAGTTAAAATACGCATGCACAGGCGAATAATGTAACCCAGCGCTACCAGATCCTTCAGAACTTTTGGGAATCCTGAACATGATATTAATTACTTAAGACCATAGTTTCCAACTCTCCCAGTATTATCTTGAGTCTCATGAAATTCAGAATCCCGGGAGGGCCGGCAAATCTCTAGATCTGTGCCTGAGGCTGTGATTTAATGTAAATCACAGCCTCAAGCCCCGATGTTACTAAGGATGGGCGGGGTTTGAAGTCCTGCCTTATCCTTTCTAACCCTATGAATGTCAGTTCTGATTAGACAGGAGGCGGGGCTACAGACGTGATTTGCATAAATCATGCCCTCAGGTCCCGTCCCGATACTGCTCGCTGAAAAGAAGTCGCCAGCTATGCTCCACAGATGGCGGGAGCTATAGCTAAGTCAGGAATCTTTCATTTATCCCAAAATAGGCAGATGGTGTGAGAATTGCGATACCTGCGTCAACTGTGTTATGACTCTGTAGTCTGTGGAGTGATTCCAAATGACAGAAACATTCTGCACTTAGCCTCTAATGTCTGTTCCTGCAATGATCAGCACATGTTGTCCTTGAGCATAAACACTTTCTCATCTAACGTGTCGTCCTGATAGACTGGTGGCCCAGAGGCATCTTTTATCCAGACTGCAAGGGCCATCACAGACTGCCGCCAGGGCATTTGTCAACTAGCCGGGTCACCCCTCCTGGCAATGTCACCTTCATATTCATAATAAAAGTAATACATAAAAACATTTCCCTCTCTACACACCGGGCTTTTCATGACGAGCAGACACTTGCCAAATTATGAACTGCTCTTGAAGGGGGGATTGCGTTTTTTTCTTTATTATTTCTATTTATTTTTTGTATATTGTAGATAGATCATTAAGCCAGCAATGACTGAAACCATACCCACACCACCACAAACATCCCCAAAAAAAAGGGCCTGATCCAGACCTCTGCCAATGCGCTGTGCGTACTAACGCACAGCGTATCGGCATGCACTCCCCCCGACACTGCCCCTGTGGCCGGCGTAATTACACACTGTTACGCCGGCTGAAGGCTACCCTAACATCAGCCGACATAACAGTGTGTAATTACACCGGCAACAGGAACGTAACTGCTCAAACACGCCCTCCCGTCCTCATTATCTTACCTTCCCCCGCCTCCCTTCCTTAACTATTGCATAGTTACGGCGAGGAATGCCCCCTCAACCGTAACTACGCAACAGTTAGGGACGCCCAATCCTATGGAACCTAAAACTGCCGATCTTACGCATACCGCCGTAGTTCTGGATCAGGCCCAAAGACAGACAACCAACGTGGGTTATAAAAGGGGGCATAGATTTATTGAAAGGAATTGGAATTTGGAATAGAATTGTTCAGACTATAATTTTTGGGTAGAGACAGGTGGCACTGATAGCAGGTGAGGGTATCAAGTTCAGGAATCATAGCACGGACAATCTACTTTGCCAAAGGTGCCCCCCACAACCACCCGGACCCAAACACCGTTCGCCCAGGTCATCATAACCTTCAGCGTGCACGCCTCGGCTGGAGGAGGCATATCAGATCCAATCACGTAGCAAGTGGTTGGATTTTGAGTAGGAAGGTGTGCCCATACCCCTCATATCATTACCCCACAGTTCCCCCTGCACCAAACACATTGTTGACAGCGCCGCCTCTACCACCAAATGCAACCTAATGAATTGGGGAGAGAGGAAGGGAAATGAAGTACAAAAGAGAAAGAACCCAGAAACGCCATGCCCTTTTTATGCCCTCCCAACCCCCACCTCTCTGGTTCAGCCCTCTAACAACACCATTTCCATAATTTCACCCTATGTTTGACCGATGTGGTCGCTCGTATCTCTTGCTGCCTATGCGGCACTCATCTCTTTTTTTTATTTTACAGTTTTATTTTTACCAAGTTTGCAGCCAACCTTATTGTCAGGTGCCTTAATATGATTAAGGGGCAGGTCCAGGGTGAGGGCGAAGCAGGTGCGAATTAGACCTGCGCAGAACCATGTTGCAATGGGGGACGTGTTTTGCCGGTACAATGGTCTTGCGACACATCATCGTGCTGGCAGTCTCCATATTTAACAGTGACGGTGCCGCAATTCGACCACCGATGGGTAAGCACTAGCATCCTAGCCTTACCCTTAACTCTTCCCGGACCATAACCTGCCATTTCCCCGCAGCCTATCCCTGACCTTCAACTCCTTGAGCCCTAACCCTCCATGTTCCGCAGTCTATCCCTAACTTCAAGTCCAAACCCTTCTTCTGGAAGCCTAAACCTAACCTGAGTCCAACGCAGCCACCACTGCCTGTGGCTATTGGGATCGGGTAGAAATAGGAGCCTGTTCTCAATAGCTATTTTCTATGCTGCGAGGATTTTGGCAATGATACAAGGGGCCGTTCAGCTAGTGGCTGTATCTTTGTCGACATTGGGCCAGACAGACCCCCAACCGCATCATGTTGCAATGTGAGGATTACGAGGTTTGTCTATTAAATAACGAGACTGATTAAATAACTCACTTTTATTTATTGGTATTAATGTAATGCTTGTCCCCTTCAATATACTCCCCATTTGCACTAATACATCGCTGTCGTCTTGTTTTTCACTGGTGGAAGGCATGGAGCAAATTCATTTCTGTCACTTGTTTCAGCATATCTGCCATTTTCTTCAACTGACTCAAAATGCGTCCCTTTAAGCACTGATTTAACTTTTGGGAAAAGATAAAAGTCACAAAGTTCTAAATTAGATTATCGTAATCGCCAAACAAACATGTCACCATGACGGTATTGGGCACTCCTCCGAATACCGGTCCCAAATTATGCCGACTACATTTTCCACTTACTAATGCTTAACAGCAGCAAGGAAACACATTTTAATCATGTTATAACGTCTGAGATTAAAAGAAAACATTTCCGAGTTGCTAAAAATGACAAACAATCACAACATGCTATACGTTGTAATTAGCATCCATCCCAGGGTAATGTGACATCATCATTTCCGACCTCTCTCTCCTCCCGGTGTGGTCCTGTCTCATCCCCTCATTGCTGTCACCCGATGGCCTTGTCCCCCGTCACTCTCTCCTCCTCCTACCTACGGGGGTAGGTGGATGAGCTCCTCCGCTGCCGCCTTTTCCCCCGTCATCACTGGCCGGTCCGCTATCCAGCAGCTCCCGTGAGAGCAGCCTTCCATCCACGGGAACCTTGAGGCCGCTGCTCCGGAGGCTCCTGCGGTTCTCTAACTGATCTACCGAGCATGTTTTGATTGTTTGTCATTTTTAGCAACTCGGAAATGTTTCCTTTTAATCTCAGACGTTATTACTTGATTAAAACGTGTTTCCTTGCTGCTGTTAAAACATTAGTAAGTAGAAAAATGTAGTCGGCATAATTTAGGACCGGCATTCGGAGGAGTGCCCAATATTCCATTAGACTGGTTTTACAGTAACAATTTTCTGTGATAGATCGGTGAATGGTGTCGACATTTTAGCCCCATGTTTACTGTTGGCAAACCATGCCCGTGTCCTAGGAAAAGGTATAATTTACAGCTGAAGAGTTAATACTGCATTGTGCATTGTGCGAGGTTCACCTGAAGTATTATCCGTTAGTTAACATCTCTACTTCTGTAATTTGCAGCTTACAAAAATCCTCTTTAAAATGTAGGTAAGCTTGCAAAATGGGTATTTTAATTACAAATAAAGTACTATAAAAGACCATAACGCACACCAGTGACTAATGCAAAGTAATGATTATAAAACATATTTTGGCTGCACGCAGAGAAAATGCTCGTGATGGGCAAAGCGTTTAGGTCCTAGAGTCGTAATGATGATGATGTAACATTTACGCCTCGTCTCATTCTTATGATTGCTTTTGTAATGGCTGGGTAGTGCTTGGGCAAGCAACATTATGCAAACCTGGTGATGCCAACGCCAGCAGGAAAGAATAGCCCGTCATCCGTCCTGTCACCCAGACACCTTGGACTCCCCACTGCCTCCGTCTCACAAGAGGGGAATCATTTTATACCCCCACATTTTATTTCACACCGCCAACAATAGGACATAAGGTGACAATTTGGTAAAAGCACAAAGTCATCGTTTCCTGTCTTAATGATGCATATTTAGAAGGAACAGAGAAAAACCGGAGCGGCTTTTATTACAGCGGTATGGCAGTAAAATATTCCCAGAGTGAACATCGCCTGTTATTTGTCCTATCTCACGTTTGTTTTATAATATTTTTGGTGCATACTAATTGGGACAGGTAGTCTGCTTGCTCACATTGCAAAGATGTTTTATAGTAATCTCTGAAGTCTTTTTAAAATGACACTGAACAGAAAGTGGTATCGCAGGCGGCAGAGAATTGCGCAGACAACTCAGTGTGACGACGGAACAATAAAAAGTTTTTTTTTTAACATCTCTTCCTCCTTGTCCCTTTTTTTTTTTTGTCTGACTCAGAGGTTACCAGATGGGAGATCTCTGCGGGGTATCTTCATCTCTGCTGTTCTTGTCACCATTCGTTAAGTATAGGAGGGGGGTGCCGCCAATATCATTCTCCAGCAATTTGCAAAGTAATCTTTGCACAGCGGATGAAAACAGACTTTGCAGTAGTTTTCTTTATTTTCTTTGTAATCGTGGCATTTTACACACGGGATACGGCTGCGTATCATATGTGTAGCTGTTTGATGGATGCCTGCTCGACACCTCTGGAACGGAGGACACCGAATCGACTGTGGCGCCTGCTCGACAGTTCCCGGATCGACAGTGATGTCTGCTCGATAGTTAACGGAGCAACTGTGATGGCCGTTCAGCAGTTCGGCGCTCGGTAAGGACGCCTGTTGAACACTTCCAGACTCGACATGACATGGACGGATGAGTATTATACTAGATGTTATTTTTCATTTTAGTTTTAGGGTTAGGAGAGGTTAGGGTTAGCATGCTGATAGGGGAAGGTTAGAGTTAGACTGTGGTGAAAAGACAGTTAGGTTTAGGCTGCGGTAAAGGGATGCTTAGGGTTAGGCTGCGTTGAGGGGCGTGTTAGGGTTAGGCTGTGGTAAGGGGAGGCTTAAGGCTGGGCTACAGTGAGAGGACGGTTAATGTTAAGCTGCAGTAAAAGTGCGGTTAAGACTACGCTGCAGTAAATGGATAGTAAAGGTTAGACTATAGTAATGGGGACTTAAGGTTAGACTGTGGTGAGGGGATGATTAGGGTTAGGCTGCAGCAATAGAATACTTAGGGTTAGGCTGCGGTAAAGGGATGGTAAGGGTTAAGCAGTGGTAAAGGGACAGTTAAGGTTAGGCTGCAGTGAGGTGATGGTTAGGGATAGGCTGTGGTAAAGTTAAGGTTAGGCTGCAGTAAGGGGAGGATTAAGGTTAGGCTGCAGTGAGGAGATGGTTAGGGATAGGCTGTGGTAATGTTAAGGTTAGGCTGCAGTAAGAGGAGGATAAAGGTTAGACTGCAGTGAGGAGATGGTTAGGGTTAAGCAGTGGTAAAGGGACAGTTAAGGTTAGGCTGCAGTGAGGTGATGATTAGGGATAGGCTGTGGTAAAGTTAAGGTTAGGCTGCAGTAAGGGAAGGATAAAGGTTAGGCTGCGGAGGAGATGGTTAGGGACTACTGACAACACTATGGTCGATATAATAATACTGTAGACCTTAATGTCGTCAGTAAATTAACCCTATCAAGTTCCTTTTGTAGTAGTCCATTCATATATAGTCACCTAACGTTTTCAAGTGTATGACTGTCACAAAAATGACTTTATATCTCACACACCACGCCCTTTACACCTCATCAGTCCCTCTTATAGTAGCAGATAAGGGTTTAAAGGCCAGATCCAGACTTAAGGTCATGTTACAAACGCAAACGTACCTAAGTTACGCACTAAGTATAGCCCTCCCCCTGCCACTCCACTCGCACGCACGTAACTCAGCTGATTTACGTGTTCAGAACCCGCCCTAACGTCTCCCTGTGTACCTTTGGTTCTGCGCAATGCGTTGTCGCTTGTAAAGGCCTGACCCCGCCCATACTGTACAATTTAAATGCCTCCCCCGCCCAAAATGCTTATATTCGGCTTGTGTAGGGATTTTACGCCCCTATCGTACGGAGTGACGTACGTACGTACGAGTGACATTACGTACGATAAGAGTTACGATGCATAACATGTGCCGCGAGCATTTGCAGTGCGTTCCCACACCCGGATTTACGCATGCTGCACTCTCTGAAGGTGTTGGGGTGGGGGGAACCTTTATTGAAGCTTACCCGTCATTTTACTACTTGGGGTGAACAATGGAAAATTCCCACAGACTTATATAGCAATCTGGCAGATGGTGCAGTGACTTCACAGAACCTTATCCTAAAAATAGCCGCCGGTAGCTGAATAAGCGCTATCCACACCGAGGGAGGCACCTGCTTCAGTCATTCGGAGTCACCGGCACACAGTCACACGCAGATCTTGTTCTGGGGAAGATAAACGATTGTCTGATCTAAAGTTTGTGGTCATAAAAAAAAAAGAACAATGATATTTAATATAATGCATAAAATACAGGAAAATATAGCAGAAATGGCAATAACAACAGGCAGCGTAAATGATCTGAACACATAAGATGCTAATGAAATGCCAACATCTAAAGCAGCACAGCAATAACAGCAAGCAGAGAGAGGGGGGAGAGACCGTCTCTCCGTTATATCACCACTAGAGAGTAAAGGCGTGTTCTGGCTCTAAACCTTATTATTCATTTATTTATTAACAGGTTTTATACAGTTTTATATAGTGCCAGGTTACGCAGCACTTGGTCTATGAAGATGGAAGTCTCCGTCAACACAGATTAGCAAGGGGAGTGACTCGGGTTTTGGTGGGTGTTACTTTCTCCGTCCGTGCGGTCCGAACGCCAGACGGATCTCTAAATACGGCCCATTATAAATACCAGGAGACCTTTACTAAACCTCATATATAACTCATTATCACTTGCAAATTGCGTTAGTAAGCAAAATGGGGTAGATCCAGAACTAAGTCCGCTAGCCAGCGACGTAAAAACGCTATTTTGTATGTAATGTGCATGGGCGCGGCAGATGTAACGCCACGCAACTCTGAACGTATGTACCAGCCTCGTATCAACAGCGTAACTATGAACGCAGGGGCGTGACAACCATATGACACCCGTAATTACGCTTTGGAGACGGGTTGAGGCATTTAAATCGTACGGTATGGGTGTGGCCTAGACACTTATGTATGTGAAGCCGTTACGTACGTCAGGAGTTACGCTTTGAAAAGTTAAGGCAGGGTTTGGCAAGCGTAAAACGACCAAAGTAGGTATGAGCGAGGGGAGTGCCTAGAAAATACGCTGGCGTAAATACACTACGCAGTGAAACGTAATGGAAGCGTAGCTCTGGATCTGGCTCAAGGGGCCTAAACATTAGAAACTCTCATGAAATTTACATCAGAATTCAGATATTGATGCTGGAATCCTGGGAGAGTCAACAAACCTCCCGATCTGTGTTTGTGACTGTGATTTAATGCTAATCACTCCCTAAAGTCACAAGCTGTATGAAGGATGGGAGGGGCTTGATAACATTAAGTTCCTCCCTATCCTTAGTGACCCTGTAATTGGCAGTTTTGATTAGGCAGGGGCAGTTCTTCAGACTTGATTTGCATAAATCACGCCCTAAAGCTCCGCCTCCATGCTGCCGTCTTTTGTTTCTCCCAGAAAGGTTATATGTGCTACATATGAGGACCTGTGACCTGGAATGAACGGCATCACTCTTTTTATACTCTTTGTACACTTCTCAGAGACATTCCAGAGCGTATAATCCTTTCCATCGATACACTAATGAAACACACCTATCAAGCTCATTTACAACTGCAAGTCTTTACAGCTGTCCCCGTGGAATCTTATTTTCTGAGACTTTATGGCCGCTCTCGATACTGTTCTATCACAGACTTCCAGCTTGTTAAACTGTTGTTCATTTATTCAAGCCGTAAAACACCTTTTTCATGATGTTGGGGAAAGTTCTGTTAAAGGACAACTCACACTTTTAATTCAAACTTTGAACCTGATTTAAAACGTAGCCCTACCCAAATATTAGAGGGCCAAAGGGGGGTCGCCATTCAATCTGCACGCACTGTGGCCACATTGGTTCCTGTCCTCTCCTCATGGCCCTCATGGAAGAAATAGATGCTGGCATGGAAGCAGGGCTTAATGATGCAATTTATGCAAATCATGTCATTAAACCCCTCCCCTGTCAATCACTACTGTAAATCATAGTGCTCCAGGGGTTGGGCGGGGCTAGATGACATCATCAAGTCCCGCCCATCCCTAGTAACATGATGGATTACTATAATGAGAGCCAGGGGGTTTTGCAGGAGATTTGCCGGTTCTCCTGGGATACCAGGAGAACAACCCAAATTTCAGTCCCCGGGAGAGCCGGCAATCCTTAGTTTACGTACAAACATTTGCACGAGTCACAGGTCTAGGTGCAGGGGGGGGGGGGATGCGACACTCTGA
>WWET01001168.1:322625-337287 GCA_011038615.1 Limnodynastes dumerilii
AAACATAGAAAGTGACGGCAGATAAGAGCCACACGGCCCCTCCAGTCTGCCCAGTTGTTTATTTAAAACTATACTGACCCCAGTCCAGACCCTATTTACCCTCAATTTAGTTTGAGATTTAGGATATCCTTATATTTATCCCCAGCATGTTTACACTGTTCTACTGTGTTACCCTCTACCCCCTCAGATGGGAGTAGTTACATTTGCCAGAGCTTCTTAGGTGTCAATCAGGGCCATTGGGATTTACATGCTGACTATTAAAGGTTTGACGTTAAGGATTGTAAAATGCAAATTCTCAAACTAAGACAGAAGTTCATGATGGTCACCAGATTCAGCTAAATAATCAACATCATCAACACAATCAACATTAGCATTGATCTTGCCATCAAAATCAGAAGGGACAAGAGTGCTAGATTTGCAAGTAATAAGGGAGAAATGAGAACTGTTATGTTGTGTGAACACTGCTTTTATTTTCTTCGTTGCTACGTGCACAAGCATTGCTTCTTTTCTGTGTGTTGGAGTAGCATTTACCACAGGAACTCATTACACACGTCCCAACAGTCCTGATTTCAGCGGGACAGTCCCACTTTCGGGAGACTGTCCCACCCGCATTACAACTTGTCCCGAGAGATGAAACTCTCGGTACAAAGTTGTTGTTTTTTTTCCAGTTTCTGTAGCCCGCACGTGACCGCCGGGAGGGAGAGAGGGGGAGTCCGTGGAGGAAGGAAGCAGCACACTGTTACCTGTAAGAGAGAGAAAATAATATTACAGGGGCAGATATATATATAGGTTGGGCAATAACAGGGGCAGATATATAAAGGCTGGGCAAAAACAGGGGCAAATATATAGAGGCTGGGCAATACCAGGGTCAGATATATAGAGGTTGGACAAAAACAAGGCAGAAATATGGAGGCTGGACAAGTAATAAGGGGCATAAATATGTAAGCTGGAAAGTAAACAAGGGCAGAAATATGGAGGCTGGAATAGTAATAAGGGGCATACATTATGCAGGCTGGACATATTAAAAGGGGTAGACAATATGGAAGCTAGACATAGAAGCAGGGGCAGCTATATGGAGGCTGGACATATGATAAGGGGCAGACAATATGGAGACTGGACATAAAAGTGGCAGACATACAGACTGGACATATAAAAAGGGGCAGACATATGAATGGCTGGACAAATAATTAGGGGCAGACCTCTGGGCGGTGCAAGTCACACCTACTTCCCCAGACACACCCACTGGGCATGCAGCAAAAATTTTGTCCCTCTTTTCAATTCTTTAATGTTGTGAGGTATGTCATTATTTTATGGACAATAAAAAATAAACAAGGTTTCCTGCGCTAAAAGCAATTTTATGGAATTTTTTGCTTTAAGAATATGACACATAAAACGGATACTAATATTTAAACCTTTAAAAGCATTTCCAGTGGTTTGTAGAATTTTCTGTCACTGCACAATGCGATTCTAATAGTCGGTTGTGTTCAGCAGTAGTTGATATTAATGCTGCCACTTCACATTAAGTCAATACGATAGATTGTTTGTTAAGTAATTTTTTTCGACCATTCTCCCATCACTTATCTTTAGCATAAATCTTGTTTTGCCATTATCCAGGAACTTTATTTGATTTTACCTTGAGGGCAGCAATGGCACAAAGTTGTGAGCTTCCTTTTCAACTTCTAAAATATAATATCGAGCCACAATCCATCTTGCCCGCTGTCTCTCCCAGAGGAGTCTGGGTAATCCCCCATCGTGGCTCAGAGTCACAGAGCCCTGATGGAAAATATTGTATCTTCACACCACTGCCTATGTTAAATCTTGATCTTTTATGACTGCTATATTATTGCTGTGTGCATTTTATTCCCCCAAGTAATTATATATATATTTTTTTGGGCTACCTTGCAATGTGGAATGATTGGCGTTAAATTGTCACCTGCACCTTATGTGTCACTTTAAATTAAGAAATATTGCTGCTGTTGTCGGGGGATAAATGTGGGGAACATACTTCTGCTCATTTTGCAATGGTATGGAATTGATAGCAATAACCTTTAAAAACCACAGGGCTATCGATGATACTATACAGCTTCCCAGAGTAATAAATATTGATATTAAAACAGTAATTCTATGAATTTGTTGTGTTTGACATAAAGCACTGTGCTGCTATTAATGATGTAAGGTTGTGGGGTACCATGGTAACCACTGTCACATAACCCAAGATGGAATTAACAGACATTTTCTAACTCCCCTTTGAGTTCTTTCTGCATTGTCCTATATCATTCCCCTCTGTCAGACATGCTCAGAGTTAGTGTCTCTGTTTACTGTATCAGCCTGACAGCGCATGTGCCTGGTAGCCAGCTATTGATGATAACCTACGGAGAGATTTTAAAAAGGATCAGAAGCATGTTTAAGAAAATAGTAAATTGTTATTTAAAGAAAACACATATAGGACCTGATTCAGAGTTTCATGCGCAAGCGTAACACACAAGCTTAATGCACAAGCGTCATGCACGAGCCTAATGTACAAGCGTAATGCACAAGCGTAACACACAAGCTTAATACACGAGCCTAATGTACAAGCGTAATGGACGAGCGTAATTCACAAGCGTTGCACGACCTATTTTTCTTCTACAGAAACACGCAACTCTGAATAGAACGTAGAGAAAAAGGGCAGTCTGTCACCCCCACAGTTGGAGTGATAAAGATCCTTTCTCATACATATAAATGGTTGAAATACTTTTTAAATGCTTTATTAATTATTAATGTACAAATGTACGTATTCCACGGCATATAAAAAAAATACATAAAAAAATAAATGTAAAAATTTTTTTAAGGAAAATTATGCTTAAAATTTATGAATGCGCAGATTTTATTTAACTTTTCTACATCTACATCAATAATCATCGCTGTGTTTTAGCATCGATGTTTTTGCAAAAATCGCGGCATTTACTGTGCCCGAATTTTTGCCATCGTGTAGAATCGCCGTCAGTGCAGAAAAGCTATTGAAAAGCACAGCGATTCTCCATTTCAAAATCGCCATGTATTTTTCAATCACTTATCCTGCCGACGCATGTACTACTATAAGGAAAAGCTCATTCTTATAGTAGTGTAAGCAGCAGCCTGATAAGTGACAGAATTCTACCTACAAATGTGTAATGTGTCCGTTAAAAATATACAAAAGTACCCATATAAACCTTGCAATATTAAATGACCTAACACTACATGTAAAACACAGAATAAAATGTGTAGAAAAAGTCCCCTAGTGTGTCGCTAGATTAAAAAGGTGGCCACCGTTATAAAATGTCCCCTAAAGTGTATTGTGCATGTGAAATGTGTAATAAAATAATAAATGAATGTGGCGACTCACCGTTTAGCAGTCATCTGTCTTGGGATGACTTGCTTGGATTGTCAGCTTCTTCTGAAGATCTTTTTTCAATGTCGCTGGGGATGCTTGTTTGAATGCATTTTTATAGTAAAAATGACGTCATCAACACTAGAGCCCCCTAATGTTTATGACGTCATTTTTTCTATAAAATTAGGCTCTCTAGCGACAGACCATTCATTAGAAGCCATAAGCAGAAGATTCTTAGGTGTGAATTACGGCCTGTACACTACATAATTGTGCAATAATACTTTAGGAACGAGTTAAAAACAACTGAACTCAATCTCAAAGTCCAAAAATGCAATATATAATATGCTGGCGTTATTTTTGTGATCTTTTACGTGCACGGTACCTGCTGCTCCTGTTTATTGGAGATGTTTGTGCTGCTTGACAGCAGGGACAGCACTCCCCCAAATAATTGAATTAACATACCGTGCGACCCTTGCTTGTCAACATTTGATTAGATTTCCCAGGGGTACATTGCTGCAGACCCTCAGAAATCTCTCTCCGAGCCCGATTCAATTAGCCGCGATGATGTGACAAAGCTTGCGGTGCATTTTTGCTCGTCATTTACGGTACCAAAATTTCTCCAAATTTTCATGCGCACCTCTATGCGACACGAATAAACATGGCTAAATAAAAAATAGCGGATTTAGCTTCGCACCGCAAATAACCCAGGTGCGAGGCTAATGGGAACAGGCCCTCTGTGTTATGTAGGTGGGCCCATCAGGACACACTCAATGCTCTATGTATTTTAACTCACTGAATATTACAAAGGCCATAGACTAAATACACCATTTCTGTACATGTGCAATACATTAAATGGTTCTGTGCAAATTGCTCTGCAAAACAATTGTGACATTTCCAGAGCATTTTTTTTTGGCCCCTGAGAATTTAACGAACACTTAGCAGGGCTTGCTGAAACATGTAGTGCCTTCGAAACTTTCACACCACAGTTTGGCATAAATATTTTATGATAACAGAGGTTCAGATCTGTCCTGGCGATGCATGGATTGCGCATGTGCTGTTAGCAAAAAAACCCCAAAAAACTATCGCAAAACGCCCCCTTTTCTTATGTCTGGTTCCGGTCCGGTGTCACTGGTTTTCAGCACTTTTCTTCTTATTTTTTTTACCATAGTTGCCGAATTTTTCACCTTACTTCTGGAATCCAGCAAGAGCCATCAAATCTCCAGATCTAGTCTTGAGGCAGTGATTTAACATAAATCACTGCCTAAAACCCCAGTCGTAACTAAGAATAGGTGGGGCTTGATGAAATCAAGTCCCGCCCTCTCCTTAGTAACTCTATAAATGAGAACTTTGATTTGGCAGGGGCGGGGCTTAAGGTGTGATTTGCATTAATCATACCTTCATGCTCCCCCCCCATTCTTCATGAGCCCCATAGCAAGGAAGTGGGGTCTGACTCTGCATGGGTGGGACTGGGCGGAGTCTAGCTATATTGGGGACATTCCATGTATGAGTGCTTAGCGCCAGGGCCGCCATCAGGGGGGGACATCCAGGACTACTGTCCGCAGCTGATGGGGGCCTGCCACCATTACCGGCCAGATGGTAACGCAGGTCTTCAGGGCCCTGCCCACGTGACGTCACCGATGACGTCACATAGGAGTCGCGGCCCCTCTGCTGTGTCCTGGGCCCCACAAATTCTGAAGGCGGCCCTGCTGCTGTTCATAAATACATTCCCATGGCCCCCCCCCTCTCCTCCGAGCCTCATAGCAGCCACACTCCTTGCACCCTCTATAATTATGCACCTGTAACATATAACCCAATCTTACAAGAATCTAGAGCTCTGCATTTGTGTGAATTACATTTTTTAGCATCAGTGGCTCTTCCTCCAGACATCTCTCTCTCAGCTTCTGAGAACACGCAAGACTCACTGGAGAACTAATGAGGTTCTTACTACTATTACAGCACTCGTCAGTCTACAGAAACCATGAAACATTTAATAACTATGCAAAAGGAAAAAAAAAACCTACAAGATAGATTACTCCCTCTGGATTACTGTAATTATGTTGAAATTCACCTAAATGTCGTAGGCATCATTGCAATTATTATTACTGTTGTGACTGCCTTCATGTCCAATGTCATTTCGATTATTTTGATAACAACATATACCGCTGGGAATTTTTCCCAAAGTACAATGCTGAAATCCACGAGATAATTGAACAAATAAGTTTCAGAGTTATTTTGTGTGTTCCTGACAGTGGAGAGGAAAAATACTGGGAGCCATTCAACTGGAACAGGAAAAAGCAGTCATATCATAGAATATCAAGGAACACACACAGTATATAACACCATGGGGCTGATTCAGAAGTGGTTGTAGGCTCGACAGCGCCGCATACAGTATTTCACCTTGATTTCATACTGCGCACACTCAGACTCAATGTGCAATTGCAGACAATCCACACCCAAACCCAATTGGTGCTGTCAACACTTGCGTTCTGTAGGAGCGTTTTGTGGTAGTGAACGGGTGGTGTCATATAGCCAGATGTTAGTACCCAGATGTTAGTCCAATTTTACAGCAGAACATTTGCACCAGCCATAAGTAATTTCTAAGTCCAAAGGTTTGACAATTCACGACCCACAGTTGTGCTCAGTTACACCTTTCCCAAAATTTGAATGTGGTTTCAAAAATCATAAAAAAATGCGTTTACCTATCATTTAGCAGCTTCTGGCTTCCTGCACAGATCAGACAGTGGAGTTGAGGTCACCCTTTCAATGTCCTACAGAGAGTCACTCATCCTATGAATTGATTGGGTGCAGCAGCTCCTTTGTCTGATCTCTGCAGGAAGCCACCAGCTGTTAAATGATAAATAAACAAAGTTTTAATGATTTAGAAATGGGCTACAATCTAGCTTCCCCGTCGCGAAAGTTGCATTTTAGATGGGAAAGTTGTATCTGTATTGTAACCTTACTGTATTTCAGACCATTGCGTTAGCATTTTATACTCTAGATTCTATATAAAGGTTATGGAATCACTGCTGTAGTTATTAATAAAAAAAGTTATTATTATTGTTATTATTATTGACATACCTAATTATTAGTCGATAGGAACATCATATGGGCATACTTACATCATTTACTATCATTGGGGTAGATCCTGAACAACGTTTGCTTTACGTTTGTTCGCGTAGCGAATTTTCGCGTACGTAAATTCGCACCGCTACCCTTAACACACCCCCTGCACGGACGTATTTTGTGAAAATACGCTACCCAAACCCTACCTTAACTTTTCCAGACGTAACACAATACGTCCGCTAACGGGCGTACAGACTACGCGAACGTACGCAGCTTAGCACGCCCATACTGTACACTTTAAATACCCCCCTCCGCCTACTTCACGTAATTCGCACGTAATCTTCGCTAACGTATTTTTGGCACGCCCACACGTAATTACATACGTTCGCAATACGAACGTAATTTTTTTTTGGCACCACGTAATTACATACGTTCGCAATACGTGAATTCTCCTTACGTTAGAAAATACGCTACGCGAATTAGCGTATTTTCTGCGGTGCGCATGCGCAGTACGCTCTAAACTGCGAATTTACGTGTAAACCACACGTAAATTCGCAGAAAAACGTACAGCAGGATCTGCCCCATTAATACTACTATGCAAATTACAGTTCACAAAGGGATATATTTTAGTTTTCTATTATTTCTATTTATTTATATTTCTCTTTCATTGTATTCAGATTAATACATCCCTGGTTGCAGTCCCTGGTTAGAAAGTTTCATTTCTGAAATTTCTGAAAGATCCTTTTTGGATGTCCCTATTTCAAATACCCCCAGTTTAGAATTTTTTTTTCAGAATGGGTGAGTATGTCGATCGGCATACTCACCCATTCTGATTCGGAAACACGCACTATCCTGCCGCTACTGCAGTGAAAGGTGAGTAACCTCTCCAGGGTGCGGGGGAGGGAGGGTTAGGGTCAGGCTGCAGAAAAGGGAGAATTAGGGTCAGGCTGCCTGAAGATGGTGAGTTAGGGTCAGGCTGCAGGGAAGGGAGGGTTAGGGTCATGCTGCAGGGAAGGGAGGGTTAGGGTCAGGCTGCAGGGAAGGGAGAATTAGGGTCAGGCTGCAGGGGAGGGAGAGTTAGGGTCAGGCTGCAGGGAAGGGAGGGTTATGGTAAGGCTGCGGGGAAGGGAAAGTTAGGGTAATGACAGGGGAGGGTTAGGGTAAGAATTAGAGGAATGGTTGGGGTACTTTTTTCTCTTACCTTTCGGAGCAAGCGAAATCCCAGCCAGTTCAAAAACTGTCTGGGAGGAAACGGCTCTATCGAAATAGGGCCATTATTTCTGTGGACCCACACCCATGCATCCCATACACGAGGTACATAATACAGAGACTTGGCTGTGAGTTACAGACACACAAATATATCCCTTGTTTCTAGGTTTATAGACCAGCATTATAAGGCGTCTAAGAATAATCATATACTGCAGTCTGAAGGATGGGGGAGTCTGGGAATTGATTTCTATATTATAAAATTTATCATAGGAAGAAACAAATTGATTGTCTATATCCAGGGGATTTGGCATTAGATCTCAATTTTCTTTTCTTCTTTTTTTTCTTTTCTTTTTTTTTTATTGATGGCTCTTGATGAGTCAGTGACCTGGTTTATTGTCTATTTACTGTATTACCTAATATAATGATTCTTTGGGGGTTATAAGTGAAACTGTATATGTTATAAGGATGTAGTTGCAGCTTTATTGGGAAAGTCTAGAATGGAGAGTGTTCCTATTGCGACAAGGTATCCGTTTCGAATGCCAAATTGTACTCCATCTGATGGGGAAAGTTAGGGTTAAGCTGCAAAGAAGGGACGGTTTAAGTAAGTTTGCTAGCAGGGGAAGGTTAAGGTTAGGCTGCAGAGAGGGGACAGTTAAGATTAAGTTGCTAGAAGGGGAAGGTTAAGGTTAAGGCTGTGGCGAGGGGAACCATTAAAGTTAGGCTGCGGAGAGGCGATAGTAAGGGTAAGGGTTAAGGTATAATACCACCTATCACCACTGAAAGATTTGAATCCAGACCATTCACAGAATCCACACGGTCTCATCCTGAATTGCCAAAAAATGACCGTCTCCACCATTTCATTGCCGGAAAGTTATTTGTCGCAAATCAGATCATCGTAACGGTGAACCACACCCCTTGTTGTATCTAACACATGACCGGCCATTCCATTTTGGCTTCTACTGATTGTATTTGTCTGATCTTCACTGATGCAGTAAGATAGTTGTGTCTTTAGTCTTCTACGAAGCCAATTGGATTAATGAACCCCATCTACACTTTCTAATTGTTCACACACCTCTTAAAAAAAAGTTTCTAGTCATTATAAATAATTGGTTCTTTCGTTTATCTTTAATAATTGGAACAAACCTATTGCCGTATTCACAGATCCGTTTTTTAAATGACGCAATTATACGCATGCAAGTAGCAAGGCAACACCCAGGACACTCCTCTCTCACGGACGTGCACCTCCATAGAGCACCTCTTACTTTACATTTATATGTCTTCCGTATGTGTGAATCTAGCTAACCGTGCCCTCAAAGGCTCATTTAAATGCTTAACCCCCCCCACCCTTTTTCACGTAACTTTTCCAGTACGTATTTGAACCCCGCCCCTCCGTACGTATGTCCCCAAGTGCGATTCACATGTGCGTATATTCTACGTAACTAACGTAAAAAAGTTACTACGCATGCGCCGTTAAAACATACCTAAAAATACGCACGCAACTCCACGTAAAACGGATCTGTGAATACGTCCTATTATATCTAGCTAGTGGAGCACTAGGGTTCTTAACCGATGTCTTTTGGTACCACTCTCAGTGGATGGAGTCTTTGGTTTGGTCGTACTACAATGAGGCCAAACTAAGCTTTGCTTCTTTTGTGTACACCAACAAATCCTATTTAATGGCGCTTCTAAAGAGCAACTAATCAGACTGTAGCTATTATTTTCCAGAATGAGTTTTGGGTCAGTTTGATTGGTTGCTATGGGTTACATCTACACTTTTCCCCTTTAGAAACTCCATTGAATTATTAATGCAGGCCTGGTCATCGGACTGGACTAATTAATAATAAATAAATAAAGATTTAAAGATTTTAAGACAAACAGCAGGTCTCTAACTAGTATACACTGCCCTGGACCAATATACTGTACAGTAAGACTTTTTTCCTCTTGTATAATGGAAGATTAATGCACTTCCTGCAATTGCAATTACATTTTGACTCATCCTTTTATTTGCTGTGTTGGTGGCTCATGATTTACAGAGGTTTGGAAAACATCCCAGTCGTGTCCTCATTATGCAGAGTGAAAGGCTTACTGTACTCTCACAGAATATTCATATTCCCTTTCCAGAAATAGGAAAAATTATTCAAGTGTAGATATCCAAGCATTTTACTACTATGCGTCAGTCTGTGTCATCAGGGCCGCCCCCAGAAAGGGTGGGGCCCAGGACACACCCCCAACGTTAGACATCATCAGTGACATCACATCGGGAGGCGGGGCACCGCTGACCAGCTTTAATCTTGGGCCGGTGAAATTGTTCCCTGCTCATTGTCCGCCAGAGCAAAGGTCAGTATCGCTGGCCCCAAAACCACAGTCCCGGCTGTCCCCCCTCTAATGGTGTTACAATATATGTAGATATAGATTACAAGTTTATACTGTATATGCTTTAGTTGCCATCTTAATTAAAGAATCCGCTCTGGGTCATTATGGGTGCTGGCACAATATGCAATAGCGAGGAGGTGGATTGGAATTTTTAGTTTGGACCCCTAGATACTGATTCAGAACGAAGAAACAAAAGTATGTAAATATGTGCAGAACCTATAGGTTCAAATCGTAACGTAGCCGCCTGATGCAGCATTTCGTGTGGGATTCAGTCTCCGCATGGAGGGGCTGGCTCACTCACCGCACATACAAGTTCTGCATGGAGGGAAGGGCACTGGCAATGAAACAATTCAGTATTCCCGGCACACAGAGGAACGTGTGGAATACTGGTCGCCAAAATACATGCTGCAGTGGAAGAAACACTCCTGTGTGCAGAATTTCAGATTCCAAAATCCATACGTTAAACTCCACAACGGGGGCTAACGTAAGGATTATGCACTTAAATCTGTATCAGGACTATAATTATTATTATTACTATTATTACATTATTATTATTACTATTATTACATTGGGCCTGATCCAGAACTACACGTCGAAGCGAATTTACGCGTGGCGGACACGTAAAATCGCTGTTTAGAACGCACTACGCATGCGCACCATAGAAAATACGCACATTCACGTAGCGTGATTGTGAACGTATGGGCCATTCACGTATGTGTCACGTAAATACTTACGCGTAAGCGTGCCAAATTTACGTTACTTGAAAATACGTCTGAAATACGTGAAGTAGGCGGGGGTGGTATTTAAAGTGTACAGTATGGGCGTGCTTAGCTGCGTAAATTCGTTCAGCCCATACGTACGCGTGCATATGACAGCGGTTACGTTGGAAAAAGTTAAGGCAGGGTTTGGGAAGCGTATCTTGACAAAATACTTCTGTGCAAGGGGTGTGCCGAGGGGAGTGTAGCGAACTTACGTGCACGAAAATACGCTCCGCGAACAAACGTACGGCAAACGTAGTTCTGGATCCGGCCCATTATTATTATTATTTTGATTATGATTGTAGTAAAAAAACAGATAAAAAATATGACAATACAGCATGTTTACCTGTGAGAAATGAGAGATGATTGCATGGTGCATCGCAGGACTTAATATGCATCACGGCGGTCTGGAGAGACTGCGCCTTATACCCTGACAGCTCTACAATGCAGTCTAAGCCCATAATTTACTTGACGTAAGGTCCATTCCTGGAGATATTGCCCTGATTTACTGTTTACATTACACTAACACGGCCGCGGTGAATCATTGCTCCCCGGCTAACACTACAATCCCATTTTAAGATTGTTCTGTACTGAATCACAGCACAGTGTCTGCACAGATGGGACGACACCTGTGGTTTTTATTTTTAGTTTTCGCCTCCAGGAAATTTACGGTTTCAAATCGGGTTTATGTCATGTTTTCGTGGATTGTTGATGCTGTGCTACTGACAATATGCAAAACACACATCTGATCGGAATGGGGTTTAATTAGGTCCAGAACATAAGTTTATGAAATAGAAATGCGTAGTTCTGCTTGTGTATTTTGATATTTAAGGTGTAAGACGCATTTCACCACAATCCGTATTCATTAAACCTGTTTGTATTCTGGTGCGTGAGTGCTCACCAGGAAGGTATGGTCTGAGGTCAACCACAGTCTACCTTTATGGTGTAATTATAAGTATAGAAAGTAACAATATAATAGTGACAATACACAGGACTAGATCCAGCGTTTGAAAGTAAGAGGAAAACTGGTGGAAAGTTACACCTGGGCAAAACCATGTTGGATATCAGGGGAGTCTACTTAATGTTACTCTTTGCATGCAGGGAGAATACTTTGCTTTTGCTTATTGCGCACAGATACTGACCAGCGTTACTATTACACTGTTATTTAGACTTATCGAAGTGTATGGTGTCGATATCGGGACCTTTCCCCAGGGGAAAATCAGCCCATTTATCAGTCATTTCCTGCTGGGATGGATAATCGTCTTAGTGCATCCCAGCTTTCTCTGTATGTTGTGTGACACAGACCATGCACCATTTTAGTCAGGGTTGCCAACTCTCCCGGAATAGCCGGGAGACTCCTGCGCATAAGGCATTTATCCAGGTATCCCGGGAAGCTGACAAATCTCTCGCACCTCAAGCCCCGCCCCCTGTCTTTCAATCCTAGTGTTAATAGGGGTTGCGGTGGCCTTGATGTCGTAATGTGCGTTTCTGATAACAGAAGGTCTAGGAGAATGGATTGACAGGGGGCGGGGCTTAATGACATAACTTGTGTAAAGTACGTCAATAAGCCCCTCCCCCATGTCTGCATTTATCTCTTCTCTCTGAGATCTCCCAAAGGGAAGAGATTAGAAGTCGTCAACTTTGATTTTAGTTGCTCTTCTTTGCACAGCCTCTAATGTGTTTATGACCTTCTAGAGATATGGAGCTGGATTCACACCTAAGAGTAAGTTAGGTGCGGACAGATTGGCGCAGTCCCTCACCCGCCCCTTGTTTTTAGGTACCTTATAGCATTTAAGAGTGCCATAGGGCTATCTTAACTAACCGTCCATAGTTTCCTTAAGAAGGATAGTACGCACGGACATTGCCTCTCCCGGCAGCCCCCCATCCTCCCGGGTAATCTAACCCCCCCAATCACTTTAAAGACCGCACAAATGCAATTAACGCTCCTAACTGGTATGTAGAATACGTAAGTGTACTAGTGCTCATACGCAGTAGGTACATTCTTAAAAATACGCACCTAACAAACCGAAGCTTCTTAGGTGTAAATCTGGAGATATGGGGCCTGATTCAGAGATCCGTCGCCGATGGGATCGCAAATATACGCATCTAAGTGGCAGGTTGGAGCAGGTTACATCCCACTGAATACACAGTCACTTCCCTTGCAAACAGCGGCCGGACCTAAAGTTAGACCTGCATTGACTTGCCCTATCTGGCCGCACTCACTTCCGACCTTATGTGCAATAGTTGCGTATATTTAGGGTCCTATGTCTGTAATCACGCCCACTTTCCCTCATCTCAATGCCTCCCCCCGCCCATTTCTATGCAAATCCTTTGGTTCCTAGATTTCCGCTGGACTTAGGATCGCAATTGTTTCCGACCGATTCACAAGTCCGACCTTAAGGCATTTCCGACCCTAACTTCAACGTACATGGCGTTGCACTATTACTACGCATGCGCAGTTGATGCAAAATCGATCCGATCCTAAATATACGCACCTAACTATCGTTTATATCGGATCTCTGAATCAGGCCCATGGCCTCCAGAACGGATCACAGTATTCCAGGTGAAGCGCACCAATGACCTATAAAGTGACATCACGACTTCTCTCCTGCTACTATATGTGCTCCGTCCGTGCGATTTTTATAACCATGCCTATATGCGTTAATTTAAATGCCTCGCCCCACCCACTTTTATGTAAATTTTTACGTACGGATTTCTACGCCGCCCATTTGCTAGTATGTACCTAAGTGCGATTCGCATGCCCGTGCCTAAAGCACATATGAGCGTATATTCAACGTAACTTACGTCATTAAAGTTACTACGCATAAAAATACGCACGTAACTCCCCTCTAAAACGTCTCTCTGAATATGGCCCGCTATCTGACTTGCCTTTCTCATTGCTTTCTTACATTGCTTGTCTACCTTTAAGTCACATTTGTATGTAACGTTGTCATTATTTGACTATATTTTCCCATCTCCTGCCGTAAATTCTGGATATGATGATAGATGACGGGTTTTCTATAAAGACGTGTCAAGCTTTTTGCTTTAAAACCCAATTTGCAACTAAATTTCTCACACATGTAAATCAGGCCTAAGTTATGTTCTGCTTAGTAACATTATTGTACATTGCGCAGCTCAGTGAAGCACAGTGTAACGTAACGCTCAAGCATGTCATTATGACAAGCCATAATTGCTTTCTACCAAGACAGGGCAAGACATATAGACAGAGATGTAGACACTGACAATGTGAATTGATGTCTCTCAGACTCTATTCAATGTTTTCCCCTTAATCAGCAGATACATAGTAATAGAGCAATTACATTTTATTTAATTGAGAAAGCAGATGGATGTTAATTAGAAAATCCTAATCAATGTCAGAAACAAGTAGAGGGGGGGGGGTTTCTGGGTGCTATTAATATCGAGCAGGGAAAATTTTGACACTTTATTACAACGGACAGGATCCAGACTTTTCTGCAATAAATGAACGCATTTTGCGTGTGCGCATTCAGGGGAAGCAAGAGGGGGCCCATGGCAGCCCCTTCCCTCTACACCAGCAAGCTGTCAGAGGCTGAGCGTTACAGTGCTATACATATATACACTCATACATGGAGCTATACTTACATACACTCATACATGGAGCTATACATACACTCATACATGGAGCTATACATACATACACTCATACATGGAGGTATACATACATACACTCATACATGGCGCTATACATACATACACTCATACATGGAGCTATACATACATACACTCATACACAGAGCTATACATACACTCATACATGGAGCTATACATACATACACTCATACATGGATACATACATACACTCATACATGGAGCTATACATACACTCATACATAGAGATATACATACACTCATACATGGAGCTATACATACA
>WWET01001168.1:340510-371883 GCA_011038615.1 Limnodynastes dumerilii
AATAGTATTAGAGATGAGAGGTGATAAATAACAGTGTGATAGTAACACTGGTCAGTATCTGTGTGCAGTAACCAATTCAAAGATATATCCCTGCATGTAAAGAATAAAATTCACTTGACTCCCCCTGAAATCAACATGGTTTAGCCCAGGAGTAACTTTCCTCTCTTATTTTCAAGCTCCTTCTTAAGTCTGGATCCAGCCCGAGGAGTGTCTCATTTGACAGTGAGAGCGCCACCTACTGGAACCCACCGAAACATGTCTATCACCTCCAACTTTATTCATGTGAACACCTCGGTGTCTTTAAATATTTATGTACATCCCGCAATGAGATCTATAACACCCTTTCCTAATCAGTGAGACATTGTGACGTCTTCCAGAGCCTTAGCATATGGGCAATAATGATGTGATTGTAATGGTCTACGTAGAAATGCAATTAAATTACAGTTATAGACTCTGGCTTTTTGACAACCCTTTAATTTTAGATGAAATCACAAAATGTCAGAGGCACCCGTTTGGCATTTCGCTGAAACTACTGGTTTAATGAAAAATTAATGAGCTTAACTCTTCATAAACAGACTGAAGTATTATGTGTAATAGATCAGTTCTAGATAAAAATAAGAAAAGGTTTCAGCGCTTATCTTAATCTTGCTATGCAGAGTATTGAGGAGCGCGTGATGTACTTTGCGCTGTGTTGAAAAGGTTGAAGTAAAAAAGCAATAGATTTATCTGAGATAAAAGGAAGGGGACATTCCACACGTTGGTAAATGCCAAAATTAGGGGTGTGGTTTGCTGGTACGATGGTCTTTTTTCCGACACTAAATTTATAGATATCGGGGTAGATCCAGAACTCCGCTTGCAATCCGTTTACTAGCGTAGCGTATTTACGCGAGCGTACCTTCTATACACTCTCCCAGGCACACCCCCTGCATGTACGTACTTTAGTCGCTTTACGCTTTCTAAACAATGCCTTAACTTTTGGGAGCGTAACCGCTCATGTCCGCACACGTACGTATAGGCAACGCGTAGTTATGCCGCTAAGCACGCCCATAATGTACGATTTAAAGGCAAACCCCCCTACATTGCGTAATATCATCGTACTTTCGGCTAACGTAAAATAGGCACGCCCCCTCGAACGTTTTTATGCTACTGATACGTAAAAAGGCCCTTATGCTCAGAGTTACGTTACGTTACGTTGCGTAACATCTGTCATGCGAATGCTTAGTACATACCAAATCTCCTTTTTACGTCTCTGCCAGGCGTAAATACGCACAGAATCGTTGTTCTGGATCTGCCCCATCAATCGGATATCAGAGAATTATTTGATTAGTCACTAACAAATTTACTGCTGTCAATATTTGTGGACATTCGACTTCCTCTTCCTGAATTTCCGTCCAATATTTATGTGCTAGAACAGGGTTGCCGACACTTAATAGTTTCCCTCCGGGAGATCCTGGTGGGAAGCCATAAATGCATGCAGAGGGCGGGGCTTAATAATGTGATTCATGCAAATCGCAACATTTATCCCGCCCCTGACTATTAATTACCCCCCTTTTAGGTTTACCAGGGATGGGGGCGGGACATGATGACGCAAATTGCGTCATCAATTCCCTCCCTGCCCCTAGCAATACTTGGATACTGGTGTTGCCAGGCACAAGGGCAGGACTTGAGGTTGTCCTCATGCCCTCTGCGGGAGATTTGCCGGCTCTCCCGGGATACTGGGAAAACTGCCCGGATTTCGGGAGTCTCCCGGATATTCTGGGAGAGACGGCAACCCTGCGCTACAAGGGTGTAAGTCTGGAGGGAAGGACGCATGCGTTCTCTAGTTGTTACGCGTGATTAACAGGCGGATCTCCTATAATACATATGAATAATAGATCCATCTGACAGAGCAGGTCTTCTCCGGCGCCCGCCAAAAGTGCTCATAGATTAAAATGTAATAGTTTGGGCTTGGTACAAGGCTGACCACTGATCTGGGGCAGCACGGTGGCTCAGTGAGTAGCATTGTGTCTCACAGCGCTGAGGTTATGAGTTTGATTCCGTGTTTTATGTGTATGTTCTTCCCGTGTCTGTGTGGGGTTTCCTCCCACTCTCCAAAAAACATGCTGGTAGGTTAATTGGCTGCTGAAAAAATTAGCCCTAGTGTGTGTGTGTGTGTGTGTGTTAGGGATGTAGCTCCAATGGGAGCAGGGACTGATGTGAATGTGAAATATTCTCTTTAAAGCACTACATAATCTGCTGGTGCTATATATAAACATGTTCTGCACGAAAGTCTAAAGGCTACCTTATGCCAGTGTAACTTCCCTCAAGACCGCACAAGAGAGGGGAGAGGAGTGACAGAGAGGGGTGGGGAGTGACAGAGAGGGGAGAGGAGTGACAGAGAGGGGAGGAGAGTGACAGAGAGGGGAGGAGAGTTGTTCTGCACTCTAAAGGCTACCTTATGCCAGTGTAACTTCCCTCAAGACCGCACAAGAGAGGGGAGAGGAGTGACAGAGAGGGGTGGGGAGTGACAGAGAGGGGAGAGGAGTGACAGAGAGGGGAGGAGAGTGACAGAGAGGAGAGAGGAGTGACAGAGAGGGGAGAGGAGTGACAGAGAGGGGAGAGGAGTGACAGAGAGGGGAGAGGAGTGACAGAGAGGGGAGAGGAGTGACAGAGAGGGGAGAGGAGTGACAGAGAGGGGAGAGGAGTGACAGAGAGGGGAGAGGAGTGACAGAGAGGGGAGGGGAGTGACAGAGAGGAGAGAGGAGTGACAGAGAGGGGAGAGGAGTGACAGAGAGGGGAGGGGAGTGACAGAGAGGGGAAAGGAGTGACAGAGAGGGGAGAGGAGTGACAGAGAGGGGAGGAGAGTGACAGAGAGGGGAGAGGAGTGACAGAGAGGGGAGGGGAGTGACAGAGAGGAGAGAGGAGTGACAGAGAGGGGAGAGGAGTGACAGAGAGGGGAGGGGAGTGACAGAGAGGAGAGAGGAGTGACAGAGAGGGGAGAGGAGTGACAGAGAGGGGAGGGGAGTGACAGAGAGGAGAGAGGAGTGACAGAGAGGGGAGAGGAGTGACAGAGAGGGGAGGGGAGTGACAGAGAGGAGAGAGGAGTGACAGAGAGGGGAGAGGAGTGACAGAGAGGGGAGGAGAGTGACAGAGAGGGGAGAGGAGTGACAGAGAGGGGAGGGGAGTGACAGAGAGGAGAGAGGAGTGACAGAGAGGGGAGAGGAGTGACAGAGAGGGGAGGGGAGTGACAGAGAGGAGAGAGGAGTGACAGAGAGGGGAGAGGAGTGACAGAGAGGGGAGGGGAGTGACAGAGAGGAGAGAGGAGTGACAGAGAGGGGAGAGGAGTGACAGAGAGGGGAGGGGAGTGACAGAGAGGAGAGAGGAGTGACAGAGAGGGGAGAGGAGTGACAGAGAGGGGAGGAGAGTGACAGAGAGGGGAGAGGAGTGACAGAGAGGGGAGGGGAGTGACAGAGAGGAGAGAGGAGTGACAGAGAGGGGAGAGGAGTGACAGAGAGGGGAGGGGAGTGACAGAGAGGAGAGAGGAGTGACAGAGAGGGGAGAGGAGTGACAGAGAGGGGAGGGGAGTGACAGAGAGGAGAGAGGAGTGACAGAGAGGGGAGAGGAGTGACAGAGAGGGGAGGGGAGTGACAGAGAGGAGAGAGGAGTGACAGAGAGGGGAGAGGAGTGACAGAGAGGGGAGGAGAGTGACAGAGAGGGGAGAGGAGTGACAGAGAGGGGAGGGGAGTGACAGAGAGGAGAGAGGAGTGACAGAGAGGGGAGAGGAGTGACAGAGAGGGGAGGGGAGTGACAGAGAGGAGAGAGGAGTGACAGAGAGGGGAGAGGAGTGACAGAGAGGGGAGGGGAGTGACAGAGAGGAGAGAGGAGTGACAGAGAGGGGAGAGGAGTGACAGAGAGGGGAGGGGAGTGACAGAGAGGAGAGAGGAGTGACAGAGAGGGGAGAGGAGTGACAGAGAGGGGAGGAGAGTGACAGAGAGGGGAGAGGAGTGACAGAGAGGGGAGGGGAGTGACAGAGAGGAGAGAGGAGTGACAGAGAGGGGAGAGGAGTGACAGAGAGGGGAGGGGAGTGACAGAGAGGAGAGAGGAGTGACAGAGAGGGGAGAGGAGTGACAGAGAGGGGAGGGGAGTGACAGAGAGGAGAGAGGAGTGACAGAGAGGGGAGAGGAGTGACAGAGAGGGGAGGGGAGTGACAGAGAGGAGAGAGGAGTGACAGAGAGGGGAGAGGAGTGACAGAGAGGGGAGGAGAGTGACAGAGAGGGGAGAGGAGTGACAGAGAGGGGAGGGGAGTGACAGAGAGGAGAGAGGAGTGACAGAGAGGGGAGAGGAGTGACAGAGAGGGGAGGGGAGTGACAGAGAGGAGAGAGGAGTGACAGAGAGGGGAGAGGAGTGACAGAGAGGGGAGGGGAGTGACAGAGAGGAGAGAGGAGTGACAGAGAGGGGAGAGGAGTGACAGAGAGGGGAGGGGAGTGACAGAGAGGAGAGAGGAGTGACAGAGAGGGGAGAGGAGTGACAGAGAGGGGAGGAGAGTGACAGAGAGGGGAGAGGAGTGACAGAGAGGGGAGGGGAGTGACAGAGAGGAGAGAGGAGTGACAGAGAGGGGAGAGGAGTGACAGAGAGGGGAGGGGAGTGACAGAGAGGAGAGAGGAGTGACAGAGAGGGGAGAGGAGTGACAGAGAGGGGAGGGGAGTGACAGAGAGGAGAGAGGAGTGACAGAGAGGGGAGAGGAGTGACAGAGAGGGGAGGGGAGTGACAGAGAGGAGAGAGGAGTGACAGAGAGGGGAGAGGAGTGACAGAGAGGGGAGGAGAGTGACAGAGAGGGGAGAGGAGTGACAGAGAGGGGAGGGGAGTGACAGAGAGGAGAGAGGAGTGACAGAGAGGGGAGAGGAGTGACAGAGAGGGGAGGGGAGTGACAGAGAGGAGAGAGGAGTGACAGAGAGGGGAGAGGAGTGACAGAGAGGGGAGGGGAGTGACAGAGAGGAGAGAGGAGTGACAGAGAGGGGAGAGGAGTGACAGAGAGGGGAGGGGAGTGACAGAGAGGAGAGAGGAGTGACAGAGAGGGGAGAGGAGTGACAGAGAGGGGAGGAGAGTGACAGAGAGGGGAGAGGAGTGACAGAGAGGGGAGGGGAGTGACAGAGAGGAGAGAGGAGTGACAGAGAGGGGAGAGGAGTGACAGAGAGGGGAGGGGAGTGACAGAGAGGAGAGAGGAGTATATATATTATTATTTTTTACAGGAGTATATAAATATATATGCAGTAAATAAAAAATGTTATATACAGCTACTGTCAAAAAAACAAACAAAATAACCCTCTTACTTACCTATTGAAGTCTTCTCTTGGCTCTTCTGCAGCACACACTCCCTGCCTCTTTGATAAGACACGGGCGCAGCCGTAGATCATGTCAGTATCCCGCTGCTAGTCATTTGTCTCCGAGCAGCTAAAGACGATATGAGGGAAGATGAAGGCGGGGCCGATCTGCTATAACTCGGCAAGTCTGTATGACTAAAATGCGGTCTGTCGGTTGGTGTACTTTAATTATTGCTGGACATTTCAGACATATAGACTTACAGTGCACCCGATGATCTCTACCCCCCCTTGTAGGGTGCCTCCTTCACATTTGGGATTGGGGCAAATCGCCCCCCCCCTTGTCCTTCCTCCCCTTCATTTTAACAGCCCTATCTGGGGTACAGAAACTGGTACAGCTCCTGTAAGCTGGCACACATCACTACAGGAGATTCTGCCATTACAGCCACAGTAACACTGGCGCTGTACATGCGGAAAGAACAGAGTGGTCTATGGAGGTGTAAATCCCCGACAGCACTGCTGGGAGAGGGGAGTGACGTGGGTGTTGGTGGTTGTGGCCTTGCCACGTGCGTGCGTATAATTTAAAAAAAAACGGATCTCTGAATCCGGTCCGAGATTTACTTACATACAGACAACAAACTCTAACAGTAATAAACTTTAACAAAGCTTCTCATACATCGCTAAGTTTGGGTTGTACTTATTTTATAAAAGCCACAATGAGACATAGAAGCCTTGACTTAGTGACTATGTCAGAGCTGTTGTTGTTTACCATATAATTTATAAATCCCATCTGAATGCTTCTCTGCTTTTCAATTACAAGCAATCACCATGTCCATTAAAGTCATTTTAACCTCCGTTATTTCCTTGCTTTGCATTGTACCGGCAAATAAATGTGAAAATAATTGAGATTTTCCAACTGTCCTTGACTAAAGACCTTTCTGCAGGAGACAGTGAATTTGTTTAGTTGCAGTAGTCAGCCAGTGATTGGTCCTTAGTGATTCTCTTTCTTCCTTTTAAACAGATGATTAAAGCAAGTATAGGAAGGGATAGACTATTACCTTGTACCGCAAACAATGAGACAATGAACTGCAGAAAACACAGAATATGTACAAATGTTACTGCAACTAAACGTGGCAAATCAGGACACATCAGGCTTGCTCCAAGATAAGGCTCCATCAGGGTTGCCAACTATGGAAAGCTTCCCTCCGGGAGAACCCGGAGGGAGGCCATAGATAACAGCGAGAGGGCGGGGCTTAATGACACCATTTATACAAATAGTGTCATTAAGCCCTGCCCCTGTCAATCACCCGTGTGATCTCAGGTGTTATAGGGGTGGGTGGGACTTGATGACATCATCAAGTTCCGCCCATCCCTAGTAACTCTAGGGATTACACGGGGGATTGTTTGGGTGTCAGGGCATGCGGGAGATTTGCCGGCTCTCCCGGGATACCGGGAGAACGGGCCAAATTTCTGGGAGAGTCAGCAACCCTAGGCTCTGTCCTTCATGGAAAATAAGCTCCACACTATTCTTCCAAGACTCCACTCCTAAGTAACTATTTAAGGACAAACCTTCTTAGTTTTTCAAGCTATTAATTGGGATTGCCTTCCGAAATCAGGACAGTTAGCAAGTATGCTTATATTTCTTTACAATGCAGTTAGACACAAACATCATAGTTATCAACTCTCCCTGGAAGACTCCCTGAAAAGTGGGTGATCTTCCTGACTCCCTGAAGAGTTGGTGATCTCCCTGATGTGTTTAGCAATCTCCCTGATGCTGATTCAGTTTAAAGAGGATTTTAGAAATGGTGTCCTGTTTTGCTGCATTGGGGGCTAAAGAGATGACCAATTTCATGGAAACCAAGATCTAATGGAAATCTGTCACATGACTTCAATAATGGAGACAGAAATGAAAAATACACTTTGGTCTCTTGTTAATCGGCTTCAGTGTCACCTACTGTTATCTTTTCTATAAAGATGAAGAAGTCAGCGGATCCTATTCACAGTCTCCACAATAACACTGAAAGGATTTATTCCCTGACAATGGGCCAGATCCAGAACAACGCTTGGGAGCGAATTTACGCGTGGCGGAGACATAAAATCGCCTTTTGGTAAGTACTGCGCATGCGCACCATAGAAAATACGCTCAGTAACGTAGCGTAATTGTGAACGTATGGGCCATTCACATATGTGTCACGTAAATACTTACGTGTGGGCGTGCCAATTTTACGTGAGTCCAAAATACGTCTGAAATACGTTAAGTAGGCGGGGGTTTGTATTTAAAGTGTACAGTATGGGCGTGCTTAGCTGCGTAAATATGTGTTGCCCATACGTACGTGTGTGGATCACTGCGGTTACGTTGGCAAAAGTTAAGGTAGGGTTTGGAAAGCGTATCTTGACAAAATACGTACATTCAAGGGGTGTGCCGAGGGGAGTGTATAGAAGGTACGCACACGAAAATACGCTACACGAATAAACGTACGGCAAACGTAGTTCTGGATCTACCCCATTGTAACAATCAATAAATACTGATGCTGTTTTCTTGGCAGCGCTAGACACTCTCATGGGTGGAGCTATTCACAGGACACACCCCTTTGGTTCATGACATAAATTGATCTTACGGCAGGTTGTGTAGCGCAAATTATTACAAACCTGTGCTTTCCCAGAGCAAGAGATTGGGTGTTTAGATGCCATTGCAAACTCTGCCACTTGCACATTCCAGCAGTTGGTAATGGACGGAGTGGTTAGCTGTTGGCAGTAGACAAATTCCCCCCCGTTATGAGTCTTGTTTTTTTCCCTTTCGGGTGTAAATACACTCTGACTATGATCACTGGTGCATTGGCATATAAACAGAAAGATGTCATTTTTAGATTAATTTACGCCTAATTTGTCAAACAATATTACATCAGCTTAATTGCTCTGAGGAAACAAATGCCTCAGTTTAATAAAAAAAATAAAGACAAACTGTATTCCGTGGAATTTCATTCTAAGAAAACATCATTTATTACCCTCATGTCTGCTCCAATCTACTCCCTGTATAGCACAAAGAAAGCCTTCCTTATACTTGAGGGTGAAAGAGAACATTGTTTTGCATATATGTTAATTAGACTCAATCTTTTATGCAAAGATATAACAGAGACTAGACAGATCGCTGATTATAATACATCCATTGACATCAAGCCATAAAGAAGAGAAAAAAAGAGAATAAAAGAGTAACTCACGAGAGGCAATAGCTGATAGCGTTCAAATTTCTAATCTACGTTAATGTGGTCAAACAACGCCAAGCTTCAGGGAATATTGGGCACATTTAAAAACCAGAGCATGGCGTTTGGTGTTTCTTAATTGAATGACACATTCCCTGACAAATTCTCCTGTGGGATCTAAGTTATCTTCAGTGATGTAAATACAGTAGACGCGGCTTCTGTGGCAGCGTTGACGACTTTTTAAAGCATAGATTTCAGCAAGGGGTGGGGCTTAATGGCATGATTCATGCAAATTGTGTCATTAAGCCCCGCCCCCTGTCAATGGGGGGCTTGATGTTGCCCATACCAACCAATCAGATTCCAGCTTACATTTTCTAGTATGTAATAGAAGAGTTAGAGCTTGAATCTGATTGGTTGCTATGGGTAACATCTCCACTTTTTCTTTCCCGCAGCTTAGTAAATCTAGCCCACGTTGTCTTAGATAACTGCCAGTCTTTGATTACATCTTGGTCTCCATGAAAGTGGCCGCCTCCATAATGCTCATTGCAGGGCATTAGGACACAATTTTTTAATTTTGTCATCATACTGAACGTGACCATTTATTTTTTTCCTCAAAACGGGACATCTATTAACACCTTATTTACTTTACCTGGCCTTTATCTTCTTCCCCGCTTGTCACTGCGCTACTGGGCGCTACTGTTTTTTTTGGGGGGCCTTTTTTTTTTAATTGTGACAGTGGGTGGCTCTCTTTCTGAACATGGGACATTTCGGTGTCCCGAAGCTGTGATTGGGGACAACAGGATAGACTACCTAAAAAACGGGATGCTCCCTGGAACAGAATTTGCATCACGCAGATTGCCAACTCTTCAGGAAGTCATGGTGATCGCCCACTCTTCAGGGAGTTTACCTGCTATTTAGGGAGGTGCCATCTATGCTACAGCTAATGGAAGTCTAATAACATGACTAAGTGGTTAGCGGGACTTTTGTGGCACTTTATTTGTTGATTCCTGCGCAGCTGATAATCGTATGCAAACTAATGGACAGTTAGAATGCGTTGAATACTTGTACAATCATTTTTAGACTGGTGTTAAAAGGCAGCTTTTTCCCTGGCAGATTAATGATACATCATTGTATTTCTTTTAGTTTGTTTTTTTTACATTTTGTGAACGATCTGTTGGTTTTTTTTGATTGACAAGGAGCATGCATTATCTCCGCCATGACAGCCCAATCATGTGACTATCGCCAGCTCATTTTATGCACATTAGCAATTTCTCCCTTTAAAATATTGATTGTGGTTAAAAATAACTGAAATAGATCCCTCCCATTATATTCTGTGGCCGCTGTCATCAAAAAAAAGAGTTGTTCAATGTTCAGTATCAACACCCGTTGTAAAGATTCAATAACCCTCTCGGTGTAATAGGCGGCCGGAGAGTGACAAGTAAAGTAATGTCCTTGACATGTGCTGTGATTAATACAACAGAGTAATGCAAGCAATGGCTGCACGTCACTTATTATTTGGGGACAAGATGACAGCTTTGAGGAATGGAAGGAGGAGGCCTGTGGTATGCAATCATTCTCAGCCCACAGTTTGATAGCTGCTATTCCTTTCTTCATCTATCCTTCCAATCTTCTGTCTGTAGTAGGTGACTTGGTGACATGGTGCAATGGTTTTATTAATGGCAAGTTTTAGGTTATTTCATTTACATAAATGTGAATATTGTGACAGTGACATAGTAGGGATGGGGTTGGTAAATAGGTTCTTATGGATCTATTGTATTAACCTTTCCTATCAGAGGTGTGAAGCTGGGTACACACTGGAATTTTTCCTAATGATGCGTCCTCTTGACAAGACTAACGATTTGCATCACAATGTCCCCCCACACACACTACGGATCCGGATCCTAACCTCTGGACACCAGCCGAATCCGTGCGCTAATTGCGGTATTTGGCTGTTTTTATGACAGCGCGCATGTTCGCCAGACATTACGGTACGGGAATCCAGGCATATGGTAACAGTGCTCAGTGCTGTGTATGATCAGTCACACAGCAGTGTTATTACCAGGACTGAGGGGATATTACTATGGAGAGAGACAGGGTGTATGGTAACAGTGCTCAGTGCTCTGTATGATCAGTCACACAGCAGTGTTACTACCAGGACTGAGGGGATATTACTATGGAGAGAGACAGGGTGTATGGTAACATAGCTCAGTGCTATGTATGATAATGGGACAGTGAATTATATAATATGCTTGCTATATACTGTATGGAGTATGTTTACTAAAGTTCTAAAAAAGTAAACTTTAGTTGTTGCCCATAGCAACCAGATTTTAGTAATTGTTTAAATACTCGACAGTTAGAATCTTTTTGCTTAGGGCAACACCTAAATTGTTTCCATTTTAGAAGCTTTTGTTAATCTACCCATAAATGTGTTACAAGACGGATATCCTTTATCTGAATCCATAATATATCATCTAAAAAATTCTGTACGCTGATTGGTTGTAGCATTTATGGACCTTTGCGGTGTGTGCGATACTCAGTGCCTCCATTTTCTTGTGTCTCTCTCTGCAGCGTTAAGGAACAGCTACTCCTGTAACACCTGCAACATGGTGCTAAATTCGGTTGAGCAGTATCACGCACACCTGAAGGGGGCGCGGCATCAGAACAAGTAAGTCTCCAATCAAACCTCTCTATACTAAACCACATGATGGCATTTAGGGGATATTTTAATTAATACATTAAAAAGTTTATTCTGTATTTGCATTACTGCGCCATGATAGTTGATGCCAGATAAAAACTTCTTGGCCCGTCTAGTCTGTCTGTGTTTTTTTTAATTAGTATTTTGTTTTAAGATTTTGGGATATTCTTTTGTTTATCTCAAGCATTGCGCTTCTGTATTAGTCCCTACCCCTGCTCCCAGGGTGTGAAGTCTATCTGAAGGCCTGGTTTTCACTGTTGCCCCTAGTGGTGGGGGACAGGCTTGGCTGCAGGCTCTTAGCAAGTCACAACATCAGAAGACAGTCCCAGGTGTAGCTAAGCACTAATCACCAGACACGAAGCATAGTAACCAAATATGTTTCTTTAGTGCATAAACCAGATACACACAAGCTATAGGAGAAAAGTCTACTGGGAGCAAGAATAAAAACAACATTGACAGAAAAAGGGAACAATATCAGGTAGACAGCAGACTAGAGAGTACGTATACACAGGAATCAGAAGAAATGCAAGGCACAAAGCAGGATTAACAATATGGGGCTTATTCAGAGCTGCAAGTACACCTATTTTTAGGTGCAAGTGTAAACTTGAGCAATACCATGTTGAACTGCAAGGGGGGGGGGCAAATTTAAATTAAGCAGAATTAGAATTGAGGTGAAGTTTCTTAGCTCAACTGTGTTTTATAGATTAAATATAAAGTTATGCAGTGTGTGAGTCCTATGTGTAAAAGTAAAGTATTTTCCCTGCATGCAAAAGATTTAAATTTAATTAGCCCCCCCTCACATTGCAAAATGGTTTAGCTCAGCTGTACACTTGCATCTGTTTTACCCTTACTCCCAAACTCTGAATCAGCAACTAAATGCAGGAGCACAAAATGTTAAACCGATGCAAAGATACAAGTGTACATAAATACCTACAGAAACTAGAGGGTAACCAATATACGAACAATGAGCAGCTGATTCACATAGAACATGGAGGTAACTTGCAGGAGATTAGATTACACACATGAGGCAGGAAAAGACAAAATGACGAGCAACCTGATTAGTGAGAGGCAGCCCTTTACTTGCTGCTCAGGTGCTGTTAATTAATCAATTCTGGTCCAAACAGCACCCCCTAGGGGCAGATAAGGTAAATATCCACAATTTTCAAGAGACACAGATGTTCAAGATTGCCCCTAGGGGCAGATAGGGACACTACAAGTTCCGATAATGTAACATTTGTGATGAAGACCTTGTACCATTTTAGTTGTCCTTTTTTTGCAAATACCTATAATATGGACTCCAACAATAAACACTGTGTTTCAGATAGGCTGGACCTTTAAAGGGGATGTTGGATCATCTTACGCACATTAAGGTTCTGGACAAATCTCCATTTATAGAAGCAGCTTTCTCCTAAAATACGGATTGCTTAGGCTTCATGTCTAGCTTAAATATCTCATAAGAGTGTAGGCACAACCACAATCCCAGCATTCACAATAAACCCTGCCCTGATTCCGCCCAAACTCCACCCAGTTCTTCCCACAACTGAATTAGGGACACTTAGGAGGTATACACAACAGTTCTTCCTTTTGTGTGTAGTGAGTCTTTTGATTGTATTGCCTAGTGAATATTTGGAAATTTCTGTCCGTCGTTAAAGTCCAACACGGAGACACCAAATGATGTGTATAACTAATTGTATATTGAGTATCCTCACTCCAATCCAAGTATATCTTGTAAGTCAACTAATATAATATACCGGACAACTAGGACTGTATTATACCAACAATAGAATAGATTTGGGCCCCATTTTATGGTAAAAAGTGGTCTCAATACAGGGCTTCTGCAAACAGCAAAAGTAACGCTGAACAGAACTTTATTACTAAAGTACTAAGAAATATCAACTTGTCAATCAAAGGAAGTGGCCGGGGCTTATTTGAAAGAGGCAGAGTTTGCTCAAAATGGAATTTTTCTTTGAGGACTGGACAGGTTGAGTAAACGTAAATAAATGGAGATGTTGTCAATAGCAACCAGTTAGATTCTAGAATCTGATTTTGGAAATCATGGTTTTAGGCATGGTTGCCTACTTTTGCAAATGAATATCAGGGAGATTGTAAGAGCACTATCAAGGTGCTGCACCAAAGGGGTGTGTCCTGTAGTGCCAAACAGGTGTGTCCTGTGAATAGCTCCACCCATAGGTGTATCTAGCACTGCCAGGAAAACTATTTTACAATAAAAATGTCAGTATTTATGGATTATTAAATTGTCAGTGAATACTTTCATTACTATCTTTATAGAAAAGCTAAAAGTGACGCTGCAGCTGATTAACAAGATTATTTCATTACATCTTGGCCTCCATGAAATTGGTCATCTCCATAGACCTCAATGGATGAAATTAGAATCAGGGAGATTTCCAAACACTTCAGGGAGTCAGGGAGACCACCCAGTCTTCAGGGAGTCTCCCTGATATTCAGGGAGAGTTGGCAACTATGGTTTTAGGACCCTTACTAAACGTCTGAAAAACAATATCTGGTAATATGCACATACAGCTAGCCCAGGTATAATGGATGTTTTAGGCAAAGTTTACCTGTATATCGCTGGTACATTGTATCACTGTACGATGGCTTGATTTGTGCTGTAGTGGGTGAATGTATACTGTGTTATACTTTAGGTTTAATTGGTCTCTACATGGTGGTTTTCAGGATAATAGCACCATGGCCTAGATTTCACAGAAAGAGAAAATCTCACACCAGAATTACTTCCTTCATCTTACTTGTTAATTCTTGCAAAAAAAAAAAGTTCACGCTTCTGAATATCTAGGCCAGACGGGCTGCACATTCCAAACAACAGGTACATTGTATCAGCATGGTGACTACAACCCTCATTCTGCTCCCGAATTCCATACCTGCATTTTACAAGTTCCCTGACCCTCCTCGTGGTCTTCATGGACCCGTTTTAAGGTACCTTTAGAGCAGGGTTGCCGACTCTCCCGGAATGTCCGGGAGACTCCCGAAATTCGGGCAGTACTCCCGGTATCCCGGGAGAGCCAGCAAATCTCCCGCAAGTGACTTGAGGCCCGTGGTTTCACTGAAACCACGGCCTCAAGTCCTGCCCCCCTGCCTAGCAACACTAGTATACTAGTGTTGCTAGGCACAGGAAGGGACTTGATGACGCAATCTGCGGCATCAAGCCCCGTCCGACCCCTATTGCAAGTCAAAACGGGCCAATATGAACCTGGGGGCGGAGCCTAATGACGCGATTTGCATAAATCGCGTCATTAAGCCCCGCCCCTGCAAGCGTCGCAAGCTTCTCTCCGGGATCTCCTGGAGAGAAGCTGCCAAAAGTCGGCAACCATGCTCTAGAGTGCCATTGGGCTACCTTATTTTACCGTGTGTAGTTTCCTTCTTAAGAAGCAAACTACGCATGGGTAATGCCCCCCCCCCTAAATTCCTCCCCCCTCCCACTTCTATATAAACACTCCCTGAGGCGGCATTATAACGCCTGTGTCTTACTAAACTACTCCGAGAGGTCTTTAAAGACTTAACTGGTACGTAGATTGCGTATATAAGTAGTAGGTCATTTCTCTAATCTACGCACCTAACAAGCAGAAGCTTCCTAGGTGTAAATCCAGTCCCATGTTTCTAGGTCTCATGCTAGAGCCTTACACAATAGAATAATTTAAACATGCTTGGGATAAACATAAGAATATCCCAAAGCTTAAAATAAACTAAACGGAGGGTAAAATAAGGTCTAGGGTCAGTATAGTTTTAAAGAATCAAATGGGCAGAATGGGTGGGCCGTGTGGCTCTAATCTGCCGTCACTTTCTATGTAAACTGAGAATCAAATAAAGTCTATGATCATTGTGGGTTTAAAAAAAACTCTTTCTGAATATCAGGGAGTCTGCCTGAAGTGCGGGTGATCTCCTAGACTCCCTGAAGTGTAGGCAATCTCCCTGATGCCTTCAGTTCTAGAAGTCATTACGGTATGATGACAAAATTTGGAGGCCAGGATGTCATCAAAGACTGGCAGTTATCTAAGAAAACCTGACGTCAATAATGGAGACAGAAATGAAGAATACACTTTGGTCTCTTGTTAATCGTCTGCAGCGTCACTTGCTTTTATCTCTTCTATAAAGATGAAGCAGTCAGCGGATCCTATTCACAGACACAGCCAGTGCTCATCCTTTTGTTGCAGTCTGTTTTCTCCATGATAATCTCACTGGCCAGGGTCGCACTGTGTATGTATGGAGGAAAGGCGCAGGAGCATTAACATAATGTAAATGTTACATTGATATATATATAGAGGCCATTTATCATGTTCGTAATAGGCTGTCTTCTGGCAGGTGCTGCTGTTATCTGCAGGCCAGCAAGAAAGCACTGCTGTGACATTATATTTAACTTCAAGTGACTGATAGATATGTCCATGTTATGGACAGGTTCAGGGTCTGGCCTTATGGTGATGGATGGTAAAAACTGACTTTTTAAATGTCACAGGGAAATATCGTGTGCTGTGTCAGCTGATTTCTGAATCGTGGTGGATCCCGGTCACAGCTTATCAGCACTGTATCAGTAGGTGGCCTCCCTATTGTCTTGTCCTGGGACAGCGCTGATCATTGTTAACCAATCTGAACCCCTCAATTACCAAAAGCAGACCCTCCAACATGACCCATTCCATTAGGTACAATTTAGTCCACTCCTGAGCTTACCACTGTCACTCACCTGGTTTAAATGATATTCAAAAACCGATATGTCTCTTCAATAAAGGTGTTTACCATAGTAACTGACATTTGGAAACTGAGGAGCAGAGTATTATGTACCTAATGGAATGGGTCATGTGGGAGGGTGTGCAAAAGGTATCAATAATCATTAGTTACCAGTACCGATGCTGCCATTTTTATTGAGAAATAGTTTTCCTGGCAGCGCTAGACACACCCATGGGTGGAGCTATTCTCAGGACACACCCCTTTGGCAGTACAGGACACACCCCTTTGGTGCAGCACCTTGATATCACAATCTTCCTAATACTCATTTGCAAAAGGTGGCAACTATGGATATGGGTAGAAAAAGAGGAATAAGTGACCTCTTAATGGCCATCTGTAGTCAGGATTCAGTCATGACACGTTGTGCCTGTAGTTCTGCAGATTGCTAACCCTGCTTACAGTATCAATGCTTGCAGTCACAATTCATTTATGAGGAAGTGCATTCTTTGTAGCTGAAGTCTGGTTTATGTTCTGCAGGTGATTCAATTCCTGGAATAGGCACCGTTTATGTGTGAAATAACTGCGCTCCGCAGCATAACATGACAGCTGGGGTACTAGAGACCGCAGAGAGATATATTCCACAGCTTTATTGGGGTTAGATGGGAAAGGTAAAAGACTTTGTATTGATTTTTTTTTATAATGCTGGAGATTGATAATGCAGAGCCAGACAGAAGATCACATTTTTTTCCTTAATATTGATTCCATAATCTGAGCCCTGGCCAAAAAACCTCCAGATAAGTAAGGTCCAGCTGTGTACAATTTTCTGATTTATAGTCTTTACGTTTTATTGCGCTTTAGCTGAAAGGCTGAACTGGAAAACATTGCATTTTGGAATGAATAGTATTGCTGTTTTATTGCCAAATATTCTTCAATGACGAACTGTAATATGATTAGATATAACTGGATGTAATTAATACCCATGGCCGTGACTAGCAGAAGTCTATTTTTGTGTCTCATGAGTTCGATTCCCGGACTAGGCATTATCTGTGTGGAGTTTGTATGTTCTCCCCGTGTCAGTGTGGGTTTCCTCCAGGTGCTCTGGTTTCCTTCCACAATCCCAAAATATATACTGGTAGATTAATTAGCTGCTGACTAAATAAAATGAAACCTTCCTTATATCTCCGTGCAATATCTGTACGGACATTGCTCCTCCCTGCCTCCCCCCCACACTTCTTTCTAAAAACGCCCCAAGGCGGCATAACGCCACCTCTATGGACGTAAATCCCTGTGTGCAATCTTTAAAAACCGAACCTACGATATCTACGCGCCGATCTGGTATGCAGATAGCCTAAATGACCTACATGCAGTAGGTCATTTCGGCCAGGCACGCACTTATTTTTTCATAGTGAAAACAATGTTGTGAAGCCTCTGTCCTTGTGGCATCATGTAACAGTGGTTGCCATGGGAATGACAGAATGCTGTGGAAAGTCTGCAGATTTATAAATCATTAATTGCCCTTTTACAGCCCTGCTGCTTTGACCTTTGCCCTGGTCTGGCTTATGTCTTAAATCGGCTGTGCTTGTGCCTTGTGTGAGCTGAATATCAATAGTGTTCCATGCACTAGCGATGGTGAATGCATTGCAGCATTATGCAGAGTTATCATACAGGAGATAAAAGACGTGAGGGCTTTCCCCTCCATCACCAGCCAGAATAGATACTTCTAATTAATGTGTCCACCAGGGAGGTCTGAGTAAAGATTTAATTACTGAACCTTTATCCCAAGCAGCTGCTAAACAAAAGGCTACTTTATTAGGGCGCTGACTTTCCTATCACCTAACCTAGCAGAAGGCAATTGTTGATTTTCTCTTTCCAGTCTCCTGGATTAATGGGAGATTTTATTCCAGAGCAGCAGAATAAGTGATTTAACATAGGTCAGGAACAGCTGCGTTTTAATCACACATCTGAAAATAATCAGGGTTTACTATTCCTAGGATTGCCGTACAGCATTGCCCTATCCGAAATAATTGTAAGCCTTTGGATCTAATCTGCCGGTGACCCAGTGTGGTTAATTTCCTTCATTGCATTTTAATCAAACAAATGCACTACATACAGTTAAACATAAAAAAAGCCCCAAAAAACCCCCATATTTGCATGTTCTGCAAGACCATTGCGGCCAACAGTGGGTGATCTCCCAGACTCCCTGAAGTGTTGGCAATCTCCCTGATGCTGATTCAGTTCCAGAAGTCATAGCGGTATGATGACAGAATTTAGAAATTGTGTCCTATTTCACTGCATTGAGGCCTATGGAGGTGGCCATTTTCATGGAGACCAAGATGTAATGAAAGACTAAAGTCATCTAAGACAACATGACATAAATAATGGAGACAGAAAAGACAAATACACTTTGGTCTCTTGTTAATCGGCTGCAGCGTCACCTATTTTTATCTTTTCTATAAAGATGATGAAGTCAGCGGATCCTATTCACAGTCTCTACAATAACACTGAAAGTATTTATTCACTGATAATGTAACAATCAATAAATCATTGGGCCCGATTCAATTAATTTAAAAGTGTTCGCCGGCGTATTTTTAACGCTGTTTTTGACGCTTTGGAAAAGTGGAGATGTTGCCCATAGCAACCAATCAGATTCTAGCTCTCACTTTCCTATTACATGCTGGAGAATGTCATCTAGAATCTGATTGGTTGCTATAGGCAACATCTCCACTTTTCCAAACCCGCAGCTTAGTAAATTACTGATGCCGCCATTTTTATTGAGAAATAGTTTTTCCTGGCAGTGCTAGACACACCAGTGGGTGGAGCTATTCACAGGACACACCCCTTTGATGGTACAGGACACACCCCTTTGGTGCAGGGCTTGGATAGTGTTATCACAATCTCCCTGATATTCATTTGCAAACATTGCCAACCATGAGCTAGACTATATAACAGACATAGACCATGTTTAGCTGCTGGTTATAATCAGTGTTCTGGGGCATTTTCCCCTTGTTTTTATGTAAGCAATTTTAGTTTGGCCAATAACTTGATTTAAACAACCAGTGTTTTGGGTATTTATCCCAGACCCTCCAACATGACCCATTCCATTAGGTATAATAATCCGCTCCTGGGCTTCCAACTGTCACTCACCTGGTTTAAATGAATTAACTGATATTTAAAAAACAATAAACCTGTTCAACAAAGGTGGTTACCATAGTAACTGACAGTTGAAAGCTCAGGAGCAGAGTATTTTGTACCTAATGGAATGGGTCATGTTGGAGGGTATAGTATCCATGTTTTGGATCATGTCTGGGACCAGCAGCTGGCAGGGGGTGTTTGTTGGCCAACAGACTCTTTTATTGGAGGCGTAAGTGGTGCCTCTAGGTGTGTTGACCCTCAATGTAATAAGAGCCAGTGATATATGACCCATCATTGGAACTCACAGGGCCTGATTCAATTAATGTAAAAGTGTTCGCCGACGTATTTTTAATGCTGTTTTTGACGCTTTGGTAAAGTAGAGATGTTGCCCATAGCAACCAATCAGATTCTAGCTCTCACTTTCCTATTACATGCTGGAGAATGTCAGCTAAAATCTGATTGGTTGCTATAGGCAACATCTCCACTTTTCCAAACCCGCAGCTTAGTAAATCTGACCCAAAGATTGAATTAAATACTGCGCTGTGGGCACTGACTCTACTTTGGGACTTTAAAAATTTCAAGTCCCAACATGAATAACTCTTACCTCATGTAAGATTCCACTTTTTCTTTATTTCATTAATATTATTGTTATTGTTTATTTCTTTCTTTATGTTTTACATATAAAAAAAAATTCAAACTAATAGTTAACATTTTTTATTCTTAATTTATTTACATACATAAGTGTGCATTCTATTAGGGGGAGGAAAATGGGGGTGGGGGTATATTGGGGGCAGCTGGAATTACTAGAATTTATTATTATTATTATTCTTATTATTAATAACGTTTATTTATAAGGCGCCACACAGTAACCGCAGCGCCGTACAGAGGCAGTAACTCCACCCTGAGATGGCATTATTTTTACACTTGGTCGGCCCGAGTTCCGAAGAACGTGGTGGCGGACACAACCAATGATTACATGGATCGCCATGGAAACTGCACTTTTCCATGGCAATCCATGATTTGCAAATATGAAGGACTTCATTGTAATGCAGTAATAAATAGAGCCCTTTATATCTTACACATGACTGAATCTGGGGGGTTGTGTTTTAATCTGCTTTATGAAAAATCTAAGGGTTTGCTCTTGTTGAGCAGTTTTTCCCAGTTCTACACTTAAGCTTCTGTAAAATTGCCACGTTAAAGGGAGGTCCCGCTGGGTCAGTCTGGAATCATAGGCACCGCGACTTAAAAATACTTGAAGACACTTAAGACTCCTTGTGGAGAATTTGCTGGGTGCTATCCTCAGAATAATGTCAATTATCCTTCCAGCCTCATAGATTTCTGTCTGAGACTAATGAAGAACCCGCTGATGAGATCCTTAGACCCGTTACAGCAAAATCTCCCTGCCGTGAGCATCTCAGCATTTAGTGGCTCCGGGCCAGGACCCTGGGAACGTTCCGTCTCTTATTTTCCAGAATCTTGAGTTGTTTTTTCCACTTGGAGAGAAATGTGTACCAGAGGAATTTTCTCTGCACAAAATGGGCAGCATTTTACATGTATACCATCTGTACAAATCCCTATGTAGGAAACTTTTTTATTTCTTTATTTTTCGAAGCTTTGGCCTAATCCACTCTCATGGGAAATGTATTGGCTATTTGTGGTTACAATCGGGTACACATAACTCTTTATTTTACAAAAAAGTTAACTTGTAGGCCTACTAGCGCCCCCTGGAGGAAAGACCTGCAGGATGCAACTTTTTTCTGAATAAAGGTTATATCCCTTTTTATTTATTTTATATATATATTAGCCAACGATATTATACGCCATACTCCATCAGAAATAGCCGGCAGTAGTCACCGAGCAATAAGGACAATGAAATGCAAAAAAACTATTAAATAATTATTTGATAAAGATCCATTTTCCCGGCCAGTTCCGTGCGTATTTTTAGGTATGTGGATGCATACGTCCGGATATGCGATGGAAAAATACGCACGGGAGAATTTTAATAAAAATGAAGGAAAGTGGGCATGATTATAAAGATACGCACAGACGGAGGACATATATACGCACAGAACATCACACGGAAAGTTACAGCTGGTCTATGGAGGCGAGAGCACGGATTAGCAAGTGGAGTGACTGTGGTTTTGGTGGGTGTTCATTGCTCCGTCCGTGCGTATATTTGCAGACCGATCGGGACACGGATCTCTGAATACGGCCCAAAGCATTTTTTTTGGCCTAGAGGTGCAGACTCTTGCAAAAAGGAGCATTTTTTCACTTTTTCCACTTGCAATTTTTTGTTTTACGTGTTTCCGCTATGAAACCTGGATCCGACAGAGCCCGCATTCCGTAATGGAGCGCTTTCTGATGGCGTAGTGGGAACGGCTTGGAAGCGTATGTGAGGTACACATGGTGGGAGGTATGTAGATTGTACAGCAAGGCTTGGTTCAGCCCTTTACGTGTAATCCTGTCATCCCTTTCTGTTGGGACAGCGCATGAATCTTTAGATAGGGTCCTACTGGCAGAAGTACAGGACTAAGGATGTGATGGTGGGCCACCATCTTAACTCCGCCATTTGCATTTGGAGCTCCGATAATAGCAACGATGGAGGTCTCAATCTTGTCCTATAAGAGGACCACAATGGTATTTGCTGCAGTTCAAATAACTCTCAGTGTAACAGGTACAGTTCGGCCCCTAGGGCCTTTGAACAAGGGCCCCTGTCCCAGGCCCTGCACTCTGGAGGGAAACCCCGCCAGCTTCAGATACAGGGGACAGAAAACAGGTCCGGCGCTCCAAACCCACTGTGTAAATACAAGGATCAAAAGACAGGTCCAGCTTCACATACAGAACCGCGGCTGCCTTCTACGCCAGATCATCGCAGATCTGTATATGATGCTCCCGGGGAGAAGTAGCGTCAGGGGCTGACCGTAACCGCTATCCATACCCACAAAATAAACCCTAGTCTGTGTCTGTCTGTCTGTCTGTGTGTGTGTGTGTGTGTGTGTGTTGGGTATTTAAATTTAAAGCTGGATCCAGATCTTTGTATGTTAGGCTCAAGCCTTTTGCATAAGTAAGCCTAACTGTAACATCTCTGCATGTGCTTTCCATGAGGGAGATCTCTCCTCTGCAAGGTGGGCGGGGGGGGGGGGGGCGTTTTAANCGGCGGGGGGGGGGGCATTTAAATTATACGATAAGGGCTGGTTTAAAGTCTTCCGTGTGGGTCAGTGGTTGTACAGAACGCTGATCCGGACAGGAGAATTAAGGTAGGATTATATCAGCACAACTGCTGCAGACTGTATGAGAGAGAGGAGGCTGACAGGGAGTTCGATTCCCTCTGTGCTTACAGAACATGCTGAAAGCTTGGGATCCAGCTCGAAGACTGCTCCAATGGAGCAAAGACTGAGGTGAACGACAAAAACATATTCTCTGTACAGCGTTGCAGAATTAATGGCGTTGCGTAAAATATAACTGATGATAATGGTGTCCTGTTCGGGTGTGGGTCCCCGGGTAGAACGGCCCTATTCCGATAGAACAGTTTTCTCCCAGCCAGTTTCGGACTGGAATATCCATTGCTTATGTCTCTATGGGGCATAGCAATCGATCCCCCGAAGCACCGAACACGGTTCTCCGAAAAATAAGTGGCAAAATTAACCCCAACCCTTCCCCTAATTCTATCCCTAACCCTCCCCTTCTATTACCCTAAGCCTACCCCTCCCTTCCCCGCAGCCTGATCTTAACCCTCCACTGCCCGCAGCCTGATCCTAACCCTAATCCCCCCTTCCATGGCCCTAACCCTAAACCTCCCTTCCCCACACCCTGACCCTAACACTAACCCTCCCTTCCCCAAAGTCCAGAGAGGTTACTCACCTTTCCCGGTGTTCCACTGAAGAGGCAGGTCCGCGGTGTTTGCTAATTTTTTGCTAAAATGAATGGGTGAATATGCGATCCTTTTGTTTATTCTAAACATTCTAAACAAAAATGTCTAAATTAGATGGGTATTCGAAATAGGGACACGCGAAAAGGAACTTTTTCGCAATACCATCATTCTAACCAGGGACTTCCACCCTTATAGTTCACCCTGCTCAATTGTGGTCACTTGCAGAACTTTTAAATTCCCAATCCACCCCTGCGTCTACACAAGTCTGCAGTGAGATGAACATTCTCCGTAACACATACAACAGCCGCCTGTACCCCGTGAGTGTATTAGGTTATCATAAATCCGTACACCACAGGTAGGAGGCAACAATACAAGATCATAGATAAATCCCAATTACTCGGCACCAAGCAGATTCAGGTAAATCACTCCATTTATCTCCTTCTCGCCGTTAAATTGCTTTCTCCGTGTTGTGGGTAAAATAAACTTTTCCTTCTTTGTATTCTGTCGCTGCTCTTTCATTGCTCGCCAATTTTTATCTCCGGCGACACTGACAGACACTTTCGTCGCTGCCCACATACTTTGTACCCATTAAACACACGCGCCCTTCACATTTCCACAGGCAGCTGGCGAAACACAATTGCTGGGCTTCTCGGTGACATGTTAAATCTTTACTTTGTTGTCATAGAACAGGTAGCAATTAGCACATCTCCCCCTCTAAAACAAGATCGTTTTAAGGTTTGAGTTCTTTCTGACACAATGAATCCATTGTTTTAGCCGGATACCTTACTGTTAATGTTTCAGTTTAAACTTCCCAACTAAACTTTAAAGTGCAGGAGCAAAATGCCGCTACAGGGGGTCGGATTGTAACCGCCCACCCTGCAACCACAGAAGACACGCCGGGAATGACTGCTCTAATGCTGGCCATACACTGCCACGATTACCGATGCCAGCAGGAGGTGGGCCGATAAATGGGACGATTTCCCGCCAGTTAAAGGTCCTGATATCGGTTGCCTCACCTCTCCTCTCCGGTTGGTTCCGGAAATCCTACCAAAAGAGGGAGGTACTACCAAGGATGGCAGGCTCTGCACTGATTGGCTGGTCCTTTCGTCAATCCCAGCAGAAGACCTGTGCAACAAGCCAAGATAGCCTCGGGGAGGAGATGGGTGGGGGAAGGGATGTAGATTAGCCAAAGAGGGCAGGGAGGGAGGCAGGGAGAGGTATTCTCCATGTGTAGTTTCCTTCTTAAGAAGAAAATTAAGCACGGTATAAGGTAGCCCTATGGCGCTCTAAAGTTCCATAAAGTTCCTAAAAACAGGGGGCGGGTTAGGGCCAAGATGAGCGAGTTAGGTATGAATCTGTCCGCACTTAAATCATTCGTTACTGTGAATCAGCCCTAAGAGCCTAAAAAGGAGGAAAGAAAAATGTTTTTATTATGCTAATATTGTATCATTGGGCTGGATCCAGACTTAAGTAAGTGCTTGAAATGAGTTACTCCTGGGCTAAGCCATAGTGATTGCAGGGGAGTCATATTTCATCTGTTGCAAACAGTATTAGAGATGAGAGGTGATAAATAACAGTGTAATAGTAACGCTGGTCAGTATCTGTGTAATAATATAATAGTATTATAATAGTATTAGAGATGAGAGGTGATAAATAACAGTGTAATAGTAACGCTGGTCAGTATCTGTGTAATAATATAATAGTATTATAATAGTATTAGAGATGAGAGGTGATAAATAACAGTGTAATAGTAACGCTGGTCAGTATCTGTGTAATAATATAATAATAATATAATAGTATTAAAGATGAGAGGTGATAAATAACAGTGTGATAGTAACGCTGGTCAGTATCTGTGTAATAATATTATAATAATATAATAGTATTAGAGATGAGAGGTGATAAAAGTGTAATAGTAACACTGGTCATTATCTGTGTAATAATATAATAATATAATAGTATTCTAGATGAGAGGTGATAAATAACAGTGTGATAGTAACTCTGGTCAGTATCTGTGTAATAATATTATAATAATATAATAGTATTAGAGATGAGGTGATAAATAACAGTGTGATAGTATCTCTTGTCAGTATCTGTGTAATAATATAATTAATAGTATTAGAGATGAGGTGATAAATAACAGTGTGATAGTATCTCTTGTCAGTATCTGTGTAATAATATAATTAATAGTATTAGAGATGAGGTGATAAATAACAGTGTGATAGTATCTCTTGTCAGTATCTGTGTAATAATATAATAGTATTAGAGATGAGAGGTGATGAATAACAGTGTGATAGTAACGCTGGTCAGTAGTATCTGTGTAATAAAATATAATAATAATAGTATTAGTGATGAGAGGTGATAAATAACAGTGTGATAGTAACGCTTATCAGTATCTGTGTAATAATATAATAATAATATAATAGTATTAGAGATGAGAGGTGATAAATAACAGTGTGATAGTAACGCTGGTCAGTATCTGTGTAATAATATAATAATATTAGAGATGAGAGGTGATAAATAACAGTGTGATAGCCCATTGTATATTATTTATTTGATGAGTGTGAACCAGATATTGTTACATTACTATGAGGGGTAATATAAATGTTGACTTATTGACAGCTCTGGAGAGTCTCTTGTGCTTGATATAATTGGAGCATCAATTGTTGCTGATAAACAAAAAGGAAAAGGAATCTGGGGGCAATTACTAATAATCCCTCCATGGACCAGCACTGCAGGACTAGACTTTACATCTCATTTCCAGCCCATGTTTTGTAGCACTGTAACCTTGTAATATCAATATTAATTAATGCAGCACAATATCGATCAGGTCATGCAAAACTCTCAGCTAAAGGCCTCTGCACTTAATCCAGTAGCACAGCGCTCCGGCTAAAGGTCAGTAAGCAGACTGTGCCGTGGTGCAGTGATCTGGGGCAGCAGTTGGTTAATCTCTCACCGTTCACCGAGCAGGTGAAGCCAAGAACCAAGAAAGAACAGAAAAGCAAAGTAGGTTTAATTTAACCCAAACGGTGAAACATAAAAATATAGAGCCGGATCCAGCCCTGCGAACGTTTTTCCCATTTACGCACGCAAAGTGCGCCCTCCAGATGTTACGTGCGTATTACTTTTTGTTCCGTATGATAGCAATGGCAGCATAAGATAGACACACAAGGTGTGGATCAGCTCCAGAGCTTTTATGGTGGTTCAAAGCCACTTGGCCAAGCCAGTCCATCCACTTTTTTAGATCCCCAGATCCATAGAATGACCCTAGATCCTATTTGATCTTTAGTTTTGTTCATATTAAACAAAGCGTTAACACTTATTAGAATGAGCTATTTACCCTAACATCAAATGAAAGGACTGTGGATCCCCGTATATTGATAGGGCCGCTCGTTCTCAGCCAGTTCCGAACTGGCTGCACAAACAATTGCTTATGCCTCAAAAAGGCATAGCAATCGCTCCCTGGAGCATCGAACACAGTGCTCCGAAAGGTAAGTAACCCCAATTCACTCCCTGGACTGTATTCAGACTTTCGTTTTCACGGCGACTCCCGTGCGTATTTTTAGATACGTTTCAACTGCGCATGCGTAGTCACTTTTTGTACGTAGTTGACGTTGACTATTCGCACGGAAGTGCCTTACGGACAGACGTATGATAGACACGTGTGTACATACGTCCGGATATGCAACGCAAATATACGCACTGGAGATTTTAAGTGAAAATGGGCGGGGCGATGCATTTAAATAAAGGAAAGTGGGCGTGATTATCATGATACGCATATACGGAGCACACAGACGCGCGGGGCGGCACACGGAAAGATAGAGATGGTCTATGGCGGTGTAAGTCTACGTGATCACGGATTAGCAAGGGGAGTGACCAGGGTTTTGGTGGGTGTTACTTGCTACGTGTGTGCGTATATTTGCGGTCGCGTTTGAAAACGGAAGTCTGAATACGATCCCCTACCCCTAACCCTAAGTCTACCACCCCCGCAGCGTAACCGATCACATACTCACCAATTAAAAAAATAAATAAATAATAATAAATCTGAAGCGACTGTCACTCGAAATAGAGACAACCGAAAAGCAACTTTTAGCTCTCCCTGCTTCATAATGACAGTATTCTGTACGGGGATTCGCAGACCCCCACATTATATTAATAGATCCAGTATTTCCATATTTTGGGCCATATCCAGGCTTAAGTAAGCTCAGCGCTCTAAAGTCATCCGCATCGAAAGATAAGTGCGATCCTATATTCCGTAAGTGAGAGGGAAGTTCCAATCGCATATGCGGCACCTTTGTACCCTGGGCACTACCTTATATTTTCCACACCCACCCCACGTAAAATAAGGCTGGTGCGTAATGAAAGATCATATGTAAGTGCTTAACTCAGCCCCTACTGTGCGATTTAAATACCGCCCACCATGCTGTATTCGTTGCCGCGGCGTCACGTCCTCCCATCAGAAAAGTCTTACAGTGCATATTCAGTGCAGAATTGTGTGTAGTGTGTTTTGATTCGTAACCGTCACGTGCACTTATGCATTTGCATTTCGTAAATCGACTATTTTGCGTAACTCTTTGTCTTTAATCTGAGCGTCAGCGTAGGGACCAACCCATTTATTGTGTTTTGTTATTTTTATTTTTTTTTTGCTTTTGATGAAGTTTAGCAGTTTGGAAGCTTTAAGCAAATGATTTCATTCCCTTTGAATAATATTTGTCTGTTTCTTCCAAGCTGCATTGTTTGAAGAGTGTAGAAGAAGGTAATAGAGAGGTACAGCCGGCTTACTTGATGTAGAAAGACTGAGCCCCTGAAGGAAGGATATAATCATTCAGTGAGCAGTGAGTCTCCCACTCCTGGGCCATCCTGATAACAACCTAACAAGCTATGAAAGATTCCGCACATTGAGCTACTGTATGAATGATGGATTCCATTATTTCCTCTTATCACCCTTTGACGGAAGAGAGGATAAATAAGTGAATTAAGTTCAACTGAATTGAATTAGATATAGTGGACCTGAAGAAAAGGAAATACTTTTGCTGATCCATTCACTACCTGCTATAGAACTAAGCCTAATACTTCAGTTAATCTTTCCCTCAATACAAGGTTTTAAAACTTTATTTTATTCAGAGTTAAAGGTTTGCAGGTTTAAAATAGTTTTGCCTTTCGCAACACCCTGATCGGTACGCAATGAGGGCAAACAAATATATACGAATATGAGGTCGACCTTCAGGACCGCCAAGAGGATTTCTGGGCAAATTACAGCAAATTCTCCGTCCAATGGGGTGTGTGGAAGGACCGGCTTACGGTGACTATCCTCATTTTTTCCCCAGTCTCCCTCCACTTTTGCACCACCTTTATTTCTTTTATCCCCCACTGGTCTGTCATTGTAGCAGGACTATATGGGTCGGAATGAAACATAGAAAGTGACGGCAGATAAGAGCCACATGGCCCATCCAGTCTGCCCAAGCATGTTTACACTGTTCTACTGTGTTACCTCTACCCCCTCAGATGGGAGAATATTCCACTTATCTATCACCCTTTCACTGAAGTAATTTTTCCGCACATTTCCTCTGAATCTACCACCCTCCAGTTTATATTCATGTCCTCGTGTTCTATTACACCTCTTCCTTATATAATGCCCCCTCCTCTAGCCGGTCACAACCCTTGATATATGTGAGAGCTGCCATCATGTCCCGCCTCTCCCTTCTCTGCTCCAAGCTATACATGTTACTTCCTCTAGCCTTTCTTTGTATGTTGTGTGGCACAGGCCATGCACCATTTTTGTACAGGGTTGCTGATTCTCCCAAAATATCCCGGAGACTACCGAAATTTGGTCAGTTCCCCCAGTATCCTCGGAGAGGCTGCAAATCTCCCCCATGTCCTGACCCCCTGGCTTTCATTATAGTAATCCCAAGAGTTACTAGGGATGGATGGGGACTTGATGATGTGATCAAGCCCCGCCCATCCACTGGACCACTGGGGATTGCAGAAGTGATTGACAGGGGTGGGGCTTATTAACACAATTTGCATAAATCACTTCATTAAGCCCCGCCCCAACACAGAATTTTATTTCTTTCCTCTGAGATATCCCGGAGGGAAGAAATAAAAAGTAGGCAGGCCTAATTTTGTTGCTCTTCTTTGCAAGTCTCTAATGTATTTATGTCCTTCTGGAGATATGGGGGTCCATTTATTATATTGTTTTTGGGAAATAAAGACTATTTTACACCTGAAAATGGTCTTTATCTCTGAAAACGATGTGTGCACAATTTACAAAGCTATGATCAGCTTCTCTCTCACAATTGCCGGCTCACTATAATGAATGCAGGCCGGCTGATCGTTGTAATTACAAAGTTAAATAACGCCATCTGAAGATGGCAGTAGGGTAGGTATTACAGCGGTCTCCCATATATCCCCCTTTTCCTCCCTCTAATAGCTGTTATTAGGGGTAGGAAAAGGGGGGTATATATCGGGAGACCGCTGTAATACAAAACACAAATAAAAATGTACAAAAAAAATAAAAACTTTTTTATATACATTAATTAGTAAATTATTATTAAAAATACTTTAAAATAATAATAAAAAAAAGAACAATACAAAATAAACAGTTTACTTCCCTGTCCCGGCCTCACTTCTGCCTCGGAGTCCCACGCATGTTGCTTGACTTTTGGGACATAAAAGTTTTTAAGTCCCAAAAGGCAGCTACTGCGCATATGTGAGCTCTTCTTCTTCACTCGATGCCGGCGAAAGTCCCGCGGATCATCGTGGGACCTCGCCGGACCGGTAAGAAATAGTAAGTTCATCGAAAGAAGAGGCAATGCTCGCTGAGAGTTGCAGCGAGCGTGCATTTGGAAATGTACGTTCGCTTGCAACGATATAGTAAATGGAGCAAATAGTCTCCAGAACTGACCACAGTATTCCAGGTGAGGCCGCACCAATGACCTATAAAGTGACATTACTGCTTCTCACCTTCTGCTACTAATTCCTCTCCATATACAACAAAGCATCTGAGTTGCCTTTTGTATTGCTTTGTTACATTGCTTTGTTACGTGCATAGAACAGAAAATGAATCAGAATGCATAGGGAAAATCGTATCTCAGTATCTGGTCCAGAAAGGATTTTTTTTAGAGATGTTATTTAGTTGTTACCCTGTAGACTGTATACAAAGCACATAAAGGACAATGACTTTTCAAGACCCTACATTTACACTATGTGCAGGCTCCATAGATGATATATTTAATCATCCTTCAGTAGAACAAATCTAGCCAGCAATGGCCCTGTACATCCACATGTGAGAGCAATTCACGTTTGATGGATTCCACGTAACGGAGCAAGGTAAAGAGAGATATTGTGACCCAAGGCTGTGAGATCCGTCAAAGCACCACTGACAGCTCATTACAAGCTCGGAGAGGGCATCCCCTGAGAAGGTAGGACGGGGGGGATGGATATTACCCTTCTGGCATCTGTGCCCTTGAGTGAAGCAAAATTAAATAACTTGGTTGAGAGGGAAATAATATTTCTCCATTACGCTGACTGCGATTGCCATCACAAAGTGTTATTGCAAAGCCCAAGAAGAATAAGTTGCCCTGATGTGATAATGATCTCCTTGATTCATTTTTACATGCTGGGAATATTGCCCTAACACTCAGAGCTGTCAGTGCAGTTTAAAGAACCTGTGGCCAGAAGTATTTGCTGCCATTGCCAATGGCTTTGGATGATGTTGGATAGTCATTAAACAGTGAGTCGTTTTACTATCATTTATTTAGACACCGTGAGCCTGTTCCAGACCAAGAGATAGGATCCTGGACTGCATCCAGAGTTTAGAAATAAGAGGAAAACAGGTGGAAAGAGGAAAACGGTTCCTCCCACGCTCCACAGAGAGCACTAAGCAAGTTGTGGATCAGCTGAAGCTTTGATATGAAGTTTATTGGAACGTCTGGATTAATAATGTTGATATGTGAAGCCTTTGATTAGAATTCTTAAACTATCAGCTTGATTCAGAACATATAAACGATTAGTATCTTGGTAATAAATCAGAGAGGGTGCTGACCCTTTTGTTGTATCCTCCCTCCTTGAGAGAGTAGTCCTTGTATTAACTACTACCTTCTTGATTGAATTTTTTACCCCAAGGACTGTACACAGGACACGGGGGCACCCACTAAGGTTAGAGGAAAAGAAGTTTCACAACCAGCAAAGGAAAGGGGGCCTGATTCAGAGATCCGTCGGCGATCGGGCCGCAAATATACGCATCTAAGTGGCTGGTCGGAACAGGTTACACCCACCAGAATAAACAGTCACTCCCCTCGCAACCTCCGGCCGGACCTAAACTTCCACCTCCATAGACTTGCCCTATCTGGCCGCACTCACTTCCGACCCTATGTGTATTAGTTGCGTATATTTAGGGCCCTAACTCTGTAAGCGCGCCCACTTTCCCTCATCTAAATGCCTCCCCCCGCCCATTTCTATGCAAATCCTTAGGTCCGTATATTTCCGCC
>WWET01001168.1:416169-435668 GCA_011038615.1 Limnodynastes dumerilii
GCTGACTCCAACTCTGCCATCTACCTCTTCTTCACTGCTACAATTGCTACCACCAGCTCCACCTCCTGCCACACGGATTCCCTTATTTACCCTGGTCCGCCAGTGCTGTTATCTGGACTTATTAACCTGTTTTACTGCGTGCCTCCTGACGAACTATTATTTAACCCTGCACCATTATCTTGTCTGGGACTATTATTCATCATTACTTCTGTATGCACCCATCTGTTATTAAACCTGCTCAGTTTCATTTCAACCCAACACTGTTGTCTTCATCCCTGAAACCCGGAACTGATCCCAAACAATCATTGAACATGACAGCCTGTATGTGTCCCCATTGGTAATTACCTCTAGGACTTAGGGGTGGTAATTTATCAAGTCTAGGATTTTTCAAAGTATTCATGGCACCCCCATCACCAGAGGTGCATTGACCCTTTGCTGAAGCTCATGGATAAGATCTAAAAAAATCATGACCTGCTGAATTTGGGGCAGTGTCTACTTGATTTGTGCAATCGTGACATCAAGTATAAAGTACCTCCCCTCTGGATACCCAACACTCGCTCCCATCTCCACCTGCAGATTTTTACTGAACAGTATTGCTACCCCCCGCATATTGTTCTGATGTCATGCGGAAATAAAGTCCCCTATCCATGAGGAGTGTAGTGAGGATGTGTCCCTTTCTCACCAGTGTGTTTCCTTAAGAAACATAACATCTAGTGTAATTTTTTTTAGATGCAATATTACACGTCTCCTCTTGATGGAGGAGTTAAGACCTCCAACATTCCAAGAGATCACCTTGAAGCCTGTTTTAGTGAATAAACTGCAAGTAGTATGTAGTAGTATGTGTGTGGGGGCATGGTCATCCTATCTTGTTATTGCCTGGACCTTGACTGAGATATACCCACTTGGTATGAGAGCAATCGACTTGCTTGCCTAACATTATGAAAAACAGAATGACAATATCATAAGCAGAAGACATTAAACAATTAGTAGATATGCATAATAGATTTAAGAGCTTCCTTTGTATAGCACAGTGCAAATAAACTCAATTTTCTAACTTTTCTTTAACCAATAACAACTTTGGCTGGTACCTCCACTGTAATGTGGCAGTAGCCATTAACATAAACCATTGAATTATGTAGATCATTTGCATTAAACAAAATTACCTTAGGCAAGCTTAATAAGCAGTTTTTTTTTATTTTTTTATTTTGCAAAGGGAATTCCCTGCCATTTGAACATTGTGAAGTATTAATCTGTCTCATTTGGGATCCCTAGGAAAGGAGGGCGGCATTCTAAATATTCTTTGGCCTCCGAAGGGCTATTAAAATAGTAGGTTTGGCCACTGTCCACCAAGCACAGCTTAGCGGGATAAAGGAGGTCAAATCGCTTAAATTGCATATATAATGCACAACACATGTCTGAAAAAAAAATTCACTTGCACGAGACAGCTACCAAGAAATTTTGGAAGAGCGATATTTGTGCTCCCCCGATCATAAGTAGTTGAATTCTATGGTATGCTGTAAGAAATGCTTCCTTCACCCTAAAATTCATGAATTTTGCAATGACAGGGCGGGAAGCCCCTTGTCTTTCTAAACCCAACTGATGCACTTTTTCGATTTGTGGTATGCCTATATCTGCTAGGATGCCCAGCCCCAAGGGAATGTCTTTAGTTAAGTAGTCCATAAGTTTGTCTCCTTTGGACCCTTCCGGTATGCCCACAAAGTGGAGATTATTCCGCCTGTGTCTATTCTCGACTTTTTCTGTTAAACGCTTAATAATGTTATCTTGAGAACTTAGAGTAGCTTGCATTGCTACTATCTGATCCTCAGTATCACTGGTTCTTTGTTCCATTGCTGTTACTCTATTGGCATGTGATTACATTTTTGCTATTGAGGCATCATATATTGTCTGCATATGTTCCAGTTTTTTATCTATAATTGGTAATAAGTATTTAGAGAGTTCTTGAGCCATACCAGCTATGGTTTCTGGTGAAAAAGTGACTTGTTCAGTTTGGTCCCTACTAGTTGAGGGTACCCCCCCATCATCCTTAGTCAGTGAGGAAGGAGCTGTTTTAGCTTCAGTTTGTTTATTCCTAGAAGCCTAGCCTAGCTCCTGTTGATTGCTGAGAACTTTTTGCTGGCATTGTTTTGCCTAAAAATGTATTTATCCCCAAAGGGGTATGACAGGTTATATTATAAGAAAGAAGCGGCTATTAGTAGCAGCTGTACATTGTGTTTTGTTTTGTTTTGTTTTTTATTACATTTATTTTATTTTTGGTTTGCCCACTGTCAAACTCACGGACTAGGTCTACTTTATTTTATCCGACAAATTATGGTATGGAAGGATTGGATTAGTTTGTACTACAGTATCATAACAAATTACATTTACATTTATGCAGAAAATATCTTAATTAAGCCTGAAATTTATCTAATATAGAACACCATTGTGATAGCAGGAGAGAAAATATCACATACTGTAACAGAATACCTAGTGATCTCACTAAAACAGTTAGATACAAGTATATTCAGATTTTTTTTTTAATTCTTAAAACAGTATTAGTAGCAATATAATAGTTATAGAGAGTACAATGCTTGGCTTAGTGACCAGAAAGACTCATGACACCCATAAATTGATGTCCTGCTGAGAAAGTTGCAATTACGATTCCCCCTCTCTGCGATTAAAGTCCTAATGTTCTTGTCTGTGGTTCCTTGTATACCGGTCGTTCACCACAGGGATGGTAGTTGCTGATCTAGTGAACCAAGACAGACAGGACCCAGTTTTAGAAACACACCGAGCATAGTAGAAGCCAGTTGACCAGGAACTCCATCAGAAGAGAAGTCAAGTGAGATTACAGCTGAGCTCCAGATGTTATTTCCTCAACTGTTATATCCAAATGGGCTGTGATAGAAATGGGTAATGGGTTTTCTCAATGTGGAAGTGGTTGCCAAATTTAGATGGTAGAAGCTGAGTTAAGATCTTATAAGTCTGCTGAGACTTAATGCTACTTGTCTCCTAGGTTATTTCCTGCTGCTGGGATCTTGGTGTTTAGAAACGAAAAAACAAAAAAATCAAAACAATCTTTCCTTCTGTTGTCAGCAAAAATCTCAGGTCAGAGATATCAGCAGATCCTCGTATACCAGGCAAGAACCAAGTCTCCAATTAGAAGTCTAGTCACAGAGCTCCAATGAACTATTATCATAAAGGTGCTTCTTTCAGAATAAGTGTTTCCAGGACAAGTTGAAGTCTTGTTTTTCCTTAACAGCTTAATATTGTTTTATGTCCTTAATTATTCGGTCTTAGGCTTTTAGTACTTAGGAAGCAGCAGGCAGGCTAGTAGGTATACTGTTTTTCAACCAGCACTGTGAGAGGATGATAAATAAAACCTGTTTGAGTAATAAATGTTTCTAGTTGAGGAGTTAAGGAGTTCCTTTCCCTATATCAATGCGGCAGTGGGGACTGGCAGCTTTATGGGAATAAGCAGACCTTAACTTCCATGTACACTATTATGACATGGCTGGAAAGTTAATGTTTGAGTTCCTTATTTCCCTCTCTCCTCCAGAGAAACCTGGAACACACTGGGTAGTTAGAAGTATCCAGAAGCAAATAGTACAGAGCACGTTTAGTTAACCTCCAGATAGGTTTCTGATATCTGTATTAGAATAAGTTGCCCTAAAGTAATAGTTAAAAAGTGTGTAATTAATGTATTTTGGGGCGCTGAGATAAAATATATAACAAATTTAAAAATATTCTGGGGGGAGATGTATGAACTAAATAAATTAATTAACAAGTGAAAGTGATTTTGTGCCAAGATAAATCAATATATGTGCACAACAATAAATAAATATTAATCAATACTTTCAAAATAATGAATAGAAAGTCCACTTAAGTTGGATGGAAAAAAAATTAATAGTCCAGATTTTTATCAAGTTTTTGCAGGAAAAAGTCAGTAAACTATAGAATTAATCGTCCCAAAAAATAATAGTAGTAGCGGCACAGATCTTAAACAAATTTCCATTTCTCCATGATGAGTATTCCTTAAAATAACAGAAAACAAACAATCATATATATATATTCATTTACTTCACAATATTAAAATACATTTAAAATTTAAATAGCCTGGGACTTCCCTTAAGAATAACCCAAATCTGCAGGATAAGATAACCTCTGGAGGGACCGAAGTGCTTCTAACAGCCCGGCCAGCACTTGATGGATTGCAATCTCTTCCAGATGGCAGCTAGGTGCAACACAGGAGAGTCCTAGCGATACGGAGCCACAACTAGTTTCGGGCATCTACCCTTTTTCAAGTGATGCTCCTTTGAAGACAGGATCGTGGTTTTAAAGCCGTGCAGAGGGTCAGCTGATTTACTATGACGTCACCAGGATTTTTTCACTTATGCCGTTTTTTAAGTAAACTCTTTCTAAAAAATGAAAACTCCTCTGAGATATATTCAACAGAGCATGGACCTTCTTTTCAATCTAAGTTGTCTTAACTAAAACACATTTATATAGAAAACCGTTCATATAAACCATTTAAATACCGATGCATATGTGACTGTGAGTGAATTTATATAATCCTAAATTTATGTGCAAACAATAAATATAAATCAAAAATATGTGATTTACACTTAAATAATATACCATATGTGAAAATCCATAAATATAAAAAAGATAATCTGCTTATTTAAAGAAACAGTGCCTCATTAATAAACAGTATATCATTACATGTGTAAGACCATGTGAAATGGAATCAAAATTACCTAATAATTATATATATTAAAATTATATGTATATTGATATATATTGAACTGGTGATAGATGAGTGAACAGCAGTGCAAGATAATTTATATATAAATAAATAAATAAATAAATTACCAGACGGGTAGATTTTCTTTATATTAATTTTAATTTTAATTCCTGGTTCCTAACCTGAACCTTCATAATAAACTTAACCAATTACAATAAACAATAATAAATTAAATTAATAAAAAAAAATCAATTTTTCAGATTAAAATTAATTATCATATTGTTATTAGGGAATCTATGGTATAAATATTTGTTTTTTGTTTGGAACATATAACATAATTGGGATAAAAGCCGTACGGCTTCCCCACCCAAATGAGTGTCCCAGAAACTTTCTCCAAAAAGGTTCCATTAGATTTAAATGGCACCAAGAAAGCTCTTAACAGGAATAAATTAAATAAAAAATAAATTAATTTTAATTATACAAAAGTGGAAAATACTTCAAACACTCCTTCATCTGAAGCTCCATTTGTTCCCCATATTAAATCCACACCTACGGTACTCAATCTTCTTCCAGGGTCCCCCCTGGAATACTGATTGGGCCCACTCTTGTACTGATTCCAAGATCGGACGAGATCGGGCATATTCAAGAGGGTATGACTGTAGGTGAGGAATCACTTGGATGGATTTCATTTCCGCTTTAGCTAGAGCAGAGCCTCCATCATAAATCCTCCAATTAACTGGAGTTTTCTTTATGCCACACACTTTTCTAATACCATAAATATTCCCATGATGGTATTTCTTAAAATGAGCTGCCATTGGGTGTACCTCTAGACCCTTTTTAATGTTATTTATATGCTTGTTCCATCTAACTTTTAGTGGTCTAGAGGTCCGTCCAATATATTGTAAATTGCAGGAACATTCTACAAGGTACACACAATTTTTCGTATTACAAGTGATAAAATCCCTTATAGTCTCCTTATGCGTATTAGAAGTTGAGCCAATTTCTGTAGTCTTAGGGGGGCCACAAGTACATTTACACATATTGCAAGAGCCGCATCTATAAAAACCTTTAGATTTCACAGGTTCTTTCTTTTCTCTCTGATTGTAAACACTCCTTACCACTTGGTCCCTCAGATTGGGGGCTTGCGGTAGGTGAACTTGAGACTCTTATTTAGAAAGCAGAGTTTTAAATCTTCCTGTAAAATGTGCCAATGTTTTCTAAAAATCCCTTCCACTTTTTTATGTTGACTATTATACTTAGTGATAAAGGTGATACGTATTTGCTCTTCATTCAGTTTCTTTTTTGGTTCATTTTTCTATCAAAATTTTGAATTTCAGAAAATTTCTTGTCCAAAAAAGTGTATCCTTTATCTAAAAATAGTTTTTTACATTTCTTAATGGGATAAAAAAGTCTGAACAATTCCTTTTAATTTGCAAAAATTGGTCCTTGGGTGCGTTATTGAGCCACCGGGGATGATGATTACGAGAGGTGGGGATATATGAATTTGAATCGGTTTCTTTAGTGTAAATTTGGGTTTTAAGTATATTGTTCTCAGTATAAATTTTGAGGTCTAAATAATTGACCTCAGTTGTACTGATCGAAAAAGTAAGTTGAATGTTACAATCATTAGAATTTAAAACCTAACAGAAACCTTCCAGTTCTTCCCTTGTACCTTGCCATATAAATAAAATATCATCTATATATCTAAACCATGAGGCCAGATTTGCCCCACCCTGGGGAACAACCTCTTTTTCCCAGAGTGCCATGAAAAGGTTGGCATAACTTGGGGCAAACCTGGTCCCCATGGCTGTACCTCTTATTTAAAGATAAAAATCTCCATTAAAACAAAAATAATTATTATATAAAATGATAATAATAATACCCTCAATACCCTCAACTAAAAATTATTTAAGATCAGGACTAAAATCAGTAAACTAAATACTTTACTACCTTTATCCCTTGTTCATGGAATGCAATAGTATAGAGTGATGAAACATCTGCAGTCACCAAAAAATATCCCTCTTGCCAATCTAAATTTAGTAATCTGTTTAAAATATCCCTGGTATCTTTTACATATGAGGGAATATATTCCATCAGTGACTGCAGATGCGCATCTATAAATTGGGACAGGTTTGCTGTCAGAGACCCTGTTCCAGCCACTATAGAGTGGCCTGGAGGATGGGTACGGTCCTTATGTATTTTGGGTAAAGTATACAACACTGGGATTGAGGGTTCCTTAACTATCATAAAATCCCTTTCCTTATTTGTAATGGTTCCTAATGTTGTAAATTTGTTAAAAACATTTTCTAGGGTTTTACCTAACTTCACAGTGGGATCTCCCTGATGTTTAGTATATGTACTAGGATCATTCAGTAACATTCTACTCCTTTCTGATAATCCTCAGAGTCTTGTATGACTATACTATCCCCTTTATCCACGGGTTTGACAATGATTATATTGTTGTTCTTCAGATCTCTGATAGCTTTATATTCTTTCCTAGTTATATTTTGAATATTTTTATTCTTTTTAGGTTTCATTTTTTGTAAATCTTTTTTTACCAAACTCTCGAAGGCTTTAATAAAGCTCCCTTTTTTATGTCTAGGGTAAAATGTAGAAGCCGGCTTAAATGTAGAATTAGGAGGTGTAGATATGGATTCAGATTGGCTATTGCTAAAACATTTCTTTAATGTTAATTTCCAGATAAACTTTTGGAGATCGTCAAAAACGTCAAAAGGGTCTATGTGGTTAGATGGAGCAAATTTTAATCCCTGCTTTAGTACTTTCTTTTCTTCTTTAGATAAAAGGTGGGTACTAAGATTAAACACATTACTAAATTCTTCATCATTATTTAATTCCACGTTTTCGGTTGTTAATCCGATTATTCAATAACCTCCTTTCTTTAATTTTCATTCTACATTTTTTATATTTATTCTTTTTATTTCCACCCCATTTACCTCTCTGGTTTATGATATTTTTAACTCTGAATACTTCTAGGGGTATCTCCTTGTATTCTTCCCTAAAAAAGGGTACGAATGTTCCGTTGAGTAGTCTCTTAACGGTTCAAATTTATTTTGTGATTCAAATTGTCCATACTCATTCCTTTGATCTTGGTATTGTGAACCTCTAAATGATTGGTTAAAAGCTGGGTATCTCGGGTACTCCCACCCATCATAGTAGGACCAGTAGGGATATTCGCTTTTGGGATAAAAAGGTTTGGGGTATAGGTACCGTTGTTTGGGGAAATGTGGTTTGTAAAAAAATGGACGTTTGTTGTAATATTGTTTGTCACAATAGTGTTTATTATTAAATTGGGAGATCTTTATCCTTACTTTTATCTTTATCTTTCCCTTTATCTTTATCTTTTCCTTTTCCTCCATCTTTTTTCTCTTTCCCCTTCCCTTTCTTATTTTCGTCTTTCTCTGTTGTACCTTTTTTTTAAATCTTTTTTATCTTTCTTATCTTTTGTCCCCATTTTACTTAATGGCATGAAACTGGAGGTCTCTTATCCAAAATCATCACTAATGGAAATTCTCTCATTTGAATTATCCAATAAATCCAATTCCGAGTTCACATGATCCCTAAAGAGTTTTTTCTTTTTCTTTCTAATAATAGCTTCTTCTTTTATGCTAACATTGGAAATAACAATCTTTTCTAATTCTATAAAATCATCCAAGTATTTGAAGGGTTCCACCAAAACACTTAGAGATTCTATTTTAGCATCTAAGAGGACAAGTTTTTGTCTCCTTTCCTCCATAATTAGCTCAATCAACTGTCTTGAGCAATTATGCAGGAGATTTTCCCACCTGGTGTTAAACTTTCCACTTTTGTATAATTAAAATTAAAAAAGGAAATTTTTATTCCCCTTAAGAGCTTTCTTGGTGCCATATAAAACTAATGGAACCTTTTTGGAGAAAGTTTCTGGGACACTCATTTGGGTGGGGAAGCCGTGCGGCTTCTATCCCAATTATGTTATATGTTCCAAACAAAAACCAAATATTTATACCATATGTCCCTAATAACAATATAATAATTTATTTTAATCTGAGAAATGTTTTATTATTATTTTTTATTAATTTAGTTTAATAATATTTATTGTAATTGGTTAAGTTTATTATGAAGTTTCAGGTTAGGATCCAAGAATTAAAATTAAAATTAATATAAGGAAAATCCCCCCATCTGGTTATTTATTTATTTATTTATAAATTATCTTGCACTGTTGTTCACTCATCTATCACCAGTTCAATATATATCAATATACATATAATTTTAATATATATATAATTATTAGGTAATTTTGATTCCATTTCACATGGTCTTACACATGTAATGATATACTGTTTATTAATGAGGCACTGTTTCTTTAAATAAGCAGATTGCTATCTTTCTTAAATTTATGTATTTTCACATATGGTATATTATTTATACAAGTGTAAATCACATATTTTTGGTTTATATTTATTGTTTGCACATGTATTTAGGATTATATAAATTCACTCAGAGTCACATATGCATCGGTATTTAAATGGTTTATATGAAAGGTCTTCTATATAAATGTGTTTTAGTTAAGACAGCTTAGAATGAAAAACAAGTCCATGCTTTGTTGAATATATCTCAGAGGAGTTTTCATTGTTTAGAAAGAGTTTACTTAAAAAACGGCATAAGTGAAAAAATCCTGGTGACATCATAGTATTTTTTGTATTTTAATATTGTGAAGTAAATGAATATATATTTATGATTGTTTGTTTTCTGTTTTTTAAGGAATACTCATCATGGAGAAATGAAAATTTGTTTAAGATCTATGCCGCTACTATTACTATTTTTTGGGACGATTTATTCTATAGTTTACTGACTTTTTCCTGCAAAAACTTGATAAAAAGCTGGACTATTTATTTATTTATTGTTGTGCACTTATATTGATTTATCTTGGCACAAAATCACTTTTACTTGTTGCACTGCACTTTAATTATTCTTTATTTATTTATTTATTTAGTTCATACATCTCCCCCAGAATATTTTTAAATCTGTTATATATTTTATCTCAGCTCCCCAAAATACATTAATTATACACTTTTTAACTATATATTGGTGGAGATTGGGAGTCTCCTTTAATTTACTTAGGGCCGCAGAGTAGTGCTGGTATATGGTTCAATACTTTACATTGTATTTCCCTAAAGTTATGTCTCAGGATTATTAGATGTTCAACATATTGGGCCTGATCCCGAACTACGCCTCGGAGCGAATTTACGCGTGGCAGAGATGTAAAATCGCTGTTTTGTACGCACTGCGTATGCGCACCATAGAAAATACGCACATTAACGTAGCGTAATTGTGAACGTATGGGCCATTAACGTATGTGTCACGTAAATACTTACGTGTGAGCGTTCCAATTTTACGTTTCAACAAAATAGGTGTGAAGTATGTGAAGTAGGCGGGGGGTTGCATTTAAAGTGTACAGTATGGGCGTGCTTAGCTGCGTAAATTCGTATAGGCCATACGTACGTGTGCGTATGACTGCGGTTACGTTGGAAAAAGTTAAGGTAGGGTTTGGAAAGCGGATCTTAACAAAATACATCCGTGCAAGGGGTGTGCCGAGGGGAGTGTAACGAATTTACGCGCACAAAAATACGCTCCGTGATTAAACGTACAGCAAACATAGTTCTGGATCTATCCCATAGTCTGTAAGGCTCCAGGTTAGTTACCAAATCTGATGGGGTTGGAGAGCATTGCAGGGTTCTCAAAATAGCGGCTGATGATAAGATAATGGCACCTCCATTTTCTCCAACCACTCCACTGAGAGTGAGATTAATTCCAGCTCTAATTTTGTTGTCAGGGTAAGGCAATTAATGCCCAAAACAGCATTAAATGAAGGGAGTGCAGGAGTCTATTTAACAATGTACACACAAGCTATCCACTTTAATCTCTACAATGGATACAGAAAGTCAAGGGTGCATGGCTTTGTCCGAGCACACCACCTCTTTTGCAGGCACACTTTTAAGACCTGTAGTCTAGTCAGAGAGGGGGGAGAGTTCACCTGTAATATGGCCCCAAGTACCTCATCAAAGTCTCCTGCACTGCAGTCTGCGTCTGTGGATATGTATCTCCTGCCTCCAGCTCAGCTACCGGCAAAGCTCCTCACCTCATATAACGCATCACTACTACTGGGGGCCTGGTGCTGGGTGTAAGAGAGCTTCCCTGGGTATGTTGAGAGGGATAAATAGAGTATCACTAACAAAGTGAAGTATGTAGTATGCGCTATTTCAAAAATTGCGTATCTAATCCCTTTTACAATACGATGTCTATTGATTTATTAATAAAATAAAAGGTGAGAAAGCGCTGCCGTAATGGTTACAATGTAGACAGAGTTTATATGAAATTCTTGTAGTTCTAGGCAGTGCTTTACTTTGTAGCAGTTCAGTCAATAATGTTGCGATGAGATCAAAGACTTAAAAGATACATTTTAGCTCACCAGTTTGACGGCTGAGATAAGTTCTTTCACCTGTTGTGAAGTGATGATTTGAGGTGAGATGGTCCGTGATGCAGAAGGATTCAACGCTGGATAAATAAATCTATTGGGCAGGTGCTGTGTATATCTCAACGGGTGCTGTTCTTTTCTTTTAGGTGCTACTTTTGTCAGCACTTTAGCCGGTGGAGTTCTTTGCTGGATGGTAATGATTCTTAGATAAATATCGATCTGTGGCTGTGAAGCAACTTGGATGCACTGGATGATGTAGAGTTCCCTCTATATTTCTTGTGTAGTGACCGGCCCTCTCTTCCTCGTTGCCTCAGCGGGAAACTCTCCCTCGGGTCAGATCCGTCGCGGTGGGGGTGGGGGGGACCGATGACAGGTGGGAAGAAAGCAGAAGAGAATCCTTGTGTGCAAAGTTTAACACATGTTTATTCACAATAAAAACAATTGTTCAACTCACAATTTGTTATGGCATCATTTCAAATGCCTATATCAAATGTTGTATATCATAACCTCCATGTGTCGGGGTCTGACAGTAGCACCAACGCGTTTTGTCTTGATTAAAGACTTCCTCAGGGTGGAAGAGTAGATGTGGGGGATGGTACTAATATAGGGAACAGATGCAGGAAAACTGGATACTGGCCAATCAGGAAATATTTTTATTTATTTGGTTTTATTTACACCTTTATTAAACTATAGTTTTCTTGGGGGGTGGTATTAAATAAATGTTGGAGGAGGGGTACTACTTCTGTAATAGTGGTAAAATTAAGGGGACAAAGTAGAATATTAAGTTGCTAATCTTTATTTTGTATGGAGATCAAATTCTGCCGATCTGCTATAAAGGAGATATTAGATAGTTGCTTTATAGACTTGTGGATGAAAGAACTGGGAATTATTGAAGACCTGCAGTCTATTTTGAGAAAATTTAGAGTTGAGCTCTTTTAGAGTTAAGTCTTCACTTTAATTATAGATATTAAACATGGGCATTTTTTAGGTCATCCAGGATTATACATACTTTGCAAATTTTGAAGCCATACAGCTAAGTTATATACCAGAAAATGAAAACATACAGGAGATAATGTTAAATACCGAATCCAATGAAATATTCTCTATGTTACAAAATTATTTGGTAATGGATGTGTCTGGATAGTGTTGAAATCTTTAGCATATAGAACCGAAAAAAATTGTTACATTAATTCAATGAACGTGAGTCAATAAAAAATAAAATTATTTAAAACATTAATACATAGCAATTTAGCATAATGAAAGGGTATCACCCTGTTACATATGGATTACATTCTGCCACCTAAAAATTGCTTTCCTAACTAGGGCTCTGTTTTAGGGTGTTAAAAAGAGGTAAAGAGATAATTGTCTTGTTGTTTCTCTATTGATTTAAAGGAATGCTCCCAACTCGAAGTCTATATTAAGACCTTCTGGTGTTAAAGTTTTTAGGTTGTAGATCCATTTAGTTTCTGTCTGGTTAAGTTTTGTATTTATGTCTCCACCTCTCCAGTGTGGTACAACTTTTTCAATGGCGAAAAAATTGAGGGATGAGGGGTCTTGGTTATGAGCAAATTTGTAATGATTCGAGAGACTGTGGTTGATTTCTCCTTTAATGATGTTTCTTATATATTCTTGTATACGGATTTTAAATTTTCTCATTATCCTTCCTACATACCTGTAACCACAGGGACATGTAATGAGGTAAACCACATTAGTACTGTCACATGGGATTGTATTCTTTATTTTATAATCTTTTTCTGGTCCTTTAAAGTTTTTTATAGGTAATGTGTTTCTTTTTTTGTGGTAGTGCAAGCTTTGCATTTCCCACAATGGAAAAAAACCTCCTTCTTTATTGTTAAGCCAGCTCTCTTTTTTTGAGGATCGTTTATTTAGGGTGCTTGTGACCAATTTTTGTTTTAAATTTGGTGCCTTTTTGAAGATTATATTCGGTTTGGTAGGTATTATATCTTTTAGAGTTTCATCATTTTGAAGTATGTGCCAATGTTTTTTTATAATTTGTTTTATTTGTACAGCCTCTTTCGAGTAGCTGGTGACAAATGGTATTCTGATTTCCTTCTGTTTGTTCTGTTTGTCTTTGTAGTTTAGGACAGTTTTCCTATCCTTTTGTACAATTTTTGTAAAGGCTTCTTCTATAATTTCTTTTTTATATTTTTTGTCCTGAAATTCTTTTTTTAGTTTGATGCTTTGGTCTAGAAAGTCTTTCTCTTTGCTACAGTTGCATTTGATTCTGGTGAATTGGCCTTGAGGTATATTATTCAGCCAAAGCGGATTGTGGTTGCTTGTGGTTAAAATGTAGCTATTGCAATCTACATCCTTGAAGTGGGTTCTCATTTGTATTTTGTTGTTCTCAATATAAATGTCAAGATCTAAAAATGTGATTTGTTCTTTACTGTATTCTGCAGTGAATTCTAAGTTTAGATTGTTGTTAATATAATGTGAAAGGAAACGCTTCAAGCTTTCCTCTGTCCCTTTCCAAATGATGATGATGTCATCTATGAAGCGTTTCTAGAGGACCAAGTTTGCGGCGAATTCCGGATCTGGGTAAATGGATTTATCCTCCCAGGAGCTCATAAAGAGATTAGCGAAACTCGTCGCAAACTTGGTCCCCATTGCGGTTCCCTGTACCTGGATGTAAAATGTTTCCTCGAACCAAAAGAAGTTGTGTGTGAGGATAAAGTTAATTCCTTCCCTGATAAAGTTGATTTGGGTTTCTTGCAAGATGCCTTCCTTTTTTAGTTGATCTACTAATGCGTCCATCCCTTGCTCATGTCTAATACATGTGTACAAGGATTTGACGTCGCATGTTACTAATATGAGGTCATCCTGCCAATCTATCCCTTGTAGGAGTTGAAGGATGTGAGTGGGGTCTTTCAGGAATGATTTTTGTTTTTGTACTGCTGGTTGGAGGAGCCTATTAATATATTCCGAGAGGTTGCTGGTTAAAGAATTTATCCTGGATATAATTGGTCTTCCTGGAGGCTTTTTTTTATTTTTATGTATCTTGGGTAGAATATAGAATGCTGGTACTTTTGGGAATTTGATGTTTAAGTATTTGTATTCTTTTTTGTTTAAAATCCCTCTCTTTCTGCCCTCTTTGAGTAGTGTTTCTATTTTTGTTCTGAAACTACCTGTGGGGTCTGTCTTTAGGGGTTTATAAGTTTCAGTGTCTGACAGGAGTCTCAGAGCCTCAGTGAGGTAGTCTGATGTGTTCAGAATGACAATGCCACCTCCTTTATCAGCTGCCTTTATGACTATTTTGTCATTATTTTTAAGTTCGTCAAGAGCTTTTTTTTCCCCTCGTGTTAAATTAGGCATCTTTAACCTCAGTGACCACACATTAATGGAAGCACCAAAAACCCTTCTCCATAAAGGTCTAAAATTTTCCCCAGACAACAATATAAATAAATTTGATACATATATGGATGTACATAAATTTATCAGAAATCTGACTTTGAATTTTTTTAAAAAAAAAACAAAGCTAAAAAAAATAATAAGAACGAAACACCAGCAGAGAGAGAAGACAACTTCACCCACACGGAACTGAAACCTAAATCCACTTTTTTTCCCACACATATCAAAAGGGAACATCATTTCAACCTTTCAAAAATTAATCGAGACAGACATAAATAAAATCATTCCAAAAAAACATAATAAACCTAATTTAACACGAGGGGAAAAAAAGGCTCTTGACTAACTTAAAAATAATGACAAAATAGTCATAAAGGCAGCTGATAAAGGAGGTGGCATTGTCATTCTGAACACCACAGACTACCTCACTAAGGCTCTGAGACTCCTGTCCTCTGGGACTTCGAGTTGGGAGCATTCCTTTAAACCAACAGAGAAACTACAAGACAATTATCTCTTTACCTCTTTTTAACACCCTAAAACAGAGCCCTAGTTAAGAAAGCAATTTTTAAGTGGCAGAATGTAAGCCATATGTAACAGGGCGATACCCTCTCATTATGCTAAATTGCTATGTATTAATGTTTTAAAACATTCTATTTTTTATTGACTCATTGAATTAATATAACATTTTTTTTTGGTTTTATATGCTAAAGATTTCAACACTATCCAGACACACCCATTACCGAATAATTTTGTAACATAGAGAATATTTTGTTGGATTCGGTATTTAACATTATCTCCTGTATGTTTTCATTTTCTGGTATATAACTGGCTTCAAAATTTGCAAAGTATGTATAATCCTGGATGACCTAAAAATGTCCATGTTTAATATCTATAATTAAGAGTAAAGACTCAACTCTAAAAGAGCTCAACTCTAAATTTTAATATACAAACATATCACTATTTAATCTACATCTCCATCATATCACTCAAAATAGACTGCAGGTCTTCAATAATTCCCAGTTCTTTCATCCACAAGTCTATAAAGTAACTATCTAATACCTCCTTTATAGCAGATCGGCAGAATTTGATCTCCATACAAAATAAAGATTAGCAACTTAATATTCTACTTTGTCCCCTTAATTTTACCACTATTACAGAAGTAGTACCCCTCCTCCAACATTTATTTAATACCACCCCCCAAGAAAACTATAGTTTAATAAAGGTGTAAATAAAACCAAATAAATAAAAATATTTCCTGATTGGCCAGTATCCAGTTTTCCTGCATCTGTTCCCTATATTAGTACCATCCCCCACATCTACTCTTCCACCCTGAGGAAGTCTTTAATCAAGACAAAACGCGTTGGTGCTACTGTCAGACCCCGACACATGGAGGTTATGATATACAACATTTGATATAGGCATTTGAAATGATGCCATAACAAATTGTGAGTTGAACAATTGTTTTTATTGTGAATAAACATGTGTTAAACTTTGCACACAAGGATTCTCTTCTGCTTTCTTCCCACCTGTCATCGGTCCCCCCCACCCCCACCGCGACGGATCTGACCCGAGGGAGAGTTTCCCGCTGAGGCAACGAGGAAGAGAGGGCCGGTCACTACACAAGAAATATAGAGGGAACTCTACATCATCCAGTGCATCCAAGTTGCTTCACAGCCACAGATCGATATTTATCTAAGAATCATTACCATCCAGCAAAGAACTCCACCGGCTAAAGTGCTGACAAAAGTAGCACCTAAAAGAAAAGAACAGCACCCGTTGAGATATACACAGCACCTGCCCAATAGATTTATTTATCCAGCGTTGAATCCTTCTGCATCACGGACCATCTCACCTCAAATCATCACTTCACAACAGGTGAAAGAACTTATCTCAGCCGTCAAACTGGTGAGCTAAAATGTATCTTTTAAGTCTTTGATCTCATCGCAACATTATTGACTGAACTGCTACAAAGTAAAGCACTGCCTAGAACTACAAGAATTTCATATAAACTCTGTCTACACTAAAAAGTATAAGTCTTTGATCTCATCGCAACATTATTGACTGAACTGCTACAAAGTAAAGCACTGCCTAGAACGACAAGAATTTCATATAAACTCTGTCTACATTGTAACCATTACGGCAGCGCTTTCTCACCTTTTATTTTATTACTAAATTAATAGACATCGTATTGTAAAAGGGATTAGATACGCAATTTTTGAAATAGCGAATACTACAAACTTTACTTTGTTAGTGATATTCTATTTATCTTATATTTGTCTGTGTTGTTGGTTGGGAACAATTAACTGTAGTAATTTGCTGCTCTAATTTTTTGCTGTATCCCTGACTGAGCGCTTAAGATATTTCAACTATTAGTTGAAACAGTTTATTATATGTGTTGAGAGGAATGTTGTCCACGTGCTCTGCCAGGCTGCTATCTTCTGAGGCGGAATCCGGGGCCAAACAGCAGCTCCCACCGGTGATTTAAGTCCTCAAGGATAGCGTGTGTCAAGCACAAATTGGATCTACAGCCAGGCAGCCAAAAAAAAGTTTACCTCCCGATGGGGCCAGATTCAGACGGGTACTGCTTGGAGCCGGACTAAAACAGGGCCATTGTAATGCGCCGCCTACCGGAAGTCCGGTTGTTATTTCTGTATCCACTAAGATTTCTGGGCTGTTTTGAAAATTCCATGGCCAATTAATTGTTCTGGATTTCTCAATTTTATATGCTATAATTGAAGGGCCACCGTACCCTATTGATGATATTTGCAGCAGTGATATAGAAACTGAAAATTATTTGTATGCTCAACACCTCTTTATTGTGTGTGGCGCTGTTAAACTGTGTTGTTTTAGTAGTGTTGATTTCTCAAGCTCAGCCTGTAATAGGGTAAGGGTAGACTCCCTTTACACTGTCCAAGCAGCACAGGAAGCATAAGTAATACTACACATTATGCCCTTGTTAATTATGAGAGAAATTTTCCTGTTGCAGTTCTAATTTTCATTGAGTGTACTCTGTGTTTATAAAGAATACTTGTATTTCATTTCTATTTTCTATCTATTTAAAATGGTTTAATACAACTTTATTCCTTAATACATAGGTATTTAGTTCTCTTCAAAGACAGAAAACAGTGTCTCGTATATGAATTCTCATCTATTAAAGAACATGGTAGGGCCATTATACATATGGGGCCGGATCCAGAACAATAGCTACTGTGCATGCGTCGTTTCGATACGTAGATTGCGTATATGCGGTCTTTTAGACCTGGATCTACCCCATGATAAGTAATAAAAAAACTACAAAAACTACAAAAAAACTAAACTACAAAAAAACTACAAAAAAACTACAAAAAACTTTAACTGTTTCTTTCTTATCCAATTTTTCCACATCCTTTAAAATAAAATACATATAATATATATAATAATTCCCTTATGTTTACACTCCTAACCAGGCTGCTCTTTGCTCACAGTCATAACAATTTGAATTGTTTAATATTATCGTGGTAACTTGAAAAGATGAGTAATAGGGCTTTGAAATGACTCTTACACTAGGGGCCATCCTATCACCATCATGATTCATGCCTGGACTTCTATAGTTCTTTAACTCCATACAGACAGAATGGGAGACTTGTAAAGCAAATATTACAGATCAGATTTGGAGATGCTGGCTATAGCAACTAAATAGAAAATACCATGTTGCAGGAAATGTAAAGCAAATGCAATAGGTCTCATGTTTCCTAATCTCCTTTCTCACAGATTTTCATTAGAAAATGATTTTCAAATCACAAGCAACGTGTCCTTCAAATATAACCTCAGATGACATAACACACTAATATGATTTAAAACTGAATTTCAGTTAAGAAAAATCACATTGCAATCAATGCATTTTTCATAATACATCGGTCTACATCCAGTGGATTGGATATCTGGATAGTGGGCCTGATTCAGATTTAACAAGCTCCAGCATCTTGCATGCGGAGTTCTTAAAAATAACATACTATGCATGCATAGTGGTTATTTATGCAATCTATATGCCAATTAGCTGTGTAGATTTACTACATGCAGTCTTTAAAGACTGCACATAGTGATTTAAGTAAAAGGAGGTGTGCCGCGTCAGGGAAAAGTGTGTGTGTGGGGTATTTAGATTAGGCTGGCGGGGCACGGCAACGGAACCTCCGTGTATTAAAGCGCCCATGACTGAACAGGCCCCCCACATCACCCAACAAGAAATAAAGACACGACAACAGATATGGATTTTAAAATAGGGGGCATAGTTTATTGATTGGAATCAGATTAGACTATAAGGGAGAAATCAGGTGGCGGTAATAGAAAAGGTGGGAGGTCAGCAAAACCGGGAGGCCACGATGGTAACGGAGAGCAGGGAACCCCCTGCCCTCGGCGCCCTGGAGGAAATGGAAAGGGAAGCACACACCCCAATCAAAGTGCGCACCCCGGCGGGTAACCGAGGAGGCAACCGTGGAAGACTAGCCGGCAAGCATAGTTTCCAATGTTCGCTCAAAGGGGAGTGCCATCCCCGCACCATACCTCAAGCCAGAGCTTAAGCGCCATACCTGCTGACCACACCACCAGCACCGCCAAAACCAGCCCCCAAAGGGGCTGGGCCGCCACCTAAAAACCCCCCAAGGCCCCAACAATCTGTCCTACAAACTTAACCATACCCTCGTCTGAGAGGTGCACCCCATCAGGCCGATAAAGAGCTGGAACTTCCCTAGATAATTCCGGATGGTATACCACCAAGCCAACTAAATTTGCTACAAATTTGGAAATATTGGAATTAATTTTCTTGCGGGTCTTTTCCAAAGCTGAAACCGAACCCGCTTCGTGCCACCTTATACGCGGAATAATCCGTGACCACACAATCTTAACTTGTGTAAATTCTTTTGCGATAGCTGACAGATCAGCCTT